>JARVGQ010000781.1:22556640-22567292 GCA_031762355.1 Hypsolebias martinsi
AAAGCACCTTGATAACAGTTCATCTGTTTTAACTGTGCTCTAGAAATAAAGTTGACTTGACTTGACTTGACTTGACATTACAGTAACAGTACAAAAACCATCAGCCTGACCACTACCTCCTACAGTCCAGAAACATGCCTGTTGGCTGCCTTCAGGCCCTGGAGGACCTTGAAAAGAGGATCTGGGCTCTCAGTGAGATTTGCCTGCTTAAATAAAGATTATTTAATAAATAAAAATTCACCATCTGCCCATGACAGAACAAAATGTTTACGTATATTTTTGCTTCAGTTTGACATTCAGAAGGTCACAGTTACTGAAAGCCAACAGCTCGGACTGAACGTCCATCAGTTTTTCTTAAGACATAAATTTAATTTAATGGTTTAAAATGTAGTTTTGTACTGAGCTTCTCCCACTGCCTGAGCTGCATGTGGCCCACAAGCTGCCAGGTGAATAGCCCTGTGATACAGTTTATCTAAATTACCCTCAAATTCCAGTTAATTCTCATAATTCTCCCTGAAATTTACCCAAAACTTTCCTCCTTGTTTCAGCACTATGCTGCCAAAAGTTCTCCTGCAATGGAAAAAGATAACTGATTTGGCTCAACATTTAATTTAACATCAAATAAAGTTATTAATATTCACAAAAAATAATTTTTTTAAATAATTTTACTATAGAAAATGTAACTTATACAAACTTGAATTATCTGAAAATGGTTAAATTGGTTATATTTTTGTAAAATATTTGAGGGTACAGTATTAGTAATTTAACAAATGGTTTATCTGGATTTTCAATGTTTCGAAAACAAACTTTTTTTTAATTGATAAACTTTTTTATAAACTAAACTCTGCCGTTGAGCAAGAGCTTAATCCTCGTAAAAGCAGCGTGCAGTGACTGGAGAATGAAAACAAATCGAGTTTGAATGAATCGCTGGTGTCTGTCGTCCTCCAGCAGGTTTGATTGACGCCAGCATGAAGAAGAAGACGAGGAGGCCGAAGGTTGCTGTTAAGCCCACGGAAAACTGTGAGTGACGTGCACTTCAGTGAACTTCTGAGGAACTAGTGAAGGGCGCTGATGTAAAACCCGAACTGTGATCATGTAAAATTCGTTAATGCTCGTTCTGTTGTGCGACGTTTAGACGTTGAATGATGTTTATTTGTCGCTGCTGTGTCGGAGGAAAACGTGAGGCTAAACGGAGTTCCTTGGCTTTGTTAACTGGACATGGTCTGTTTTGTGTCCAGGCTGTGCTCTGTGCAGGTTCAGTGATGACGATCCAGCCTTATTTGGAGAAATGGTCAAACTCAAGGAGCACAAGATGTCGGTCCACTACTTCTGTTTGGTAAGCCTGTGGGAGGTTTGTTCCTCCCCAGAACATCTGGATTCTTACATGTTCCGACAAGCTCTTCAGCTGGGTTTGCACTGGCCATGTCTTTAATGTCCATCTTAGAGTTTCTTCAGTCAACGTCTATTTCCTAAATACTTCTCCATGAATCCCAGCTCTGAGCAGCTTCTGTTGGTCCTATGGAAAGATTTGTCCAAGTCCACCAGGGTTATCTTTGATAACCGCAGTCTGTAAACAACCAGGACCTGAGGAGCCCAGTTGTTGGAGGTTTAGAAGGACTTTAGGAGACCAGTAGTTGGAGATTTAGGAGGACCTGAGGAGACCAGTTTTTGCAGGGATTGTTGGTTTGTTCTGGTCTGATGGAGGACTCTAGCTGTCCTTTAGTCCTGTATCTTCTCTGTTGGATTGAGCAGGTGTTCTAAAACCTGAAAATGCTTTTCTGCATTGATGGAATCTTTCCAGCTGTGTAAGCTGCTCATGTTAGAGGCACTAATGCACCCCCATACCATCAGAGAGGCAGCTGTTTGATCTGTGAGCTGATGCCAGGATGGATGGTCCCTCTGTTTAGTGCAGAAGATGTAGGATCTGACCGCAGAACAGTTCTGGACTTTGACTCAGTCCATTTGAAATAGGCTCTGGTCCAGAGAAGACAGCAGTGGTTCTGGATGCTGTTCACATCTGTTTCTTCTTTGCCTGATAGAGCTTTAGGCAGCATCTGTGGATGAACTGTTTGTGACCAGAACCGGACCTTCTAATCTGTGGATCAGATTATGAACTGGAGATGATGGAGATTAAAGTCTTTATTCAAGAACTTTATTCTGAAATTCATTCAGGAACTTTATTTTGAAGTAGTTCCTCTAGTTTTAGACAGACTGCTGAACCTGTGTCCATCTTTACCTCTGAAGTCTCTGTTTGTCTCCATCCTCTGACTGACCTGCTGATCATTCACCTCATTAGACTAAATGTTGGTTCTGATCCGGACCCCTTACAGACTTTTATCAAATCAGAGCACAATGAAGTGATTGATCTGCTTCGTTTAACCAAACAATCAGAATCCACAGGTGTTGATGAGTTTAGTTGTTGGAAAGGTTGCAGACAATGGATTTGTTTCTCTTTGGCCAAAACAACTACACTTCAGGTGTTTTGACATTAAATTTAAATAATTTGTGTATAAACCAGAGGGTAAATTAATCTTGACTGTTTGCTGCCTCAGCTGACGTCGTGTGGAGTTTTCCAGCGAGGAGAGGAAGACGAGGGCATCTTTGGATTTCTGATTGAGGACATCAAACATGAGATCCGGAGGTCGGCTCGATTGGTGAGTTTGTTGTTTTTACAGGGCAGTCAGCAGAATTACACAACAACCACACATACTAAAATCATAAATGTTCTATTTGTTGCATGCCATGATTATTATATCGCTGTGGGAATGGGTTTCAATGTCGTGTCCGAGCCAGTTCTGTCTGTGTGGTCCAGGTCTGCTGCGGCTGTAAGAAGAAGGGCGCGTGCGTCGGCTGTTATGTCCGAAACTGCAGGAAGATGGTGCACTTCCCCTGCGGCAGAAAAATGAAGTTCATATCGCAGTTTACTGAAATGTTTCCGTGAGTGTGGATAACAGACACTTAGTTATCTTACTTTATCAAGCTGAGACCCCCGGTCTTGTCTGCACAGAGACGGACTAATTATGGTCTACTAGTCCGGTCTCAGAGCACGCACAGACTGTGCACAAACTGTAAGCAGAAAACTCTTCATAAAAACCTACTTTAAAGGTTTTATTATATATCAATGCACAGGCTTCACATAATGTTAATGTAATTGAAACATTAAATGTTGAAAAGCTGGAAAGTTTGGTTGAATCTAAAGCCTGATAACAATTCATCACTTTTATTTTGTAATAATCTAAAACGGCAGAGCTTCTACTTTTATATTGTAGAAGAAGAGTAAAGAGAACCAATACCAAAGGAAATAGTAAAACTGCCGCCAGTGGCTGTTAGGGTCACCACGGTAACCACATAACTGTGTCTGTCACTCCATGATGGCACTCTTAATAAGACCAGCAGAAAGTAAGTCTCAAACAAACAGTTGCTATGTGAAAACTAAAAGCCGCACTGAAAGATGAAGAGTTTGATGGGCAGACGTGTTAATTTTTATGTTTCTATCTAAAAAAGCTACGTCTGGTCCTCTGGACATTCAAAAAACAAAACAAAACGAAGCAAAAAAAAAAAGAAGTAATTTTTGTTTTTTGAACGTCCAGAGGACCAGACTTAGCTTTTTTAGATTTTTCTACCTGGATTATTGAGCATGCATCAGGGTTTTATGTTTCTATGTTGGAGATAAATCAAGCTGAGCCTTCACTTCCTGTTTGGAAAGGAAACATCTGAGCTCTGATACAATGGAAGTGATTGAGAGTTTGAGTGTGACCTCTGACCCTCTGGTTTGAGAAGCTAAAGCAAAATTAGCAAAAGAGTTCCTGAATCCTGTAATCATCAGGACAGTAGGTGAAAGCTAAAATTAGCACCAAAATAGCTACAAGCTAGATAAAACTGTAGCTAACAGGTGAAGTTGCAGTAGCTAAAACTAAAATTATTGGAAACCGTCCCATAATCCTAAAATAAACAAGATTCCCGATGAAAGCTAAAACTAGCAAATCAAGAGATAAAAGATAAATTTAACATAAAAGTAGCTAAAAGTTTTGGCAGCTAAAAGTTAATTTTAGCAAAATAGGAATTTAAAGCTCATGTTAGTAGAACTGTACCTAAAACTTAATATGGAGAGTGAGTGAAAGTTTAAGTAGCTAAAAGTTACAATTACAACAGTAGCTAAATTATAACATTAGCAGAACAGTAACTAAAATATTTTTTCAGCTACAGAAGGGTTAACAAATAAAAATTAGCCACTCATGGAAGAACAAAACATAAATAGTAATAAAGTGCTTTGATGCACCTTTATAAAAGTAGAAATATTTGTTTGCTCATGTTAGTAAAGTAAAAGTGCTGGTGTAGAGTCTCAGTCAACCAGAGCATGGAAAATTTAAAATTAAAAACCAAAACAACCAGACTTTTGTTGTGTAGTAGAAGACGTTTCTCCTCCCGTCAGAGGCGTTCTCACCTCTCACCTGGAGAATGTGGAGTTCAAAGCTTTTAACGTCAGGCCGTGCTCTGTTTATGCAGAAACACTTTCCAGATCCTCAAAAACACATCATGGTGTATCTGTGTGCAGGTCTTACTGTAAGGATCACAGCCCCTCCCAGTCTGTGTCTGTGGGGTCCGACTTCAGTCTGCCTCAGTCCTGCTCCATCTGTTTGGACTCCATCGACCCAGTTTTGTCCTACTCCATCCTCAAGTGTCCGTCCTGCCATGCCAGCTGGTTCCACAGGGACTGTGTTCAGGTGGAACATGAACAAACACATTTTACTTGACTGGTTCCTTTGTTGACGTTTTCAGTTAGACCTGTGGGAAGAAAAGCAAAGATTACAAAAACTGCTTCCTCTATGCATAATAATAATAATCATCATCATAAAATTATTATTAAAACCCTGATTGCTCTCACTGACTTCCTGCTTGTGTTTTTGTATCTGCAGCGTCAGGCCCAAAGCGCTGGGCTCTTCTTCTTCAGATGCACTCTCTGTAACAACAAAGAAGACTTCCAGGAGGAGATGCTCAGGATGGGAATTTACATCCCAGAGAGGTAACACCTTCATTTTACTTGCACCTTTACAATCTCCCGAGTTTAAAACAACATTTATAGATTAGTTTCAGTAAAAAGACAAAGATGAAAGACTGAAAGAGCAAGATGAAGGCCTGCAGAACAAAGAAGAGATTTATGGATGCAGTTAGAGAGGACATTGTTGGAGTGAGGACAGGGATGGAGGACAACTCGGTGGTGACCCCTGAAGAGAGAAACAGCTGAAAGGATTAGATTTTAAAATATGAGCTTGTCCTTACAAGATGGTGCTTCCTGTTCTAAAATAAGATTTTTGATTACGCCTAAATCAGATTTCCTGTTTTTTTTCTTTTGCAGAGATGCATCGTGGGAGTTGGAGGCAAATGCATATTCAGAGCTCCTGGAAGTGCACAGGCGCTGCGACTCCCTCACATGCCTCTGCAACAACGGACGCACATACTGTGCCAAGACCGGGTACGTGATCCTCTGCTGTCAGCTCCAAAGTTCAAACCATAAACTGTCTGAAATGTGAGTCCACGTGTGGTGAATTCAGGAGACGGGACACGACTTGGATCCAAAGTTTTCATGGTTGACTGTGTATGGCAATGCACAAACCAAGCCATGAACTCAAAATAAGTATTTGTCGACCTCCAAGACAGGATTGTACCAATGCACAGATCTGAGGAAGAGTCCAGAAGCGTTTCTGCACCACTGAAGGTCCCAGCGAGCCCAGGGGTCCACTTCTTCTGCAAATGGAAGAAGTTCGGAACCACCAGGAGTATCCGGCCAGTCAGAATCGTCAGGGAACAAGGGTCTTAGTCAGAGAGGTGACCAAGCCCCTGAGGGTCACTCTGACAGAGCTCCAGCTGTGACGAGAGGAGAACCTTCTAGAAGAACCACCATTTCTCCACCTATTAGGCCTGTGTGGTAAACATGGTGCAGAAATGTTTGTCTATCCACTGAGGCTGCTCGTTTGGACCTTCTGTGGTTCACAAACGTTTCTGGGCCCTTGCTCAGATCTGTGGCTCGATTTAATCTTGTCTTGGAGGTCAACAGAGAGTTCCTTGGACTCCCTGGCTTATGGATGCATTGGATCCCTGAGGTACGCCACAATTACGTGGGATCAGATAAAGAATGCTGGTCTGAAAGGACAGAAGCGGTGACGATTCAGGGCCACACCTTCAGTGCTGAAGCATTTCCCTCAGTTGTGATCCGTAAAAATAAATCTGACCTTGAGCTGATGTGTGGAGGACACCAACTGCACCTCTTCTCGTTCTCTTTAAAAGTTGAGGAGCAAGAATTGGTTCACTTTTCTTCCTGTGTTTGTTTTCAGCTGGTTTGAGTTGATTCGGTGTCGCCTGTGTGGGTCCACAGGGACTCACCGGAAGTGCTCAGGACTACAGCTGGACACCACAGACTGGGCTTGCATGGACTGCACAAACGCTACTGATGGGAAAGGTCCGAGCAATCCGTTTCCTGCACCTCAGTTTTGTCTCCTCTGCTTTACGAACTGGTGCAACGACGAGCTAACCATGTCGTTGTTTACTCCTCCAGCATCCCTGGTTACCTCCCCTCAGGAGGGTCAGAGGAGAAGTTTTCTGTCCAAACGCCACCTGTCTCTGCTGGACTCTCCCATCAGCTGTAAAAGGTTTGCTGCTCCAATGCTCCGACCACCGTCTGCAGGACTGGGTTTGAGTGCATCTGTCTCTTGCAGAGCATGCTCACCTGTTCAAGCTGGATCACCTGAGGAGCTCCTTCAGCCTTTAGTCCCTCGACTCCATCACGCCACTGTTCAGGTAGAGGTGAATGGGGACCAAGTTCTGTCTGCTGGTTTAGACCTGGTCAGGAGGACTGATTTCGACCCCACACACCTTCTGTCCATCAGGTCTGAAAACAAACTTAACAAAAAAGCAAGAATTTACCCAAGTTTGGATTTTTTTTATTTTTTTTTGTGTTCTCCACAACTGTCCACCATCTTTGTTCAGGTTCAAAGATGAGCAGAACACTGTGTTCTCCAGCAGCCATGAAGACACAGCCAAGAAGTACTTCATGAAGCTGCTCATCCAGCAGATCCAGGATTCTGTGGTGTTTGAGGGTCCAAGTGGGTCAAAAAACCTGACGCTGAACTCTCAGGGTAAGAAGACCTGGTCGTTTGTGAAGAATGTGCCAGTAAATTAATAAATTATGTCTAACGGGCCGGTGGGCGTCCTTCAAAATAATTCAGACCTTCTTTACTTTATGCAGTTGTGATTCTACAATCATTTAAAATCTGTTTTCATCATTAATGTAAACTCAGAATCCCAAAACTACACCGGCAACCTCAGCTGGACAGACAAACCCAAAGTCCTCCGACTCAGCTTCCTCCATGGGAGATGTGCCGGCGGGATTGAGAAGGTCCGAGAAGTATTCGTTCCACTTTCTGATGATATCACTGGTAGAGGTCAACAGAACTCCACCTTCACTGAACGCAGTGTTAGTAAAGAGCTGCTTTCCCCTCCTCAGCCGCCTGATGGTTCGCCAGAATCTCCTCAGGGCTGACCCAGAGTCTTTATCCAAGGTCTCACAGAACTCCTGTCACATCTGAACTTTTGCCTCAGCAACAGCCAAGGCTGCGGACTGCTTGGCCCTCCGGTACTTCTCAGCTGCCTCCAGAGTTCCACCAGCCAATAAGCCCCTTGACAGCCTCCCTAACCCTGATGTGACCAAGGATGGCCACCGCAAGAAGCATCCACAACCTTGCGGCCACAGCTCAAGACAGCCACCTGAACAAATTAGGTGCGGAACATGGCCCACTTGGACTCAATGTCTCCCGCCTCAGCTGGGATGCGGTTAAAGCTTTCCTGGAGGTGTGAGTTGAAGATCTTTATAAAGGGTTCTTCTGCCAGGTGTTCCCAGCAAACCCTTACTACACGTTTGCGTCTACCACATCTGTCCGGCATCTTCCTCCACCATCTGATCCACCTCACTACCAGCTGGTGATCAGTTGACAGTTCAGCTTCTCTCTTCACTCAAGTGTCCAAAACAAACGGCTGCAAATCTGATGACAAGATGATGAAGTCAATGATCTATGATCTAGGGCGTCCTGGTGCCAAGTGCACTCATGGACACCCTTATGTTCGAACATGGTGTTCGTGATGGACAAACTGTGACTAGCACAGAAGTCCAACAACAGAACACTGCTCGAGTTCAGATCAGAGGCCGTTCCTCCCAATCACGCCCCTCCAAGTCACACTGTCATTACCCACATGGGCATTGAAGTCCCCCAGTAGAATAAAGGCGTCTCCAGCTGGAGCACCTTCCAGCACCCCGGCTAAGGACTTCAAGAAGGCCGGATACTCTGAACTGCTGTTTGTTACATAGGCGCAAACAACAGTCAGAGCCCGTCCCCCCACCCGAAGGAGTAGGGAAGCTACCCTGCCATCTACCAGGGAAAACTCCAACAGACAGGCACCAAGTTGGGGGCTAAAATTAGGCCGAGCTGGAGCTGCACCTTGTTCCAGTGGGAAAAGGTCCTGCCCCTCTCAACAGATTGGTTCTAGAGCCCGGCTGTGTGTCGAGGTGAGCCCAACTATATCTAGTCGATACCTTGCAACCTCTTGCACAAGCTCAGGCTCCTTCCCCACCAGCGAGGTCACGTTCCATGTCCTAAGAGCTTTGGTGAGCCGCTCAGAGCGCCAAGGCCTTTGGCCACAGCTCATGAAGTCGTGCACCCGACTCGTATGGCCCCTCCTGCAGATGGTCGGTCCACAGGAAGGCAAACCCATGTTCCTCGTTTGGGCTGAGCCCGACCGGGCCCCTGGGTGCACACCCAGTCACCAGGCACTCACTGACAAGCCCCTCCCCCTTGCCTGGCTAAAGGGTGGGGCCCCGGTAATCAATGTCTGATCAAGGGACACAGAGCTCCCAGTTTTTCGTCTTTTTGTCCATTAAAGTTTTCGGAGTCTTCGTTCTTCGTCTCAAATCCTCTACAGCTCGTTCTGTTTGAGTGGAGACTGGTGCAGCCGTTTTCTGTTCACACTGACATAAGTTCTGTAGAACAGGACTTGTAGCTTTTCTTTTAGCCTTGACCAGTGTCCCAGTCCCAGCTGCTGAAAAACAACCCTGCACCATGATGCTGCCACCTCCGCGCTAACATCTCAGCAAGGATCAAGAGAAACAAGTTAAATTTCAAGTGTTGATGCAAAAATTGTGTGAAATGTGATGTTTATTTATTAAATTTACAAAGTTTTGTAAATGTTTGTTTGATTATTAGTACCGAGTGTAAAACGATGAGAGGACCTGAGGACTTTCTGAAGCCTGCACCTCAAGTCTTCCTTTACAAACGTCGGCGTGTCAAACTGAGTAAAACCTGTTCGTTCCTCAGCTCTACGTGACGACCTGTACTTCGACATCGGCTGCCTGCTGGCTCTGGCTCTGGTCCACGGCGGTCCTCCTGTTGGCTTCTTCTCTCACGCTCTCTACCAGTGTCTGTTCAACTACCCGGCCAACTGCCCCCTCACCGTCAGGGACATGACATCTGAAACGACTTTCACCCAGCAAGTCAGGCGGGTGAGCGCAGCACCGAGTCACATGACCTCACCAACGTTACGGACATTTTTAACGCAGCGGTTTGGTGTAAATGGTTTCAGATTGCGGCGGCCAGTTCTGTGGAGGAGCTGAAAGAAGCCGCGGCAGAGAGTTGGGAGTACCTGGAGCTGGCCGGCTGCAACCGACCAATTAGCAGCCTGGAGCAGCGAGAGGCGCTGGTGGAGGACCTGGTCAGCTTCACCATGATCACACGGATGCAGCTTCCCCTGCAGAGGTAAAATAAGCTAACGCCTTCATAAAGGGATGCATATCGCCCGCCACCTTTCTTGACAGTGTCATTTTAAGATGGCCACCACAGCTACACTCAGGAAATGTGCTAATGTTCTGATCATGTGTTGAGGACGACTCTCAGCTACTACCACATAAACTTCATCTTTGTAGAAGTTAGTATGTTGTAGCCATGTTCTGTGTGGCGAATTAGCTGTGGCGGCCATCTTGACTTTGGTTTACTCCAGATGTGAATCAGTTGTAGTTGAACATCACGGTTTTTAGTAAAGCTTGTCCAGTGGTTCATTGGACAATTCATTTTGCTAACACACTGGTTTGTATCATGATTATGTTTATTTGTGTCCCTTCAGGTTTCGGGAGGGTCTGCAGACGTTGGGCGTCTTCGATCAGGTGTTTTTAACCTCCTTTTTCCTGCAACGACACAAAAACGTTCACACCGCTCGCTGCGTGTTGTCTTTTATTGTCCAAACCGAACCACAACTCAAAGCAGCCTGATCTGCTCCAGGTTCAGCTCTTCCCGTCCGTCTTCTTCGGCGTTTTCTGCCAGACCACAGAGCACGTCACGGCTCAGACGCTCAACTCGCTCTTCACCGTCAACTTCTCCGAGCAGGAGGACAAACTGAAGCGGGAGACACCCGTCGTCACCTTCTGGAGACACTTCCTGCTCGAGTGTGAAGGTAGGGAGTTCATCTGAAGAGAGAAATTAGTCTCGTACAAACTCACTGAACCTAAATTTATTTTTACATACAGTTTTTTTAAGCCTAAAAAAAAATGTCAGTTTTGTTTGTTTGTTTGTTTGTTTATTAATTTATTCATTTCGTTTCAATAAAACACAAAT
>JARVGQ010000781.1:22594015-22612213 GCA_031762355.1 Hypsolebias martinsi
CATAAGTTTTGTGTCAGTGGGTCACATGACATGAAAATTATTGTGCAAAAACCACTGAATGTCTGATTTCTTTGTTACATAGCTTTGAAAATTTATAAAAGCTGATACATTCATTAATTTATCTTTTTTTTTTTTTTTTAAAGTTACTTTTTTTTTTTTTACATATTTGTTAAAACTGTCACTATGTTGTGACAGTATAGTGTAAGAGATAATCTGTGAAAAGATTGAGCTTCAAGACTTGAGATCTTGATCTCGAACCCTAAAAGTCTTGGTCTTGACTTGGTCTTGGGTTAGGTGGTCTTGACTACAACACAACTTCATGGAAATCCTAATTGCTAGAAGAAAAAAGCACTTATTTTGCTTTTTGCTCTTCTAATCCAAGAGGTTTTTTTTTTTTTACAAGACTTTTAGGAACACTGAAAGATCTTGTTTGGGAGGAGGCTCCATAAGCACACTGTTCAGCAGAGGACTCCAAACATGCATAAGGACTACTCTTCAACTATAAATGCATCACTAAAGATTTAATTCTCAAATGACTGCAAAAGAAACAAGTTAAACATTTTAAATCTCTTGTTTTGATTTTACATAATTCCTCCTAAAAAAGGCAAGAACGTGAAAAGTAAAGATTTTCATCCAAACCCTGGGAGTGAATCCTGTTCAGATGGGTCGTCCTCCTCCTGCGGTGGGACGCCGGTCCATCCTGCTTCCTGTTTGCTCTCCAAAGCGTTGCTCCTGACAGATGCCTGCAACATGTGATGGTTGCACAGTAACAGATCAGTAAAGCAAAGAGGAAAAGAAGGAGCGGTGAGCCAATCCGATTACCCGGGATTAGCATCATGCTCAGTTCAGACTAAACTGCTGAGTCTGTATCTGAACAAGCAGGCTCCCTTAAAGACACTTTAAAGTCATAAACACATGACGTATGAATCTACAGAGGCAATTAAATGTAAATTAGTATGAGCCACTGTTCGATTTACTTTAGCTGCTTGGCTGCAATAGTAACAAAAAGCTAAATCTGTCATATGTTCCGAAGTTACACAGACAAAAATAAAAAAATTAAATTTAAGAGATTTGATTCTGCCCAGAATCAAACATAACCAGGAAAGAGATATTTTCTGTGACGATGCTAAATGAATGCTGAAAGCTGAATGACTGCTAAAGGTTTCTGAATAACCTGAGACTGAATGACAGCTAAAAGAAGCAGAACACTAGCTAAAAGTCTAAAAAAAAAAAAAAAAAAAAAAAAAAAAAAAAAAAAAAAAAAAAAGCTAGCTTACTGCTTGAGTAACAAAACACAAGCTCAAAGTTTAAAGTAGCAAAACACTAGCTAAATGCTAAATGAGACGCTGTGGTGTAGAGGTAGGGCAGCCGACTTGAGACCAGAAAGTCGCAGGTTTAACTCTCTGCCATTCCCACATGTCGTGGTGTCTCTGAGCAAGACACCTAATCCCCAATTTCTCCCCGGGCACTTACATACTGTAGCTGCCCACTGCCCCACCTGGTTGTGTCCCAGGTGTGATGGGTTAGATGCAAAGAACTCATTGTCATTGTATGGAAACAGACAATGACGACAACGCAGCAAAAAATTAAAAAAAAAAAAAAATTTAAAACACAAAGAAAAATGCTGGCTAACAGCCTAAAAGTATCAAAATCTAAATAAAAAGGTATCAAACGGCCGGTTAAATGAATTAAAAGTCAAGCTAAAAGTAGCATTAGTCTAGCTGGAAGATATTATGTAGCAAAACCTTAGGTAAAAGCTAAAATAAGCAAAAGGCTAGCTAAAAGCAGCATCAGAAAACCAAATTAGAGAGAGCAACAAATACTGGTCGTCAAAAAAACGGAAGATATTGTAAAGATTTTCTGTAAGGAAAATGTAAATCAAAAGGTAAATATTTTTTTAAAAAGTATAATCATAAGTAAAACAGTAAAACAGAAGTCAAAGCACCCGTCTCCTGGATGAGCTGAACATTTGGTAATATGCTCAAAAACAGCTCAAAATAAGCTGAAGTAGTTTGGTTGCAAAAATCATCCAGAACAATAATTAAAATCTAATAAACCGATTTATCATTAGGATGACGCAAAGATGTTCATCTTGTCAAATATGCTGGAGGTCACGGAGTACAATTACACAACTGAAGTAAAAAGAAAACATGTCACCTACCTGTGTGAGAGTTTGCCGACTGCTCTCTGTGAGGAACAGCAGCCGTTCTTTGGCTTGAAGTGAAGTTTGTCTCCTCTCCCACCCGCAGCCTTCATTCTGCATGAGAGGGTCCTCGTCCTCACCTGGGACGCCCTGGAGGACGTCACCATCGTACACCGGTACAGCCCCATCCACAGTTTGTGTGTCACAGTTCATGCTTCGTTTCAGTGCGAGACAGTTCAGCTGATTTTGGGCCGGTGGGTCGGTCGGACTCAGCGGGGCTTCAAGTTGCAGCCCCCTGCTGAGATAAGAGGTGAACATTAGAAACAGTCAGAGATACAGAAGATGCTCATTTTGTATCACTTCAAATTGTTTGTACTATGAATATGAGCAGCTGTTTTTACTGCAACAGCTTTAGGTCAAACCTGTCTTGCTAACCAGCTGTATATTTTTTAAAAGATCTGTCAAACGTCCCAAATGAGAAAAATGTACAAGATGCTTTTTTAGTCAGAATCAGAATAAGCTTTATTATCATTGTACCAGGATACAGTGAAATAATGTTCGTACAGTCGTCTGAAAGCTGGGCGGAGTGCATGTTGCTGCTGCTATAATAGCGTGGCCCCTTATTCTTTATCAGAATACTTTTGGATAGAAAAAGGTAAAAGGCCATAAGGATGGATATAATGGTATTACAAAAAAAGATCTCTTCACATCTTGTCCTATGAGACATCAAAACTCTACCAGCAAGCACATTTATAAACACGATTACATGTGTATTTGACATCAAGACGTTGAGATTTGTCCATGAAGCACTTTCAGATAGACCACAGTCCTGATATTGTTTTTCAACCGGCAGTATTGATAGCCTGCACAGAAGGTCTCAGGAGGGGTAGATGAAGCTTTGTCCCTGGTTGCCCATGACCCAGGAGAAATTTGATAGTCTGCTCATATCCGAGGCCAAATGGGGAGTCAGATTCAGATAAGCCACAATTGTTGATTTTCTTCAGTCAGACTAATTTCTTTTCTTGTCAGCCTCGAGTCCTGCTGGTACTTTCCAGATCCAAACTGGCAAGATTTGTGGGTATTTTACTCCATGATCCGTGTTACGATACTTCCTCAAGGTCGATCCCAACATGCTGACAAGTCCTAAGAAACGCAGGTGGCATGCAGTTCTCACAAATTGCTTCCATCCTAGGGTTAGCTCATAAATCAGCTGATTTTGAGTACTCGTAGCACGAACCAAATCTTCATTCTGACTCGGAAGCTTTGCCATGGCCAAAATAGCTGCTGATGTCTTCTTCAAAAGTTGATAAAACAGAGCCCCACCGATGCCAAAGAGCAGAAATCCTGCTATCATAAATCCAAATATATAAATGTCTTCAGCGTCCTCCTGAGACAGAAATGAGAGTCATATCAACTGCCAAACTCCCCACAGATCTCTAATGTATCCCACAGTCTCAGCTAGACACGAGGGTTCTCCAGGACTCCGTCGTTTTGTTGAAAAGAGTATGTCGATTTCGTTGAAAGTCCAGCTCACCAGATCCATAATCGTATTTTTGGTTTGGGCGAACGAAACACAGAGAGCAAAAGCAGAAGAGAACAGGGGGAGCCAGAGCAGAAAAGCTTAAGCTGAAGTTCTTTAATAAAATACAGTACAGGTGACCCCCGGTTTCCGGCGTTCCCGGTTTCTGGCGTTCCCAGTAACCGGCGTTTCACGTAGCCGCCCCGCCCCGCCCGTGACGTCATCGGCCGAAACGGCAGAAATTTTCATTATTTTCTGAGTTTTTTTGTGTTTGTTAGCAAGTTAACTGCTCTAAAATACATTTTAGAGGTACAAAATGTATGCTGGCGGTGTTTTAGGCTGTAAATAAGGCGTTTAAAAAGACGTGATGGCCGCCATGTTGGATTTTAGTTTTGTTTTCGCGCGCACCGGGAGCCGGTTCAGGCAACCGGCTTTTTCGGTATCCAGCCGGGCCGGTGTAACGGAACTAAGCCGGAAACCGGGGGTTACCTGTAGTCCAAAAACCATAATCCACAACAAAACTAGTTCACACAAACAAGAAACAGTTAAAAGGACTGACACTTCTTAGTCTTTATACTAGGACTATTCAACTGGTGGGCCGAGGGGCCAAAAACAGACCCACAGATGAGCTCAGTTCAGCCCAACAATGGGTTCGTTTTTAAATAAAACTAGATTTTAAACCATAAAAGAACTTACTTAATGACAATAACTGATAGATGTCTGCCCCCAGTAACTGTGCCCCCCTGAGCAATTTAGTTCAATAGTCCTGCTTTAGACTGAAAGGAATAATCAATAAAATGAAGATCAGGTGTGAACAATCGGCAAACTAAAAGCTGACAGGAAGTAAAACCAACTAAAACATACAAAGACTCTAAAATAACACAGGAAGTAATGCTGAGTAGAATGCTGCAAAGGGAAAGTAAATAAAAATGAATGAAACACAGATATTAATGATTTTGAAACCAAAACAGACCAAGAAAAACTAGAATATAAATACAGAATGAAGGATCAGAGGGCAGCACGGTTGGTACAGCTGCAGCCTCTCAGCGGTTTAAATCCTGGCCGGGGGCTATTCTGGGTGGAGTTTGCATGTCCTCTCTGGGAATGGGTTTTCTCCTGGTACTCCGGTTTCCTCCCACAGATAAAAACATGCATGTTAGACTGATTGTAGCTATAAATTGTGCCTTGGTGAGGGTGAGAGAGTGAATGGTTGTTTGTCTTTGTCTCTGTGTCCTTGTGATGGACTGGAGGCCTGTCCAGGGTGTCCCTCGCTTCTTGCACAGTGATGGCTGGACATGGACACCAGTGACCAGAAAAAAGAAGAAGTGGGTAAAGATGATGGATGGATGGATGGATGGATGGATGGATGGATGAAAAACTATAAGGCAAACTAAGAAAAGACCATCACTGCCATTCTTCAGCATTTTGAACTTCATGTGTCTAAAATGGGTTTCAAACTGGCAACAACGCACGTCGAATTTACAACGAATCTGTAAAAAACTATTAAAACTATATATTACTGACCATAAAAGCAAAATGATTCACCAATATACACAAATCTCAGGTTCAAGATTCTTAATTGTCATTCGCATCACATGTGGTACATGAGGTGGAATGAAATTGTGTACCCAAGTTCCCAGTTACACCCAAAAATAGCAACAAAAAAAATTTAAGTATAAAAAGAAGCACAAGGATCTAAGATATAGCAACAGATCAAAGCAAAACCAATTCAAGACTGAAACTTTTTGTTTAGATTTTACTCCAGTTCAATTAGGATTATAAAAATCAAGAAGATCCTCATCTTACCAGAGGCCTGTGTCACCGGCCGTCGGCTGATTTGTTGCGAGGCTGAAGGATTTCCTTGGTGTTTCATGCAACTCTCTGAGTGAATCAAAACGTCCCTCAGATGAAGCCCTCTGAGTGACAGCCTGGCAGGAGGAAGATGAATCTCTGAGTTTTGATTTCCCTCTGGAATCCGTGGAGCAGCTTCAGATATTTACAGCCATGATGAACTTGTGCAAGTACCTGCTGCTGCCGCACTGAATCAGTCTGGTCCGTAGCTCCATGCAGCGTGTCGGGAAACGTTTCCCTTTGCAAACCAGAAAACGGCTGCTTTCCTTCTCTGACGCTAGACTTCAAGCTGAGAACGAAGGCGGCCATTTCTCTGCGCACATCCTGAGTGTGACACAAACGAGCAGAAGAGTCCGACTGAGTCATTGAATTTATGAAAATCCAAGCATTTATGAAGAACTACAAAAATGACATTTTCTGTGAATGTGCAGTATGAATGCTGCATGCTGAATGACAGCTGAAGCTAAAAGTAGCAACGCATTAGCTTAAAATGACAAAAACTAACAAAAACCCTAAATGTAACAAAAGGCTAGCTAAAAGATGGAAGGTTGGTTAAAAGTAGCAAAACAGTGGCTAGACGTTAAGAGCCAAAGGAGAGCTTATGGGCATCATTTAGCTTAAAGTAGCAAAAAGCTAGTTAAAAGCCAAAGTAGAAAAAAAAATGAGTCGCTAAAAACTAAAAGTAACAAAAGACAAAAGCTGGAATCTGAAAGCAGCAAAGCTGGAAGCAGCAAAAGGCAGGCTAAAAGTATGAAAAGATTAGCTAAAATCTAAAAAATAGCTCAAAGCTATCTAAAAGTTAAAAGTACAGTATTAAACTAGCTAAAAATAAGGTTACCCTTAACAAAAAAGTAAGTACCCTAGCTAGCTGAGGCAACTAACTTTAACTGGACTGACTCTACAAGTTAATTAGTTGTAGACATACGTCCAAAGATTTTCTGTGCTACATTAAATTATGTCCACTAATGCATGAGATATTTTGCTGACAAACATGAGCAAAAACATTATTCACCTTTGCCTTTCAGTAGCATTCAATGCTTTCTTAAACTTCTTAAGAAATCTGCTGGCCCAATGTTTCACCCTTTCTTAAAGGGTAAAACACGTATCATAATATATGAGGCCTTCAAGTTATGTCAAAACTTGATAAAACTGCTGAAATCGTTTGTGTTGTACAGTCCCTGTGGTCAGTTTCTGTCGTACCTCCCACTGTTGTATGACTGAGTCAGAGAGAAGGATCAAGTCCTGGAGCGGGGGCCCGGAGCAGAACGCCCGGAAACTTTTCAGCGCATCCAGGAACTCCTCAAGCAAAGCAGGCTGCAGGACTTTTAAAGCTTTCTGCACAGAAACAGACACAGCTGGACACATGTGCAGAAACAAAACAAAACATGTTCTCTAAAGGTGTCCTAATCTTTAAAATAAACTTTTACATGTTTATAAAGGTTTGGACGTTGCAACAGAAATAGTTTTGAGATAAACATGAGAAGCTTTAAGCTGAAATTTAAAGTAAAGAAAAGCTGAAAATATTTGGCAACAAAGCTGCTTACCTTGAATTACCTAAAAAAAACATGCTGAAATGTAGCTGAAATGGAAGGAAAAAGTCAAAGTTAGCAGAAGCAAGCAGAACGAACACATATTTGCTGAATTAGGAGTAAATAAGCACAAATGAGCACAAAATTTAGGAAATTAGCTAAGAGAAGCTGAAATTAGCTAAAAGTAGCTGAAAAAGCAGAAAGCAAATTAAGCTACCAGAAGGAAGTGGAAGGAGCTGAAATTAGCTAAAAAAAAAAAAAAAAAAAAAAAAAGTAGTGGAATTAGCTGAATAAGCTAAAATTAGCATAAAACATCTAAATAGTGGCTGAAATTACATAAAAAGCTGAAACGAGCAGAAAAAAGATAAAAGGAGCATAACATGCTGAAATTAGCAGAAATAAGTTAATTAGGCTGAAAGTAGCAGAAATTAACACAAAAAAACTTGAATTTATCTGAAAACAGCTGAAATTAGCTATAAAGGCTAAAAAGCTAGCTGAAAATGTAAAACAAGCTTAAATTTGCAGAAGCAAAAAGAACACATTTTCCCAATTAGTCTGAACGAAGCCGAAATTAGCACAAAAAAGTGGAAATTAGCTGAAAAAAGCTTAAATTTGCAAAAAAAAAAAAAAAACAACATCTGAAGCAGCTAAAAAAGGCAGAAAGAGGCTAAAATTACCACAAGGAAGTAGAAGAACACATTTTGCTGATTTAGGCTGGAAAAAGTTGAAATTGGTTTAAAAAGAAATGTGGAATTAGCTGAAAAAGCTAAAATTAGCATAAAAAACAGCTTTCAGTAGCTGAAACTTGCAGAAAAAGTTGAAACAGAAAAATGCTGAAAGGAGCATAACAAGATAAATTAGCAGAAAGAAGCACAAAATGTTTAGTTAGCAGAAAGAATATGAAAGGATTACAAAACAGCAGAAATGAGATGAAAGTAGCTGAATTATTTTTTAATTTGTACAATGAAGTTGAAAGAAGCTGAACCAGAACAAAATGTGAAAGGAGCAGTAAAAGGTTGTAAACAGATCTAAATATTTGAAGGTTGTAAAATGAGCTCAATTCATTTTCTATGAGGAAAAGAAATGGCAGAAAAGGCTAAATATCTCAAAAAGCTAAAGATGCACCAGTACCAAAAGTCATAACACCCTTCTCCTGAACGGTTTGAGAAATAGCTTGAAAAGTGCAGGAAGAGAATTGCGCCGAAACAAGTACAGAAGAAACATGGATCACAGTAGTGTAAATGCTTCATGGGCCTGTGATCAGAAAGTTGCAGGTTCAACTCCCGGTACCGTCAAGATCAAAATGTGGGTGGAACAGGTGAAACACCTACACCTGCTTCCACCCTCATTTGCCCCACTCTGGGCCCTTTGAGCACCATCTTCTCCCTAAAACAGGTCTCTCTTGAAAATGAGACTACCTGTACAAATAAAGGGTAAAAAAATAAAAATAAAATACCTGTTTCTTCTTGACTTGGGATTCAGTCATCTCTGTGCCACTAAATAAGTTCGTGGCCTCCTGGATGCGTCGCTGCAGACGAAGCCTGGCCTTCTCCAGCCTGCTCCTCGCCATCCTCCGGGCTTTCCAGCGAGCTTCACTGTGCATCGTGACCGGCGGCGGTGCAGAGGTAGAACGCTGCGCACCGTTCCGTTGTGTTCCTGCTCGAGACTTGTGCTCGACGTTTTGACGGAGTGCTGACGAGCAACGTTTCACTCCCTCTGTGGCTGAACGTGCTGCAGGCGAGGACACGTCTGGACCCTCTGCGCACTTCAGAGTTGTGATAACGACATACATCTGAACCACGCTTCTTCTTACAAATGGTTCGTGTTACTCCTCACTGCTGTCTGAACATTACCAAACTGTTTTCTACTTTGGCTTTAATGAAACTGTAAATCTGTCTCGTAAAAGCCGATGTAACACAAAATACACACAGAGCACAGCCGTCTTCTTACACACGTGTTAAAGACATGACACTAGATGTGCACACATTACTGTCATTTCCTTCCTGCATCATTTCGCACTGACTCAACTCCAACAATTAAAAACACTAAGCATATTGTTTAATTTACAGCTGTATTAATCACACAGCACATCTCAGTTTAGAAAAACAAAAATCACACTTAAAATAAAAATACAATGTCTGGTTGGGTTTCATGAATAGAAAACAATGTTTTCATGCAAAAGCCACACACATCTGACATTCTAGCCCAGGGGTTCCAAACACTGGTCCTTGAGGAACATCATCCTGCATACTTGTTTCTCTGCTTCGACACACCTGATATTAATTAATGGGTGAGTAACAGGCTTCTGCAGAACATAAATAATTAAAGCACTGAATCAGGTGTGCTGGAGCAGGGAAACAACTAAAACATGCAGGATGGTGTTCCTCAAGGACAAGTGTTGGGAACCCATGTGCTTGCATACCTTGGCCAGCTGAGCATTTATCCCGTTGCTGAAAGTCCCTTTCTGAGCCTGTCCATGCGCCACTGTTAAAAACGAGAAAACAAATATGAATTTATTGTTTATGTTTATTTTATTTGTTCTTTTTTTTTAAATACAATACCAAGCAATCCCATAAATGATAACATACAAAATGTAAAAATATGAAAGGTAGCAGAAAGAAGAAAAAATCTTATTATACAGTATCTGCCCCTTTTTTCAAACAATCAGTTCAAACAATAATAATCTTCCAGCTTATGTCAATTCACTGCAATATTACAGCACCTTTAAAAAGTATTCACCCCCTTGAAGTTTTATGATTTTATTCTTGTCATAAATCAGTCATGGACACTATGAACTTCTTTCCAAAACAAAGAAAGTAAAAACAAATTTCTACAAGGTAATACTACCAGTAAATAAATTATAAATATGTAATTTAAAATAGCCAGGGGGTGATACGAAAGGATTTCCAAAATCCTAAACGTCCCCAGTTCTGCTAAATCCATCATCACGACATGGAAGGAACATGGGAACGTGTGTAAATCTACCAAGAGCAGTGACAGAAGGAGAAGAGACTGAACTACTATATTTAATCTAATCCACTCTCCCATAAAGCTCAGACCGGTGAAGAACTCAGGTAACAGTTGTTGTATGCTCAGTCTCTCTCATCTCACCTGCTGACGATTACAGCTCCTTCAGCCTGGTCTCAGGGGTCTCTGTTCTCCTTCACGGTCACTCACTTTGTGAGGACGGCCTGCTCTTGGTAGATTCACACATGTTCCTTCCATGTCTTGATGATGGATTTAACAGAACTCTGGAATGTTTAAGATCTTTTGTCTCCACCTCTGACTTGTTCATATAAATATGGATACATAAATGTCTAAAGGTATAGTTTGTAAAACCCACATTAATGCAATAAAAGTTCATACAAATCAAACATTAAACTGTTAAATGTGCAACAAACTCTTGATTGATCGGCCGTGTTGTGCAGTGCGAGTTGATCAGCTCTGGTCTCGTTGCGTAACTTTATAAATTACAGCGTAAATCCTAAAACTACATCAGAACCTTTAAGCTCACTTGTCCTCACGGTGAATCAAACTCACGCTGAAGGTTTCTCAGCATCTGGTGTTACAGAGCACCAACAAAGATCCTGTTGTCACACTGAGGAGGAGGAGGAGGAGGAGGTGGGGGGATGAAGATGAAAAGGGTAGAGGAGCACATTCTCTCCTTATCAGATTGTTCTCGCTGTTTGATTTTGGTTCTTCCCTCATTTTAGGATTGTGTTCGGGGTAAAGATTTCACAGAATGTCCGAGGAATGTCCATGTGGGAAACTGAACACAAACTCCATTTTTACTCGACTCTCCTGCTGCCCTAAGGTCAAAACGACCCACAAGGCTTTAACGCTGAGGCCTCGTGCGTCATTTTGACCGTAGGGCAGCAGGAGCGTTAATCCCCTTTAGTATTACAAACATGGAATTTTGATTTTTTTTTTTTAAATGCGCTGCATATGAATATTAATCAGATTGAACTCTTACGTTTTCGTTATCTTTCGTCACACAACTGTTGCGCTTTTAAAGTCACTTTTATCAAATCTGTCAGTGGGCAACAATAAAACGTGCAAAGATTAGAGTTCTGTAAGCCATGCACACATAAACCGGTTGGCTATTTTAAGTCAATACTGTCTCAGTTTTATCGTGGTTCTGCAACCTTTCTCTTAAAAACAAGGACCGCCTGAACCAGACAGCGCAGCGGTCCAGTAAGCTGACAGGAGAACTGCAGCTGAACCCAGAATCCTGTGCTCCAGGCAGGTACCGAGGGTACATGGATCCATTTTAACAGACGAGCCTCGTCCTCTGCGCTGCGAGCTCCAGCCCACATTTAAAACCAAACATTTTAAAACCAGCTCACAATGAATTAAAACTCTAAAACTATATTTCTAAATGTTAAAATTCTTGTTTCAGTCACAGTAACTGTGCAGGTTCTGTAGATAAATATATTTCAGTTTGCTGCTGTCGTCTTTTGGTGACTGTCACACAAAGTCAAATAAATCAGACTAAAATCAGTTTTTATAAAAATCTGCAGCAGAGAACAAGTTAAGGCAGCTGATTTTGTTTTTCTTGGTCGTCTTCTCCAGGAAACGGACGACTATCGATACTTTGACCCAAAGATGCTGCGAGGCAGCGAGAGGTCAGAGAACAATCACATCTGATTATCAGCAGAAGTTCGACCAGAACTGAACCAAGTCCAGCTCTGATATTAAATGACTAAAAGCTCTGGGACGGCTCATCATCTCTTCTATTTCTTCTTTCAGCTCCATTCCCAGGAACAAAAACCCGTTTCAGGAGGTGAGTTTCACTCAGAGCCGTTTCCAGGACAAACACGAGCAGAAAGAAAATACGAGACAGACTGGAAAAGGTGCCGAGAGCCAGAAATGAGATCAGACCGCTTCTTTATTTTGTGGGGATTCTAAAATCCTTACAGGATCTCAGGATGAGGATTGTTTTATCTTCCTCTGTATTAATTCACAGGAGTGTGACGCATGTAAGGGTTTCAGTTTGACTCTTTTTGGTCATTTGGAGACATTTTCAGTGTAACGTCAGAGGAGAATCTGCCTCAACTCTCAAAAACCTCGTTAAATACAGCCTCATACCCGCTAAGCTTTCTGAGTTTTAATTATTTTCCTGCTCTGACAAACCCGGATCAGATGTTTGAATTAATCCGTTTAAAGCAGGTGTGTTTTAAAATCTGATATTTTAATCGTCTTCAGCAGCCACTTTCTGTTTGTCTCCAGAGTAAAGTTATGTCTCATTGTCATTGTTCTAATGAACAAAAGACCAGGTCCAATAGTTTTTTTTTTTTTTTTGGCAAATTATTAAAAAAGATTTTTAAAATTCCTCCTTTACTTTGAAACGTTTTTTTTCCTTTAAACTCACCAATGATGAAACACATTTAAAGAACAGATAAAGGAGTAGACATGTTTTAATGCTCTGCTCTGTTTCAGGCCATAGTGTTTGTGGTTGGAGGAGGGAACTACATCGAGTACCAGAACCTGGTGGACTACGCTAAGGTACCACAGGGCCATCGATCTGTTTATTTAAAGCTGCTCTACTTCTCTTTGTTTGGGCTCAATAAGTCCAGTTCTGTTCCCATTTAAGATGATTAAAAAGAAACATTTCTTGTTGGTGTGATTCTGAGACTGTGGTTCTGGAACGCTTCTTTCCATTCAACCTTTATTTAGACAGGTCAATCCCATTGAACCTACAGGACTCCTTTACAAGAGAGACCTGGATTCTCTGGGTGGGGTTGAGTTTTTGCTTCAAGCAGAGGAGTTCAGGTATCTGAGAGTCTTGATCCTGGACCGACGGATCGGAGCCTCGTCTGCAATAATGAGGGCGTTGCTCCGGTTTTCATGAGATATAAATCATGACCCAAAGAACAACATCCTGGATCCAAGCAGCCCTCCATAGGGCAGCTTGTCTCAGCCGTTAGCTCGTTACAAAGAAATTTGTTGTTTTCGAGCTGACGATGAAGAACAGAATCAGTGTGATGTGGACATTTTATACGTTAGAAGAAACTGAAGCGCAGAAGTCCTGATGAGTTCTCACAACGCCCTCCCCCTTCAGGACCGACAACACTGTCTGAACACGTAATTCAGTCTTTAAGAATTTTTAGGCAAAGTATTTTTTTTGTATTCATTTTTACAAACTCTCCTGTTTGCACATTTGGTCTTCCTCTTTCTTCAAATTAGCCATCTTTGTAGACATACTTCCTCGCTGCTGTGCCTCAAAACTGTCTTTGTACAAACGTCTGCACCACCAGAAGTACGAGAACGTAAACGATTCCGACCAGTCGCACAATATTTCTCAAGACACCACAGACGAAACACTCTGTCCAGATGTGTCAACATCGAGCTGCAAGAACTCAAAGAGGGTTTCTCGCTTTTAGAGATAGGTGAGGAGCCGCTGCTCCTCCTCATCATAAGGAGTCAGCCGAGGTGGGATGTCTCCTGGTCACCTCTGGTTTTTCCAGACCTCTCTGACCTGGGAACACTTTAGAATCCTTCAGCAGCACCTAGAGGGTGTCGTAGGGGAGAAGGAGGTCTTGGTTTCTCTCCTGGTCTCCTGGACCGGCTCATAAATAAGTGGAAGAAGACGAACGGGTTGTCCTTCAAAGCTTCAGTCCCACTGACCCAAGAGAACCCGGTCCATTTGTACGAGAACATATTTCCTGTTAGAACAAAGAAATGCAGCTTGGAAGGGAGATCCGGTTAAAGCTTCAAGGTTTAGTTTTAGAATCTAGAAATAAAAGTTTAATCATAACAGAGTTTATGTTGAGACGAACACATGACTTGCTAATGTTTTTTTTATTTTTTTAGTCCAAACCAGGGAGGAAGATTATTTATGGCTGCAGTGAACTTTTCAACGCTCCTCAGTTCATGAAACAGGTAAGAATCTTCTGCAACGACCAAACCTGTTAGATTTCACCACCTGCTGACTTGTTTTTCCTTTTGTCTCCGCAGCTCGCTCAGCTCGGACAAAAGTGACCAACATCATTTTAAATATTAGTTTCATATTCTTTTTTCTTCCTCCTTTGTTTTATATCATTTTTGTAAATCGTCTAAACCTCTTCTGTCTCTGCTCACTCTGTCGTAATAAAACTAAACAACCTCTGTTGCCTTCGAGTCATTTATTCTAAGAGTTTGTGTAACACACAGGAGGTGAGCGATTTTACCGTAGGAAGATGAAGTTGTGTAACAGTTGTCTTTGTGTGTGTCTAGTAATCTGAGCTCTCTGTTTTGTGGCAGAAAGGATGAGACGCGATTTTCCTCCACGTGTTTAGGTTTCAGAGCCGCACACAAAACCCAGACCTGCTCCGGTTTGGAGCCTGGAGGGTCCGCACCAAGTTTCCGTTTTGGCTGAACGCCTTCACAGCATGATCAGGTGGATGTCTACACATTTTCCCCTTCTGTCTTCACTGTCCTGACATGATGTGACTTGATCATTTTTTTCCTCATGAATGCTTTAATCTGAAGAGATTTGAATAAACTAATGTATTCTGATGTGTGCTCAATAATCCAGGTAAATCTAACAAGGTTAAGTCAGGTCCTCAGGACAAATTCTTCTTTGTTGAAATGTTTCGTCAACAAAAAAGAAAAACCCAGACCTAGAACAGTGGTCGTTCCGTATGTTGCCGGAGTTTCAGAGAAACTGAGACGTTTATTTTCTAAACATGACATCCCAGCTTTCAAACATCAAAATGCATTCCGGCAAAGACTGGTTCATCCCAAAGATCCAGTCCAGAGTCAAACTGTGTGTGCTGTTCAGTGCCAGGACGGCTGTGATCAGTTATACGTCTGAGAAACAACAGCCACTGGCCAAAAGGATGAACCAGCCCAAAAGAGCAACATCATCAGGCCAGGACTCTGGTCTACACTCATCTCAAGGCCAGAGGTCACTCGTTCAGGGATGAAGATGTTCACATCCTTGATAGAGGGGAACAATGGTTTGAGAGAGGAGTGAAGGAGGCCATCTTTGTATCATTAAATGGGCGAAGGCCTTCGTGTCCAACTGCCCTTCTCTTACAATTCTGTTATGCAGTCCTCTGTGAATAGCAAGCTGCCATCAGGGTACTACCGATCAATCGTTAGGCTGATGGTCCTTCTTTTGTATGGGAACAGCTACAGGTAGTTCTGGCTGTCGCCAACAAACTGGTTGAAGGTTCTGCTTATAAGACAGAGTTTGTTGCAGCTCCTCAGACTGAAGACGTCTTTTGCATAAAAGACGAAACGTTTCAAGAAAAAAAACTCCAGCTTGACTCCAACTCTGGCTCTAAAGTGGCCTCATGGACACCTTGTGGGTCTCTTCACTATGAGGGAGAAGGTGGAGTGGCAGCATCCATCTTTTACACACTTAATGGTGAAAACAGGGCACAGTGGGTTGTAGAAGTAGTCCATCCCCTGGTGTTATCTCTGTGGGGTTTAACAACCTGCAGTTTAAATGAACATTTTCAAATTGATAACTATCAAAAAAAATCCTCAAGGATATGTACAGGAAAAAGGAGCCACAACTAAGTATTGATGCTGTACATGCTCATACTTCTCATGTTCATACCTTTCAGTTTGCCAACATTTCTAAAAAAAAATCCTTTTTTATTGGTCTTAAGTAATATTCTAACTTTCTGAGATCCTGAATTTAGGGTTTTCATTAGTTGTCAGTTATAATGATCAACATTTAAAGGAATAAACATTTGAAACATATCCGTCTGCGTATAATGAATTAATATAATGTACAAGTTTCAATTTTTGAATGGAATTACTGAAATAAATCAACTTTTTTCATGATATTCAAATTTTATCACCAGCACCTGTGTATTTCTTCTTTGTCTTTCCGCTGCTCTCTTATTGGGTCACCACAGCGAATCATCTGCCTCCAAGTCCAACTTCTATCCACACCCTGCTGGTTAATGGTCGACGTTAACCCGGACAAATCGTGTTGGGCAGTCAGCTCCTTTAGGGCTTGCACATGATCCAGTAGAGCTGTTGTATGTCCACCAGGGCTCTTATAGATCCTGTAGAGCAGTTGTAGGATCCGGTCCAGGCTTGGGAACGGCACCAGAAGTACACTGGTTTATTTCCAATGGCTGGTTTTCACACAAATACTTAGTTATAAATGTTTATTGGGGATCAATCAGTCAATCCATCCATTTTATTTACCTGCTTCTTCCTTTACAGGTCATGACCCTGGCTGTGTCCTTGTTTTTACCTGGTTTTTCTTAAACCAGTGAATTGTTCTCCAGTTGTGTTCAGGGTCATTGACCTGCTGGAAGATGGGCCTCCATCCCTTTTGTAAACATTTAGAAGACTTCAACAGGTTTTCCTGAATAATTTCTCTGTATTTTCTCCATCTTTCCTTGAATTCTAACCATTTTCTTGTCTATGCTGATGAAAAACATTCCTAGAGCATGATGTTGCCACCACCGTGGTTCAGTGTGGAGGTGGTGTACCCCAGCATGATCGGAGGTGGCAGGTTCGTCCTCGATGGTCAGACATTTCAGTTTTAGTCTCATCCGACCACAGGTAGGAGAGTCTCCAGTATAAATTTTGACACATTCCAAATAACTGATTTTAAGTTATGATCTAAAGGTGACTGATCAAAAGGCACACAACGCCAACATGAAGGAGATTATGCCGTTTGTTCTTTGGACGTTTTGTCCCAGGGTGGCTGCTGAACACTTGATACAAAAGTTTTAACCAAGATTTGACAGAATGCTGCCTTTATTTCTTATAATATTTCAAATAGAGAAAACTCAAAGCAACACTACCAGGCAGCACAGAATGTCCTGGCCAAACAGCTTCCAGCAAAAACGCTAAAACTTATACAAGAGTGGAAAATAGCAGGTAAAGAGCTATGGTTTGCATTTAGCCTCCATTAAGCGGTGGGACGTGTCGATAAATGCAGGTCTGCTGAAAATTATATTCTCTTCCCAAGTGATTAAGCCGATCAGGAAAACAAGTGAGACGTTTCAAATGACGACACCTCGGCGCTGCAGAGATTTCACACCAAAATTATCCCGATTCATAGAAACGGACCTGGCAGCTGGACTGTTTTGACTGAAGCTCCACTCTGATGGAAAAGAGTTCTGTAGGGAGTCAAAACAAACCCGATCAGAACCAAAATGCAGGCGTTTAAACCCCAAGATTAGCTTTTAATTTAAATCTGACACCCTCGAGCTGATTCTCACATTCAGGTCTACATCTGTTTCTAACCAGATACCTAAACAGGTTTGAAAACCGTGACAAAATGTTTTTTTTTTTTTTTTTTTACCAGCTGCATTCCTGCCTGAAAAAGTTTCTTCGCCCTTCTCATTTTACCGGCAGCGAGCTGGCAGCAGCTCAGACTGATCCTCTGACTGCTGCTGGCCGGGCTCACAGAGAAGACATTACTTGCCTAATTAAAAAAAAAATAGATTAAAGGAATGCATATCGCCCGCCACCTCACAGAACTAAAGGAAAGTTGGTCATTAGGCTGCTGACACCAAAGGTTGGAGTCAGCTGGTGTTTGCTGATGGGGATTAGATTGTGGAGAGGCGGGGGACACCTGGACGTGTCTCCGCTCCATCACAGGGCTGGCCAGAGTTTTTTGCTGGAACCTTCTTGAGGCCGACTGAAGCTGCTTCAAGGCTTGGACAGATTCCTGCCATGCCTGAAGCTGCAGTCCTCCTTCAGGAGATGTGTGAAACAACCAAACCCTTGAAGCTTCAATCACTGCTGGAGTCCATCAACAGGTCCTTCAGCTGCTGCTGCAACCTTCTGGACACGGCTTTTGGTATCCATATCCCCAAACTTATTGGAGATGTGTGAGAAACCTTCCCAAAGGTGTGAGCTGCAGATCTTAGAATCAGAGTCCTCTGCCAGATGTTTCTGCCTCTCATCTGAGTCTTGGTCCACCAGGCGACTATCCTGGACCAGACACATTTCAAACACACCTGAGGTCAGTTCATTACCTCCAAGTTACCAAATATAAACTTTTTTTTAATTCATGCTGACATTTAGTTTTGTTAGAGCTTATTTTTGTTGCCAGTTAAGAGTGGGTCTGCTAGAGTTTTAGTTTCTTCTCAGGCTAACCTGTCAAGCCCCTCCCACCTCTGTAGTGTGTGTGTGTGTGTGTGTGTGTGTGTGTGTGTGTGTGTGTGTGTGTGTGTGTGTGTGTGTGTGTGTGT
>JARVGQ010000781.1:22626306-22652600 GCA_031762355.1 Hypsolebias martinsi
GATGAAGCCCTCTGGAGTGAGGGTGAAACGTTTCTACTAAAAAGAAACTGTCCAGATGACCTGATTGAGAATTATCAAACTTTATAAATTGCTTTAACACCAGCTGCAGCTGAAACAAAGTGATGAACATCAGTAATAAATAAGATAAAAGAAAGCATAAAAATAAAGCGACAAAGCCAAGCACACATTGAATTAAAAACTCAGCTTAAAACACAATAAAATGACGAATTAAATGGATAAAATCAATATGTACTAATAAAAATTAAGTAAAATCAAGTCTCAGTTGGGTTGAAGGCCGATGAGTGGAAATGAGTTTTCAGACAGTTTTAAACATGGACAGTGAGGGGGCCTGTCGAACGTGCAAAGGTAGAGCGTTCCATAAGTTAGGGCCACTAACAGAGAAGGCCCTGTCTCCTAAGCTTCTGCTTGCACTTGGGAATGACCAGGAGCAGCTGGTCAGCAGACTTGAGTGACCTGAGTGTAGCGGTGGAGAAGCTCTGTTAAATTTACTGGAGCGAGACTGTTTAAAACCTTAAAAACAAACAAGAGTTTTAAAATGGACCTGCTGGTTCTGGTCCGCTCTCTGGCTCGAGGTACTGGCGGTGGGCTCCAGAGGAGAGGCCAGACCTACGGCGGCGCCTCCCTGCTCGGGGGTCCTCGTGGGCTGGCTAGCAGCTCTCGGATTCACCGATGGGTCTGGAGGTCCGGTTCCCGTGGGTTCCATGCAGCTCTCTGCATCCGCTGGGCGCCCAAGTCACTGTACGAATAAGGACCAAACTTTTTCTGATCAGATCAAAACTTTCCCTCTAGTATTTCAGCAGAGGGCAACGAGGCTTCTGGGAAATGTAGTCGTTATGAGTGGGATACAGTGTAGGCTTAATGAGAAAAGTACAAAATGGCGGCTGTCCTAAGTATTTTATTTCTCATGAACTTTTTACTGTTCAGTATCTCGTACCATCCCAATCACGAGTGTGTGTACTTTTTTTTTTCACATACACAATCTTAATTTGAAAAACCGCGAAAGAGAGTCCGCGTAGGTCGAACCGCAAAGTAGCGGGACTACGGTACTCTGAGCAGTTACAACAAAAGTCTGTGTGTGTGTGTGTGATTCACAGAGGTTATAAATAATTATATTTTGGTGCCACTTCCTGTGTGTCACAGTTTAAAGAATAAGAGAGTATGTTCTTTTTTTTTTTTACATATCTGCACTCGAGTATTCAGAGCTGTGTCTTCAGGTTCAAGGTTTATATTTTGTACGATCTCAGCGCAGTCCTGACAAAATCAAAGATTCTTAAATTATCCTAGAGTAAAATCTACTTTTTGATGTTTGCAGACAAAGAGAACTGGGTCACAATTTCTTGATTGTGGTGACAGACGGCCAGTCGTACGACGACGTTCGGAGCCCAGCGATGGCGGCGCAGTCAAAAGGTGTGTTAAACTACACATGCTTTTATTTTGAAGGAGTGTGCAAGCCGCAGTGGATCCGCTGCTGATTTCACCCGTTTCTGCTGTCCACCCATCACCAGGCGTAACCATCTACTCGGTGGGCGTGGCCTGGGCACCCATGGGCGACCTGACGGCGATGTCATCGGAGCCAAAGGACGAGCACACCTTCTTCACCAGAGAGTTCACGGGGCTGACGGAGTTCATCCAGCCGCTGGTCCGAGGAATCTGCCGACACTTCACCGAGAACAACTGAGACACAAACGGGCGAGTTTCTTAAACGTTGGAGCTTTTGTTTACAACATGTTTAGCTCAAATACACTTCGTTTGAAAATGATCAAACTGAACGTTTTGTAAAAGTACAACTTCAGATCATTCTGTGGCTCGTGATGGATGTTTGTGTTTTTAAATGAGTCAAGTGGAAGAAAACCAAAGATCTTAAACTACATTTTTATTTTTAGCCTTTTTGTTACGTCAAAGCAGCGTGAATGTTTTAAAAACAACTTTAAAACCTTTTTTCTAAAGTTTAAAGTGTCTAACGACTATAATGTTTTTCTTTAAATCACAAGATTTAAGTTCCTTTTAACGTGTTTATTATTCTATAATAATCCTAATTTAAATTTATAAACAAAGTACTTTTTTGCATTTTTTCTGGACGCATGTGTAAAAGCCCAGCTGCAAAATATAATTTTAATTGAACCAAGAAAAAAAGGATTTATTCTATATGTAAAGACAAATTATATATTTTGTGAATAAATTCAGATTAAATAAATCTGGAAATATTCTAGACTTTTGTTTCAGATGTCCAAAAGTAATTTGTTTAAAAAATAAAACTTGATTGTTGCACTTAATTTAAAAATATTTGTTTTTGCTGACAAAGATTTTAACTTGTGTTGCAAATGGTGATGTTTATTGTACCAACTTCTCTTTGTTTAATTTTATGTTTAATCATGATTCAAAGATTTTATTGTATTTTTGCTTTCAGTTTCCACATCAATAAAAGTTACTGATAACTAGTATTTGACAAAAATTGTATTTAACACATGCATTTTTTTTATCAGAGAAGAAACACCTGAACATTGTCTAGTAATATTCAGTTATTAATTTGTTCATATGTAACATCATGTTAGTGACTCAAAGATTTGTATTTTTTAGCTTTAATTTACATGTCCCAGGCTTTAACTTTGTAAAACAGCACATATTTTTATTTATAGTTTTGTGTCTCAATAAAAAAAGAAGTTGCTTGTAAACCCTTTTTTGCAAGTTTGTGTAAGTAAAAACAGCAGCTTCATCTGGTGGATGACAAACAATAAAATCTACATTATTTCAGAATTAATCTGAACGTTTACCTCATTAAGATAAAAAGAGAAGTGAGTGCAGTTTAATTACGTTTTTTCAAATAGTTTATTGGGTTTAGTGTACAGAGAAGACCACAGTGAGGTGGTTTCTGGGTAGATGATAAAACCTACAGAAACAGCCAGTCTTATTTTCTAAGTTCTGGCTCCATCCACCATCTTTGGCTTCAGAGAACTTCAGAAATCTGCAGTACATTTGACTGAAACCAAAGATTGTTCCTTATTTTTTAATTTTTCTGTCAATCATTGAGAAATTTTAATATCAAAACTGCAACTTTACCACAGTTTACACAGAGAAGCTGTTTCACTTTGTGAATATATAAAATTATTTGCTGTTTCTTCTCCTTTTTTCACCCACATTGGTTTTAAAAACAGCTGCCTACTTTTGCAAGTTTTCTTTCCATTGAACCCTCCTGCTGCCCTTGGGTCAAAATGACTGAGGCCTCAGTCAGGAGCAATGTTCCCTTTAATTTTTCATGTGGCTGGGCAAACACACAAGCTCCCTGAGTGCACTGAGGACCACTGTGAGCAACATCAGATGTGCACGCTGTGGGCACACACCACACCAGTATCACACCTGTTCAAAACCTGGGATTGTAGCAAGTTGAACAGCTTATTAAAAGAACCAAATTACAGATGCGATTTCCATTAGTTTACTTTAATATTAGTGATCTGGCCCACTTCAAATGAAAAAGACAATAATCTTGTTCATGGGCTGTATACTGTAGTATGCTAAATGTGAGATTCCTGCTTTGGTCCAGGTGAGGGTCCTGCTCTGGAAGAAGGTTAGCAACACGGTGGCCATTGGTGTCAGAAACATGTTTGTAATATGGTGGGGTCTGGGGGCCCTCCCTCCAGAAAATTATAAATAAAGTAGATGCCATTTCCTGCATTCTGGTGTATTTTAACTGGTTGTTAAACATCTAGTTTTACTTACACAAGTAAACACTTGATTAAACAACTATTTTAGAATTAATGGCACAACAAGAAGTAACCTGACCAACAGCTCTCCTTGTGTGAATAGAGTACGCTCTACTTCTCATGAGTCCTAGTCACAGTCCAAGAAACACAGTGTAGCCTAAGTTGAGTTTTAGGGGAAAACAATCACTAGCCAATATTTTACGATAATAATAATCACTCCTTACTAATGGCCTAAAGCAATATGATCATCAGCCATCATGTTTATTAGTAGCTTAATACCTAATTAAAACTCCAGTAATGGGCTAGGTCTACTGTAACCTTACCCAGTTGTTGGGTCAAGAGACAAACATGCAGCATTAACACAGTATGAACAACATTCAGGAATTGTTTCTATATGAACATTATCAAATATTTTACGTGAACAGTATGATTGCTTCGCACACGAGGAAATGTAACCCAGGTTGAACTAACCTCAGACTAACAAACAGCATGGCTGTAACGGTGAAGGTAGTGAAGCTCACTGATGTAAATGTTGGTGTGAGTGACAAGGATCTTTATAAACTTCTGAGATTCTGACTGAAATACTCTGCTCTGGTGGTTCAGTGTGGTAGACTGCTACCTTTATATCTGGTTTGTGGGTTCAAATCTTACCACTAAACATTTTTCAGGTCAAAAATGGCAAAACTGAAAAGACAAATGCACTGGGAGAAATGGTTTATATGTGAAAGGAGCTGGTGGTTCAGTGTGGTAGACAGTTGCCTTTCAATCTGAGGTTTGTGGATTCAAATCTTACAACTAAACATTTTTCAGGTCAAAAATGGCAAAACTGAAAAGACAAATGCGCTGGGAGAAATGGTTTATATGTGAAAGGTGCTGGTGGTTCAGTGTGGTAGGCAGTTGCCTTTAGCTCTGAAGCTTGTGAGTTCAAATCTTACCACTGAATAATTTTAAAGTCAAAACAGCAGAACTGAAAGATAAATGCGCACGGAGAAATAGTCTGAGTGTGAATGGATTTGGTGGTCCAGTGTGATAGACAGCTGCCTTTATGATCTGAGCTTTGTGGGTTCAAATCTTACCACTGAAACACTTTTAAAGTAAAAAAAGCAAAACTAAAAGATAAATGCGCACGGAGAAATGCTCTGAGTGTGACAGGTGTTGGTGGTGTGGTGGGACTGTTCGCGTTCATATGGCACTCTGTGCGCAGTAACTGGGTTCAAGTCCTGCCTGCCGCACCTGGATCATCAAAACTGAACCCACTGGAGTGGGCAGGGGAGGGGGCCGTGTCCCCTCCCCGAAAATATCTGATCTGAAAACAGAGGGTTATGGAACCTGGAACTACATTTTAAAGTTTTTTTTTAAAGGTTTTCAAGTTAGTTTTAGTAACTAAATACAGTAGTAGTAACTTACTTTACTTTACTTTACTTACTTTACTTTAACTTACTTAACTTTACTTACTTAACTTACTTTACTTAACTTACTTACTTTACTTAACTTCCTTTACTTACTTACTTAACTTCCTTTACTTAACTTCCTTTACTTAACTTACTTTACTTAACTTACTTACTTTACTTAACTTACTTTACTTAACTTCCTTTACTTAACTTACTTACTTTACTTACTTTACTTTACTTAACTTCCTTTACTTACTTAACTTCCTTTACTTACTTACTTACTTAACTTCCTTTACTTACTTACTTAACTTCCTTTACTTACTTAACTTACTTACTTAACTTACTTACTTTACTTACTTAACTTACTTTACTTTACTTACTTAACTTACTTTACTTTACTTAACTTACTTAACTTACTTAACTTACTTTACTTCACTTACTTAACTTACTTTACTTCACTTACTTACTTCACTTACTTAACTAGTTACTTGTAAGACTACACTTGCAACATATAACTACACCATATGTTAAGACGGACAACGCCGTCACCTTCATACAGATGAACATGTGTTACTTCCTGTTTATCACCGTTGTATATTTTACATTTATTCAGACTCAGTTTAGATTTAGAAGTGGATTAATGGATTAGTGCTGCACCCTCTGCCATTCCACCATGCTGGACTTGACCACTGAGCATGGTCAGACTGGCGCATGCGCAGCAATTTTTTAACCCCGTCAGTCCTGAGCTGAACTTCACGAGTCTTGATAAAAACCTGCAGGAGATTGAAATTGATTGGAAAAGAAGTTTTACTAAATAAAATAAAGAAAAGAGTGTCAAAGACTGTACAAGTACGCCATTTAATAGTTATTATAGACATTTTATGTACATTTCAACAACAGCTGTATTCTTTGTGGTACAGTCTTTAAAATTTTCTGACTTTATAAAAAATAAGACTAACAAAAATCTAAACTTGCAAATTTGACAGAACATTTTTTTTGTTTGTTTTTTATGGGAAGACTAGAAAAAATACTCTTATTGGATTAATCATGCAGTACACGAACAGAAGTGCTGTAGATTTAAAAAGTAATAAAAATAAATCGTCAGTGTTGCTGAAAATGAAACGTTTTTGTTCGGATACAGAAATCAAGCAGAAGACACTCGAGTTACAAACCGTTCAAGCGACAACAAAAATAAAAATGAACATTCAAAATAAAACTGTGGGTCAAACCAAAACAAAGAGGTTGTTTTCCTCGTGAGATAATGGACTCCCGGAGCTCAAATGTGTCGATTCTTGATACAAAAACGCGTCTGAGGTTAAAAACCATGAGAGAGGGGAGCGATGGGGAGGAGGACACGAAGCTCCTCTCTGAGCCTCGGACCTGAAGCCTGCTGCCGTCTGAGCTGCGTTCAGGAACCACACTCCATGCTGTTTCCTTCTCTGAGCCAGAAAGGACTCACGCATTTCAAGGAGCCATGTTGGATTTTGTAACACGTTTACAACAACTTAAAGCCATTTTGAAGTGGGGTTTTGTGGACAGTTATGAAGAATCAATATCTTACCTGTTGCAGATACCTCTTTGAATTACTTCAGTTGGATAAAGGGTTTCATTCTGACAGTACCGACGAGCTAACGGCTAGTCTGAACACGGCCAAATCCAAAGTGGACCACTGCCGTCCTGAAGCTCTCAAACTGCAAAAAGTCACAACAGTTCTTTAAAACACCAACTTACACACAGTTGCACCACCGTCAAGTCCACATTACATTGTTGATTTATCAAAACTCTAGTAGATACAGGTGCTGATAGCAGCAGCAGCTAGCTGTATCACCTCTTCCTGCAGGAACAACATTTCAGTCAGAATAAACATTATAACGTAAACCGCAACAAAATGGTTTAAATGGAAACATCTGCATTTTTCTATAAAGCAGCTGTTTTAAGGTGCCGAGTTCAGACTAGCCGTTAGCTCATCCTTCTTGTCAGAATTAAAGTCTTTCAAAAAGCTTTTACAACAGCTGGGATATTAACGTTCAGACCGATCCACACTTCAAAATGTTCAAAATGTCCCTTTAAAAATGAAGACGCACCAGTTTGTGTAGTTAAATTTATACAGTTTAGTGCAGTGATGTAAAACACTAAAACCTTCATGTTTTTAACTTTTAGAAATGTTCATTATTTTAATAATGTTTGAATTTGATGATTTGAAAATAATTTCAATTTAAAATGATTAGTAACTCATTTGAATGTAATGTTTACTTCTAATAAATAATTCTTGACTTACTTTGTGGTTTTTATCTGTGACGTAGCCGGGCTGAGCCAACACATCTGTTGCAATTATTTTTTTTTTTAAACATAATTTATTCTGAAATGTAGATTTGAACACTTTTGTTTGTATGAAATTTATCGTTAACTTTTAAACATATTTAGAACATGAATAAAAACAACAACAGACGTTCAGTTTGTTTCTCTGCGCGTCAGCAGCAGCTCCACTCCCGTTTTTTTTTTTTTTTTTTAATCTTCACATCAGAGCAGAAAAGAGTCGGTGTGTGGCGATAAACAGAAGATATGCGAGCGTAGTGATGGAAACCGCCGAGATCCACCAGGATCTTCCTCATTCCCGATAAGAAGGATTTGTATAAAAACGGGTTATAAAAACTAGATTTATTCCACACAAACAAAATTAAGAAACTAAAGCAGAGCTATAAACGCCTGACTCTTCCCCTCGTTACAAAACGAGGAGCTCTGATCGGCCAACGTCCAATCAGCTCAAATCTCAGAAATACAGAATCTGACTTATTTTAAATAACAAGAGTTAAAACTCAGATATTCAGCTGAATCCAGACGGTAATTTCTACGGGGTTAAAGGAAAAGTCCCCCTCAGGTTTTAGAGTTTAACAACATTCGGATGGATCATGGTTCGGATGACAAGCAGCTCTTTGAGCGTTTCCCTCCTCTCAAATGATTCAAAATCTATGTCAGCACTTTGAACTAAATACATTTGGTAAAAACAGATTTGAGTTCAGTCAGAGTGAAGCTACTGAGCCGAGTCCAGACTTTCTGTGTGTGATGAAAGAGACAAAATGTGGATAAATCAGTTTGAACACCTCCGGCTCATTGAAACGAGGTTTCACTTCCTGTGAAAAGCGACTCGGTCAAAAGCTGAACGCTTCAGTCGGTACGGACAATTTGTTCATTATTTTACAAAGACGCGTTTTAGTAGCACGGATAGATTTAGACCGTTTAAAGGGAATGAACAGGCGCCGAGTAGTTTGAATGTAGTAGTTTGGTTTGGTTGTGTTCACAACTCTGAACATGATGCTCAGAAAACAAGGAGCTCTGAGCTGAAACAGCGTCATGTTCCTTTGAACACAGCTGACAAGATTAATAAACAGTAGAAGGTTAACGGCGCTGGAGACAACCGCTCAAAATGTGGACGCAAAAAGAAATGCAACCCCAGGTGGATCAAATTAATCTTTTGAACGGTGGGACAAGAAGCGAGGTCAAGCTGTCACGTTCTGATCAGTTAAATACGACCCAGGAGGTTCTGCTGGAAGACACCCCAAAAACCAGAGATGAGGTCACTAAAATATGAGAACCAAGGATTCTGGGACTAACGGGACAGAAGTGGAACTTTCTGGCTCATTTTATTTATGTTGTTGTTGTGAAAGGGTCCCAATACATGCATCCATGCCTGAGTATTCCTGCTAAACTGGTTTAGTTGCTTAATCAATATTAAACCCTGTAGAAACACAATTAAAATCTATTGAAGGTAGGGTTTTGTGTAAAAGTAAAGACTATCTTACCTGCTGTAGATGGATTTTAGTTCAACTGTTTAAATCTGGCAGGACTAATTATTCACAACTGTTTTTGTGTTTGTGTTACAAACTTTAATGCCACTGTCAGTTTCCCAGAACACCGTTGTTTTCCAGCATAACTAGCAGCAGCTAGCTGTAGCACTTTTGCTTGAAATAATTGTAATGTAGGACATAACGAAGTGCAACGAGTGTTCATAGGAACCGATATAAGACTTTTGGTGCTGTTTTCAGACAGCAGTCGGTCGATTCAGACCACCGAGGCTGCTGAAGCGTCACAACTTCATCAAAGTTTGTACAAAAACTATGATTTAATGTTTTGCACCTCAGATTTTTGTTATACAGTTCATTTAGCAGAGATTTTATGAAAGGTGCTACAGCTAGCTGCTGTAAACGTGAGTTCAAGGATGAAAACTGTGAGGAAAGGAGGGCGATGCAATAAAGTCAGCATAAATTGCTATAAGTGTTAAAAACAGGAGGTTTTTATTTAACACCAGAGCGACCCACTTTGGTCTCGGCTGCGTTCAGATTAGCCGTTAGCTCATCAGTATGGTCAGAATTAACCTATTTCTCCGAGCTGAGGTGTTCAAAGAGCTACCCACAAGAGGCACAGAACTCCACTTTAAAATGGTTGAACTGTTCCGTTTCAGTCCATGCAGTGAATTTAAACTCTGCTAAAGTCAAACCAAGACTCGGTTAAACTTTTTTAAAACCTAAAGTCTGAAAGAACGTCATTTTGAAGAGATAAAAACAACAAGCGAGTTCCGTCAGCTTCAACCTCACCGGTTTTAATCATCACCTGGACAGACGGGCGCTCGTGTAATCACGTGTTCCTGTGATTGTTAGCAAAATATCTCATGCACAAGTGGTCAGAATCACTGAATGCGTGTCTACGACTGTAGACAACTTGATTCAAGATGGCCGCCACAACTTAATCAACATTGGAAAATGCAAACATTTTTTAAAAAGGCTGAAATTCAGTCATTTTTTACAGATATTGAGCTAGAATTTGGGGCGGTAGTAGCTGAGAGTCACCTACACACATCTTCTGAGCACTAAAAGATCATGTGAGATTTTTATTTAAAACTTTGGCACCGAAGGCGGTGGGCGATATGCTTGTTTAACTTTCTGAACTTATTTCTGTAGTTTTCCTTCAGTCACGCAGAAAGAACAAAGACGTTCAAACTGACCCGTGTGGACTCGGTCTTTAGAGCCAGCACTGAAAAAAAAAAAAAAAAAAAAAACAGACGCACTACAAATTGCTCGTTCAGCTGCAGAAACCCAGTTTTCACTTGAACTGTGTAAACCTGATAACAGCAGCCTTTTCCAACAGAATACAGTAAATTACTGATGAAAACCTGCATCGAGCGAAACGCCTCGACTGGTGTGAAAACGTTTAGTCCAACGAGCGTCTGCGTTTTAGAGTCATCGTTTAGTTTGAAACTTGGCGCTGAATAAAAAGTTGTAGTGAAAAGCGGCTACTGAAGCAGCGAGCAGCACGTCTGAAACGCTTAACGAGGTGAGCTGTAGTGAAATGTGCGTCAAGTGAAAAACTAGCGGACGGGGCAGATTTCGGGGGAGTTTCTCTTTAAGCTGCGTGAATTCTCTCGTCTGGATCAGGAGATTGCACTAACGTTGAACCGGACGCGGTGGGAGGCAGGCAAACTAAAGTTGGGACAGTGCAGACTGCCTTCACAGCTGCAGCTTCAGTCAGGAACATTCACCGCCTGCTCACGTTTTTTCAGTCTTCTGACAGACTCCGCCCCCTCCAGTCTTTTGTGTTGAACCTGGACAGACCCGTGTTCTGCCTGTGTGTGACCGGACCAGCCCGTTTTGCAGCTCCGTCTCTCGGCCTGCAGTCGTCTGCTTCCTTTCCCTCCTCCTCTACACGTAGACCCGGGCGAGGGCGTCGGCCCCAGCTGAGGCGATGTACGCCTTGGAGGGGTGGAAGGTCACGTCGTAGATGGCCTCCTCGCTCTTCTTACGATGAGCCGTTATCTCCTGGACGCACGTCTTACTGTCCAAGTTCCACAGGCGCAGAGAGCAGTCGTGACCTGAGGAGGAAGACGAGGAGAACGTCAGCGACCCAGAGGAAGTCCCGCCCCCCCACCCCTCCTTCAGGACTTAAAGAAAACTGGTCTGGTCTTTACCAGGTTCTACGTTCATCTGACCTCAAGTGAACAAAAACACACAACGGATTCCTCCGTGACTTTGTTTACTAAACAAAAGCAAACTGGTTCCAGTGCTGCCACAGAGGTCAACACAGATTAACCCACACCAGAACCACCTCTGATCTGGACCATACAGGTGAGGGTTGAAAATGTCAAGGTGGAAAGACATCAGCAATGACCTCACAGAGGCAGCTGTTGCTGCTCATCTGTCTGTGAAGGGTCAAAGGTCACTTTAATCCATTGTTCTACAGAGAAAGATTATTCAAAACTTTTCAGACAGCTGACAGTCTTCACAGCAGATTCACCCTGAAGGTCAGACTGTGCAGTGAGCTCTGTTTGAGATTCTAAAGGCCTCAGTCAGCAGGTCAAAGGTCATGACTCTTCTTTCTAAAAATAACATGGCAGCACGACTTGGGGTTTGAAAAGTTTCATCTGAAGGAGCCAGAAGACCTCTGGACCAGAACCAGACCAGAGGACAGATGTTTTCCCAGAATGCACTGCAGCAAACAAAATTGTTTTTGCCCTTATGTTGTTAAAAAAATAAATCTACGATCATTTTAAAGACATGAGACTTACTGCCAGAAATCAGGTAGATGCCGTTTGGATCTACAGCCAGACTGGTTACTGCGTCCAGGTGAGCCACCATGGCGTGGATCACTTTACCTGCAGGAGGAAGAAGCGCTTGAAACGGTGGGTCAGAACCAGTAAAGTGATGAACGCACCCAGCCCCCCACTGACCTGACTTGTTGTCGAAGAATTTGATTTGCCGATCCTCGTGAGCGGTGATGGTGACGGGCAGGGTGGGATGACTCACCACTTTGTTGATATGAGTCAAACACGGGACAGCTGAGCGAGAAGAACAGAAAACAACAGATTCACGCACTGAAACATGCTCAGGTCATCAGCGTGAACTCTTCAGATCTGTGTTTGAGCTCTTACTGCTGTCGCCTTGTCCCTTCAGCTCCAGGGCAATCTGGGAGGTCTCCAGGTCGTAGACCACCACGTCTCCGGTGTTGAAGGACACCACCATGTGGGCCGGGTCACAGCCGTTAAAATCCACCGACGTGGGGACGCCGTGCTCTGCAGGAGGACACGTGAAGTAAAAATAAATAAATTTAAATTAGCAATTAAAATTTTTTTAAATTTGTCACAATTTTATGAATGAAATTAGGATTGTATGAGTAAAAATCAGAAACTTGTCAGAACATGAAAACTTCCAGGATTAAAGAAGGTCCAAACATTTTCTATTTTAAAAATAATACAAGCTAAATATGTTTAAAGAGTATTTATACGAAAAAAATGTGAGCTAATGTAAATATATGCACTGTTACATATATTTATGCAGATATGTTTGTGTACAAATACAACAATACATCTGTGTATTTTATCCTGCATGACGCCAAAACCAGTTGTTGAAGAATCACAACCGTTTTATTGTAGTCTGGCGACAATGGACAGTAATTATTTTGTATTCTACTGAGACAAATGTAGTATTTGAAAGTTCTGTTTATGAAAATGTATTTTAATTTAAATTTTTATAATTCAAAATAAAATGATCGAGCTTTCGCCGTTGTTGCTTTAAATCTGTGGAAAAGTTTACGTCTTCATATTCAGACTGCTGAGACTGTCGAGGTTTAAAGTCTTTTTTGTCTGTGGTGTTTGATCCAGTCGGTCCTGAGGTCCAGTCGGAGCTGATATGGAGCACGTCTAGATATTATTTTAGCTTTAGTCTTACCTTTTTGTTTGAATGAGTTGTAAAAACGTGGTCAGCTTTTGTTATTTATGTGCTACAGAAAGAAAACTGACGCAGACTTTGGTCAAACAAAACTCAAATCTCCAGAAAGAAACAAAAACTCTGATTGGTGAATTATAAATTTTCTAAAATAAAATAAAAAATGTTTTGTTTCTCCATCTTTCACTGCTCATTTATGTCGCTAAAGCAAATTCACAAAAAGGACATGTGGTTATTCTGTAAGATGCAAGTGGTACGTTTCTGGAGAAAACACAATAATAATAATAATTTTTAAAAAAGTGGTGGTGTGAATCCAGTGATGTGATTGTGAATCTGAAGGGGAAAATTAAACGGGTTCTTTATGGGTTATGAAGCTGACCCAGTTCCAAACTGGCTTCGGCGGCCCGAGGCGCTCCGCTCCCCATCCTCACCCTCGTTTGTGTTGAAAGTGCTGATGCAGGGTTCTTTCTCCATCGGGTTCCACAGTTTCACCGTTCCGTCAGCGGAGCAGGACAGGAGGCGGTTCTTGATGCCGCTGTAAGCCAATCCCCACACGGCGTCCGTATGCCCCGCCCACGAACCCGCCAGGACGCTTGAGTCTGATCAACACAAGAGAAAAAACGAGCAGAGGGGTTTATTTTATTAAACAGGACAGATTCTTTAGCCCAACAAATCATGTTTGTCAGAAGGTTCTCTAGGTTCACGAGCTGCTAAACACAGACGCTGATCTGAAAATCCTAAATTATCTCTTTTTTTGGTTCACAGCACCATCGTCTGGCAGCATTTGACAAATGTGCCGTTGTTCCGAGTCAGTGAACACACCTTCACTAAGACCTAGTTGGTGAAATAACGTCCACGTAGATGTTTGTTTACCAAGTGAAGATAACTTAGTTTGCTGTTTGTGTGATCTGTAAAGTGTTTTAAATTAAAGTCAGGTGAACAAAAGGTGAGTTTTTACTGAAGATCTGTGCAAAACATTAAACTACTTGAACGCCAACATTTAAACTCAGCATAGCAGGACTCCTGAAACTACAGATTCACAACACCATCATGTAACTGAAAGCTGCTAATTTAAATAAAATGTGTTCAATAAAATCCATGGCAAACCTTCTTGAGAATGTGACTAATGCATTTACCGGTAAGTAAAAATAAAAATAAAACAACCTTTTCAGACATTTTGTTTACAAAAGTAAATACCATAAGTGTCATAGGGGTCCACGTTGGAGCTGGGGATGTTCCACCACTGGATGGTGGAGTCGATGCCACCGCTGAAACACTGCTCACCACTGGAGGTCATCGCCAACGACAAGACTGGACCGCTGCAGAGAAATGTCAGATCAGAAACAAGAACTTCTCAGTTCTATACTGATCTTTATTTTGATGTAAATGGAAGCCTCTGCCTTTCCAACTGTTGGTGTTTATCCTTTGTCTAAAACTAAAATCACAGTAAAAACCCAGAATTCCTCATCAACACTCCAACTAATTATGATTTAAAGTAAGATCTGTGTTTTTTAGAAATTTAAACTCAAATACTGCAGCCCTCAAACAAAACAAGGTAAATTCTGTTTGATTCCAAGTTTTATACGTACCAGTGACCCCTGAATGTGTAGATCGGTTCCACATCAAAAGAGGCACTTCTGAAAAACAGTAAGAACAGAAAACAGGTGATTATTCAGCACATTTTCACCTGGAAAAACAGATTCTCCTAATCTGTTACTGATGTTTCAACAGCACAAGACGCCACCAATCCGTGTCCTGTTAGTTCAGATGAAAACCCAAAATATTGAATTTAAAAAATGAGATGTAAACTACAGAAATCACATTTTCTGCAAAGACTCAACACAAGCGCTGAGATCTGAATGACTTTGCAGAAAAGTGTTTGAGTAGTTGAAATTAAGCAAAAAAAAAAAAATTGCTAAAAAGTAGTAAAACTGGCTAAATTGGGCAAAACAATCTAAAAAGGAGCGGAATGTTAGCAAAAAAAAAAAAAAAAAAAAAGAAAGAAAGCAGAAACCTTGTCAAAAGCTAAAAATAGTAAAAACACTAATTAAAATCTGTAAGTAGCAAAAAGCTACCCAAATAATAAAAGTAGCAAAACGCCAGCTTAATTTAACAAAACATTAGCTTTGACCTAAAATGATTCATAGTAGGATTAGCATTAGCAACATTACAAGTTAGTGGTGCAATTAGCATTTGCTTAACCTAAAAACCAGCTATGGTTAGCACTCGCAAATTAGCTTTAACCGTACTAGAAAAACATTAGCAAGACTAGCTTTAGCAGTAATAGTCTAGCGATAGTACAAGTCGCAGGGGCAGATTTAGCACAAGTGTTTAAAATCAGCAATGGTAGAATTAGCATACAATATTAGCGTTAACAATAGTTGAACATTAGCATAAGTAGCATTAAGAATAACAGTCTTGCAATAAAGTTATTAATGGTGGCAAAAGTATTAGCTTTTACCAAATATAAGTGTTAGAATTAGCATTAGCAATATCTGCATTAACAGTAGTACAAAAAATATTAGCACAGTTAGTAGTGTAGTCTAGCGATAGTACATGTAGCAGTGGAAGAATTAGCGTGTATTGGACTAAAATCAGCATTGGTAGAATAACCATTTGTATTATTAGCAACAACAGTAGTAAAAATTAATATTAGAATTAATAGAACTAGCATTACAGTAGTTTTAGCATTAATTTAGGCTGCAGTAGTAGTAGAAGGATTAGCATTACAGAATTAACTTTAGCAACAATGCTAGCAGTAGCACGACTATCCATAACAAAATTAGCATTAACAAAAAGAGTTTGCAGCAGATTTCAAATAAAACAATGTTTTGAATAATTTTGTTGCAAAAGTAACTAAATAATAATCACAGCACCCATCTTCTCATGAACATTTTGATACGAAAACTGTTAAAACAGCACATGCACAGCAAGTACGAGGAAGGAGTTAGGTACCAAAAAAAAAAGGACGAAAATTTTTTTTTAAATAAAAGTTGATTCAGGATTTACACAATTAGGATTCAAGTACAACCACAACTTTAAATAAATGTGTGACTTCTGTAATGATAAAACTCGAGATTTAAAAATAAAGCTCAGTTTAATGTACTTCTTAGCTGGGACAGTCTTGGTGAGGTTCCACAGTTTGAGGGTGTGGTCTTCAGACACCGTGACCAGACAAGGCTCGACTGGGTGGAACGCCAACGCTCGGACGCCGTCGAAGTGGCTCCGTAACGTGTACTTTGGGTTCCACGTCTTCCTGAAAGTGGACTCCTTACTGGACGACAGCTGAGGAAGCAACAGGACGGCGTGATTACGGTCATCTGGAATTCTGTCAGAGCAGATTTGTCTGCTAGTTTTCTCACATCGTAGCCAAAGTCCGCCTCGTCGTTCGTGACGGTGAGGTCGGCGAGGTCACCCAAACCCAGGACGCTTTCCAAAACATCGTCCGACCCGCCTAATAGGAAGGGCTTCCCCCTTCCAGTGGAAAATGGAAGAGGCTCTGCTGCAGAGAGAAACCTTTTTAAACATCTGCTCCATCCCAGCTATCTGAAAAGTTTCAGCTGTGACAGAACTGCTAGGCATCTCACCCCACTCCGTCCCGTCTCCAGAGCTACGAGCTTCACCCGCACCCTCTCCATCTTCTGCCGTCACCAAGAAGTCAAACTCCTTCAGAGCTTCCTCTGTGTCGGCATCATCCTCCGATGCTAAACCTTCGTTCCCGACCTGATGGAGGAGAAAATTCATTACAAGAAACAGAAAACTGATCATCGGGAAGAGGAGGGGAGTCCTAGCTTACGTTCGCTTTGTGTTTTTTAGCTCTGTGGTGTTTGTCGGTGGTGAGGTCATCCATCAAGTCTCCCTCCTCATCATCATCTTCATCACTGTCCTCTGCGTTTTCCAGGAAGTTGAACGTCTCCAGATTGTCGTTGGAAATCCTGAACACAACCAGAGCTGTGGTTAAACAATCTGAACACACAAAGTTTGTGAACAAAACATGTTTCAATACTTTCAACTCAAACCTTTTCAGGATAAAGATTCACGGCTGTTTAGTGGTTTAAAATATTTTTAATCGATCTGGTCCAACAACAATAACGAAGTGTTTGTTAGGCCAATACAACGTGGACTTCTGCTCAGCTGTGGTCAAGAAAAGTCCTAAAAACGCAGCTGTGTGTACCTCTTGGGGTCTTTGCATCGCTCTGTCCCATTAATCAGGTGCTGCAGGTTCTTGTTCTCCACAGACCCGTTCTGCTCTGAACCCGACAGGCCGAGCAGAGAACGAACCCTTTGAGTCCGAACATCCAGGATTGTGTCTGTGTAGCCCACTTCCTGTAGGTACCTTTAAAAAAAAAATAAAAAAAGACATCAGTCAACATATGCCACATAATTTAATGACTTCATCAAGAAGCTATTTATCCTGACTCAGCATGTCCAGTTTTGTTTTTAATCCAACTACTTCTGCAGACCTTCTATAGTAGACTATCATAAATTCAGCTCATTCAGGAGATGGGTGCTGGGACGTTTGTACAATTTTACACTTTAAAAGTTTAACAGAACAAAAGGAAAAAACATGTAAATATGTTTAAGCAAGCCATTAGCTTCTTTTAGCTAGCCTTTTGCATTTCTTAGCCAAAAGTTTTGCTCCGTTGAACTTTTAGCCAGCCTTTGGCTCATTTTAGCTTTTAGCTGGTGCTCTGCTTCATTTAGTTTTGAGACTTCAGTTTCAGTTTCTTCGGCTCTTATCTTGCATTTTCACAGCAAAATGTAATTTTCCAGTTAAAATCCAGTTTTCTGGTTGGTAATGTAAAAATAATCTCACTGTCGGAGGAGCTGTCGCCCTTGTTTCCACATCAGCTGACTGTTGGCAGGAACAGCAGAGACCGCCGACTCTTTGGTGTCTAAAAAAAACAAAACAAACACGATGAGATAAAGTTAAAACCCCATCAGCTGGAGACTAAACTGAATTAGCCGTTTAACTTACCGGACTCGAAGCTCGGCATCCTCATGTCTCCTTGATTTAACTCTGTCCCATATTTTAACTTGTGATATTTCGCTCTGAAAACACAAAACAATTGAAAAGCATTTCATATTTAATACATCAACAGACTTAAACAAGAAAACGTAGCTGCAGACGAGATGGAAATGAAGAAATATTTAGCAAGAAACATCCAACAGGAAAACCACTACAGAGAAATTTTAAATTTATGACATTTATGTGTCAAATACCCTCATGATAGACATGGATATCATCTTTATTTGAAGATTTTAATGAATAAAAATACATAGGCTCAAACATATCCACAATATCCCCTAAAACTGGTATAAGTGGTCTTGGTTTGACAAGACCTGATCAAGATTGACGGCAGCTGGTGGTTTCTCTTTGTCAACATGAAGAGGATCAGCTTGACAGCACAGATGGGCTCATCTGACCCCTCACATGGAAGGAAATGGTTTGGGATTTTTCATGACCGACCCAGAAACCACTAAGACTTGTTCATGGTACAAAACCCCCTGAGGAGGACTCACTGAGACTTTAAACCAAATACAGTATTAGTGAATATATCTGAGCTAGCACAAAGAACAAAGCAGAACCCGTCATTTGGTTACGAGCAGCTGATTTTCAGTTTCTTACCTTTCCTGCTTTAAAGCGTATTCTAACATTTTAATTCTTCTAACCAGGTCGTTCTTCAGGTTCTCCTGGCCTTTCCGCTCCCCCTGCAGAAACGCTATTCTGGCCTGGAGAAACACAAAAACACAAAAGTTCAGACTTGGAGAGCTCGAGTTTGTTTCTGTGGACATTTGGACCATTTGAACCCTCATTTATAAAACCTTTAAAACAACGTGGGTGCTGAGTAGAAACAGTGCATCCAGGAAGTATTCACTCACAGCGCTTCACTTTTTCCACATTTTATGTTGCAGCCTTATTCCAAATTGTATAAAATTAATTGCTTTCCTTAAAATTCTACACATGATACTCCATTATGACAGAGTGAAAAAAAAGATTGAGATTTTTTACAAATTTATTCAAAATAAACAAAATTAAGAAATCACATTCATGTAAGTATTCACAGTTTTTGCTCAATAAATTGTTGATGCTCATTTGGCATCAATCACAGCCTCCAGTCTTGTTGAATATGACGCTTCAAGCTGAGGACACCCATCTTCAGGCAGTTTGTCCCGTTCTTCTTTGCAGTACTTCTCAAGCTCCATCAGGTTGGATGGGAGACGTCTGCACAGCCATTTTCAGATATCTCCAGAGATCAGATTCAAGTCTGGACTGTCTGGCTTGGCCCCTCCAGGACCTTCACAGTGGGTCCTGAAGCCACTCCTTTGAGATCTTGGCCATGTGCTTTGGGTCGTTGTCCTGCTGAAAAATGAACCATCACCCCAGTTTGAGGTCAAGAGCGTTCTGGAGCAGGTTTTCATCCAGGATGTCTCTGTGCATTGCTGAATTCACATTTTCCTCCATCCTGACTAGTCTGCCAGGTCCTGCTGCTGGAAAACATCCCCATAGCATGATGCTGCCACCACCATGCTTCACTGTAGGGATGATGTTGGCTTGGTGATGAGTGGTGCCTAGTTTTCTCCAAACAAGACACCTGGCATTCACTTCATGGAGTGGCTTTCATCTGGCCACTCTACTATACAGGCCTGACTGGTGGATTGCTGCAGAGATGGTTGTCCTTCTGGAAGGTTCTCCACAGAGGAATGCTGAAGCTTTGACAGAGTGACCATCAGGTTCTTGGTCACCTCCCTAACTAATGTTCTTCTCCCCTGATCGCTAAGTTTAGATGGTGAGCCAGTTCTAGGAAGAGTCTTGGTGGTTCCAAACATCTTCCATTTACAAACGATGGAGGTCACTGTGCTTATTGGGATCTTCAAAGCAGCAAAAATGTTCCTGCATCCTTCCCCAGATTTATACATCAACACAATCCTGTCTCACAGGTCTACAGATGATTCCTTTGACTTCATGCTTGGTGTTTGTGCTCTGACCTGCAGTAACTGTGGGACCTTCTATAGACCGGTGCCTTTCCAAATCAAGTCCAATCAATGGAATTGACCACAGGTGGACTCCATTAAAGTTGAAGAAACATCTCAAGAATGATCAGAGGTCTCAAGGATGATCAGAGGAAACAGAATACATCTGAGCTCTATTTGAGCTTCATGGCTGTGAATACTTATCAGTATGTAAATTTGTTTTCCATTTTTAATAAATTTGCAAAAAACCTTAAAAAAATATTTTTTCACATTGTTATTTGGGAGAATTGTAGAATTTTTAGGAAAGAGATTAGTTTTTATGTTAAGCTGTAACTTAACAAAATGTGGAAAAAGTGAAGTGCAGTGACACTTTCTGGATGTATTATATAAATACAAAACTCATTCAACCTTTATTTAGGCAGGTTACTCCCATTGAGCCTCGAGGACTCAGTTATAAGAGAGACCTGGTAAACTGTAGGATTATGTAAATAACAAAACTGATAAACTGTAAAATGTACATTTCAGTTCAGGTGTTGTGAATCTGTTCTGTTTTAGTGGTCATTAAAAGCATTAATAAAGGTTTTTTTGAAAGTAGTATCTCACCGGGCTGCATCTTGCTCGATGTCGATGACTACTTGGCGATCTGAGAAACATTTGCAGTTTCTCAGTAGTTTACTGGTCTCAGTCCAGCTGCTTTAATTTTACAATTTTTCTGTCACAGTAAATGCAGAGTAGTTTACTTAAAAGTCTGAAGTGCTCAGCTGCACATAAACTTTATTTAAGACTCAGGTATTCAACTCAGTTTATTTATTTAACATAAATTCACAAAGTCATCTCAAGGCACTGAACAGAAACATTCACATAAAAGCCAATTACCATAATACTGTAATATTAATATTCAGATGTAAAAATCACAAAGAAGAAATAATAGTTAAATTACTGGTCCTAATCTGTCTTTATTTCTAAGATGCACTCGTGTAGACTGAATATGAACATGAGGGTAGCTGTGGGTACAAAGCAGGTACAATGTAGGCAAAGAAATAATGTGCACGGCAATGAATAGTTTTGCACGGTCAGGTCCAATCCTGGTCTTTAAATATTTCTCTGCTCCAACACATCTGGTTGATTGATTTTTTTTTTATTAACTTTTATTTAACCAGGCACATTTTTGGTCACCAAGCAAGTGAGTCTTGAGTTGACTGAAAGGCTCCAGATGGGATCAAACTTTTAGTTTTCACATGGTTTGTTTAGAGAAAGACTCAGACACACAAATGTAACATCTAATGTTTTTGATTTGGTCCAGTAATGGACTTTTAGGACTGAAGCCCTACAATTGCTAAAATCTAGAGAATGATGAATGAGATCAGAGCACTCGGGCCGTGGTGACGCCTCGGTACATAGATGTGTGGGTGCTGAGCTCACTGGCTCAATTTACCAGTGTGACAGATCAGCCCAGGTTGTAAATGTTCATGAGTCATGAGGGCTTTTCCTGTGAACAACTGCATCATTACCACACACTGTGTCCGAGTGAGGACCCCAGACAACACCCTGTCCTGGATACAGGACATTAAAACAGTGCAGCAGAGCTGCCCCACAATGAAAGAAATGTGCGAACAACTTTATATAAAAGCTAAACCGATATGTAAAAATAAAAGTCTCAATCTCTTTGTAAACAAAAAAAAAGTAGTTCTTGTACTTTTCCCAAATCACCATTTCAAAGAAACGTAAAAAACAGTACAAAACACAACTCTTTAAGCTCTGACAGCGTCATGCCTCACGTTGTGCATGTGAGTTGTGTGTTGAAGTTATTTTGGGCCATTCTACTTTTAGCATTCAGCTGGAACGGGGCTGTCAGCGCAGGGCCCAGTGGGCCACGCTGCCTAATTACAGCCTCCTGTTGCCCCTTTTTATTAAAACATGGAGGCACAGAGACTCCCACCTCCAACTGACAAAAACACTGCGTAAACAGGAAGACATCTGACCCGACTCGAACAAAACCACTACTTTTTATGAGCTCACACTCTGGTCAGGGACAACAGATTCAATTACAGACAAAAAACAGCTGCTGAAGAAAGTTACCAACTACTCAACTACTACCAATATTGACCGAGCATCACTTCTGTCCTCTTTTAGTTCTAATTTAAACAAAACAAGGTGGTCTTATTATTAACCATAGCAAACAAAAACAGATAAATGTCAGTCATTTTTACAGAAATCAGACTAAAGTCTGGCGCCGTAGTAGCTGAGAGTTGTCCTCTTGCACAGACTACACTAAATATTGTGCGTTATTTTTTAAATTTTACCAAAAAAATGTCTACAAAACTGTAATTTATCCATATATAGGATTAGCTTTTTAATTCTGTCATTGTGGCGAGTGATGTGCATTTTTTTGACAAACTTTAGGCTTTTCTTTGGAGGCTGACTGAATTCTCTTTGATCACTGCTGAGCTTTAGAAATAAGAGCAAGAATAGCCGTATACAACACAATTTATGTATATTTTTGGCTAAATATACACAGTTTTACACAGAATGAAACAATATAATTTATGGTAACTTAAACTCATGTTTGCCAATTATTCAAAGAAACCTGTAAACAAGTTTTCTTGCTTCACAACATCAACAATGTGCTGCTGCGTCTGTCTGATTGCAGATTATTTCAAGTGTCCAGTATATCTTTAATTAAATTAAACAGTGTTGTATACCTTGCCAAAGACATAAAAGGCAGCCATGCATGGTTGTACAATAATCTAATTATTAAGACAGGAATAGTCTTCTTAGAAACAAAGATTTTACTCTTATTAAATGGTGAAGAATTCATGGAGCTGAAACCACAATGACACTATTCCTCATCTTTTGTCAAAAACTCTGTTTGTGGTTCCTGCAGAAATACACAACTGTTTGTTTTACTTACAGGTGAAGTGAGTGAAAGTGAAAAAAAAAACAACCTCTTGATTGTTTTGGGGGCAGCCACGGCCATGAGGGGTCAGTTTTTACATCAGAAAACACAACGCATCTTCCAGCAACACCAACGTCCCTCTTTTACTCCCATCAATCTCAAAATGCTTTTTAGGTGCATGAATCAAATAAAATGAAATAAAACAAAAGAGCCGTGTGTGTAAACGGGTGAATAAAACACTCAGTATAAAATCCCTCTATGCTTAATGTTTTAAAACCAGTAAAAATTGTGACGATTTACTATTTCTCCAAGACAGTTCCTCGATCTCAGCTGTTACTATTTTAGTCCTAATCTCTTTAAACTGAAATATTTTACCACAGACTTTAAATCATTAGGAGGTAAACAGGGTTAAATTCGCTTAAAAATAGATTTATTAGTTGTTGAACTTACATCCGTGTATCAGAAGCTGGTCATATTTCTCTTTCGAGCATTGAAAGATCTTCATAAAGTGACTGAAACCTCTCCCTTAAAGCTTTATTAAACATTTATAAGGGTGATGCACATAATGCCGAAAAGTATTTCATACGCCTAAGAAGAAATTAATGGTAATAAAATAAGCACATCAGCAGGGAAATGTCTAAATTATTTGGTTAAAAACATATTACATTTATATTACATTTAACCTTCATGGTCCCTCCCAGGAGCTGTGACTGTCACCAGTTTTCACCCAGGGGGTGTTTCCTGTGAGTTCACAGCACCTGTTCCACAGCTGACAGCCACAATGTGTCATGTACCATTTTCCTCACAACCTGCTGATTAAAACATGACTCATATACCACCGTTAAACTCCAGAAATCCCAATTTAAATCTCAGTATTTCAGTTCTGACCATTTCTTTCTGCTTCATAGTTTAAGTGAGACTTTCGCACATTTCTGCTGCTGCTCAATATCCCTCTAATCAAGGCGGATTAAAACAACAACAACTAGAAAACATTAAGTCGTGTCACTTTTTATAATGGGCAATTAGCTATAGAGTCACCACCATTAGCATTCAGTGACAAGTGGCAGACTTCTTAATCTTAACTAATTTTAAATGGACTGTACTTGTACAGCATCTTTCTATCTAATCAAGATGCTCAGAGCTCTTTACAACACAATCTGTGTCCTCATTTACCTTCACACACACATTCATGCAGCACTCTACTACATCTTTAAAAAGATAATCTGAATGTAGAGACTAACAGGTGCTTTGGATCACATTCATACACTGATGGGACACACATCGCAGCCATTGAGGGGTTCACTGTCTTGCACAGGGACACTTCAACACTGATGGAATCGAACTACCAACTCTCCCATTGAAGGAGGACCGCTCTAACCACTAAGCCGCTGCTGCCCCAAAAGTGTTTACTGAGATCAGAACAACTTAAAAGTTTATTTCTTTGGATCTTCTGTGCCTCCAAGATGGTCGACACAGTTTAATGACATCACATGACATCAAATATTATGAAAACCAGAATGTCCAGAGGACCAGACTTAGCTTTTTTAGATTTTTCTACCTGGATTATTGAGCAAGCATCAGGGTATTATGAAAACCAATTAAAGTGGAACACCAGTATGGCCCACTGGTTGACTGAGCCCAACATTCCTGATTTCTGTTTTAATCATGGGAGGATTTAACCGATAATTAACAACTAACAGATGTTGCTTTGATAATTAAAAAAAAAAAAATCAGACACCATACATAAAATCAGCATGTGACGCTGATAGTAAGCCGTAACTCTTCTTCCTCCAGCACCGAGTACCTGCTGGAAATCAGTGCAAGGCCTAGTCATTAGCATCAACATTAGCAACACAGCTAACTCTGCTACTGTCACGAACCGGGAGGATTTCAATGTGTAAATATACAATAAATCATCAGCAAACACAAACTTATGTTTGTTGATAAACAGTGCATGTTTTTAATCTTAGTCACAAACTAATAAAACTGTTTACAGACTGTCTGACAGAGGACAGTGGATACAAATGCTAGCTTTGGCAGCTAAAGCAGCTAGCGACTTGTCATTGAGCCATTCTTACCGAGGAATAATGAAGCTTTTAGAAAAGCTCAACATTAAATTTAACCGTATGCAATGTGAAGGTTTGTGTTTTAATGTCAGGAAGGCGTTATGCGTAGCCCTTTGGTGGTTAGTGCAAACGGCTAATCTGTAGCTAGCATAGTGAATGCTAAGCGGCTAACCTGGAGTTCGGCCCTCTCCACTTCCCAGTGAGCCCTCTCCATCTCGAACCGGGCCCACTCGTGTTGGATGTAGTGCAGGATGCCAGGGATGGTGTACTGCTGCTGAGGCCGGGGCAGGTCATCGGTCTGCTGGGGCACCATGACCGCTCCGATCGGTGGATTGACGTTACCGCTGCTCACCGGCTGTTGTGACTGCTGTCGCGGAGCAGCCGCTCCTCCTCCGCCGGGGTGTTCGTCCATGTTTAATGTTTTCGTTGGTGAAATTTATTGTCTTGCGGTGGCGAGCTTGACAATATTCCTCCGTAGGTCCGCCGGTCTGTGGCGGTGGCACAGCCGCGGTGTGGGGTCAGCTGCCCCGCGGCGTCTCGGGCAGTGCGGCTGGATGTAAACGCAGTGTTTACGCGTTGATCTAACCGGCTGCCATCGCTGCTCGCTGTCGATCCCGACGGTCACGGTGGGAGAATCCCGCCGCGCTGCATGACGGGACATTCAACCAGCTTCTGTGTTTCCACTTTGGATTGGAATGGATCAGAGATCGGCACAAAGTGGGAGGACGCTGCGCTCTGATTGGTGGTTGAGATTACGGCATGGGAAAAGGGACAATTCCGACCTTACAAGGCGAAGGAGAAGATTTTTTTGTTTGAGATCCTGTGAGTGAACTCGAGACTTGGACCTGACCTGTCCAGGATGTACCTTACCACCTTAAGGACATAGGCACCAGTGAAAAGGAAGAAGTTGGTAAAGATAATGAATGGATGATTTTTTTTTTTTTTTAAAGGTAACACAGTTCAAAGATGCTGCCCCTGCCCGCTCTTTGATGTTAGATATTGTCTACCATGGCGCTAAGATTCATAACTGGTTGTAACTATACCGTACCCATTATTGCACTCTGTACTCACTGGTCACTTGGTTCATTATCTACATGTAGGCTCTCACAGCGGTACATTTTCATCTATAAGTCACTTCTTGGTCTGCTGCCTTTTTATTTCTCCTCCCAGTCACGTCGTCAGTGCAGTTACAGCGTGCGCTCTCAGGCCATCGCTGCGTTCCCTCAGTCTGGTCTGAACAAAAAGACTTATTCTTTCTCTGCTCCTGTAACCTGGAACACCTTGCAAAAAGATCTTAAGCTGTTCACTTTGATTTCTTTAAGGTGTTTTAAACAATTTATAAGGTCAATAGAAAAATCAAAGCAAATATGTTTATCTAAAAAAGCTAAGTCTAGTCCTCTGGACCAGAGGACTCAACATCATCAGGCCAGGACTCTGCGGTCTACACTCATCTCCAGACCAGAGGTCACTCTTTCAGGGATGAAGATGTTCACATCCTTGATAGAGAGGAACGATGGTTTGAGAGAGGAGTAAAG
>JARVGQ010000781.1:22674135-22691968 GCA_031762355.1 Hypsolebias martinsi
GTCAGCATGAGGGAAGAGGAGGCGCCTTTATTGATAGAAATACATGTATGCTGTATGTCAGCGCGTGCGTGCACGCATGTGGTTCAAACAAAATACAGTGGGAGATGTTTATGTTATCAACGGGGGGGAAGGGGGTCAGCGAAAACCTCCACTCTGGAAGGTGGGTTCAGAAACCTCCAGATTCTCTTTCTTAGTCTTACCACTGAATTCTGAATATGCTCAAAAGGTTAGAGCATCAAATGTTCATTCAAAATATTCCCAGAGTCCTTAAGAGTGTTTCGAAGCCATCACAATTTTGCTTCTGTACATTTTGTATTATTATAGATATAGAGTTGTATTTTAACTGCAGAAGAAGCTCTCATGATGGATCAAATCTGAGGCTACTGCCCGAAATGCCCAGGGCTGGAAACCCCATCAATGATAAATATGAAATTAAATCATAAACATGGGACAGCTGAAGAGATGGGTACAAAACGAGTCTATTTGGGTAAGATGTGGGTAAAAGTGTGCAATGAAATACTCTGCACAACCTTAAATACAGTTTAGCAAGCCATGCATGTGAAAATAAGCCGTAATTCTCACAAACTATGGCTCGTTGGTCACAAACACTCAGTTCAAGAAATCTGCAAGAAATATTTTTTTGCCTGTTTTCTTGGGCAATTTTAAGAACATAATGAAGTTTCAGTGACATTAGCTGTTGTCCTAAGCACTTTGAAGAGCTTCTGAAACCAACCATTAAGCTCAATGTAAACCAGGATGAGGAGGATAAAACTCTCAGGGCTCAAGGATTATTTTGCAAGCACGACAACCCCAGGACAAAACTGCTGAAGTCAAGGTAGGAAGTGGACAAAGATGAAAATAGTTGGACATACTGCAATAAAGATCACTAATACATAAAAAATGCACTTAAAGAGACAATATTCTTAGTTACACTTAGAGCCTAAACCTTTGAACAGAATCAAAAATGTGTTAAAAGACGAATAAAATTGACTACAGAGTAAACCTACTATGTCACCATGAAGCTATAACACATCTCTGACATCAAAAGGGTCAAAGGTCATGTGTAGGAGGGAACCAGGACAGTGGTGAATGCAAACATGTTCAGTGAACAGCTGGGTTAAAATATATTTTTCCCAGATGTGGTTTAAAGATGCATCAGAGAAAAAAAAAGTTTAAATATTTGCTGCCCACATTTCAGGCCCCTGAGCACAGAAACAAGGAGCAGCACTGCTGTTTCACAAGTTTAAAATAAAAATACAAAAAGTACAAGTTTACAAACTCAACTGCTGTATTTTAAATAGAACAGAACATCGTGTGTTTTTAGGGTTTCTTCTTTTCTTACCATTGTGAGCCTCCCCGGTGACGGTGCCCTCTCCTGGTGGAGTCCCGTCCTGGTCTCGCCACTTCCAGTCAATCCCTCGCACGACCCGCGCCCCCGGCACGATGTACTTCATGACCTGGGAGCGGAACAGACGGCGCTGACGACGAAGGTTCGCCTCTGCCTCTTTCACAGCTTTACCTGCAGGACGGAGAGAGAGAGAGACTGTTTTAATAAATGACCGACGATCCATACGGAACAGGAAGCTTTGCTAATACACTTTACATAAGTTACTAGCAAACATTCAGTAAGTGACGTAATGAGCAAGCAGAGGACTTGTTTATGTGGGACGGGAGGACGGAGTGAACCGACAGATCAGGGCCAGCCTCGTACACTGTCGCTCCAGTCTCTTCTGGTGAAGTAGGAGCTGATAATCTCGATTTACTGGTCCAAACCTCAGCTTTGGCCAAGAACAAAAATAATAATAATCAGATTCTGGATACGAGCAATTGACATGAGCTTCCTCCGTAAGGTGGCCGGGCTCAGCCTCGGCCCCATCTCACCAAGCTGTGGCTGTTGGGAGACGCTGGTAATAAAAACCTCAAAATTATGGGAAATTTGACAAAAAAAAATACACGACTTTCACTGAACTCAGTGTTTTTTTCCAAGTGACTGATGAGCCACCAGAAGGGGAACGGTGTCCCCACAGGATGGTACTGGCACAAGCTTCAAGTCCTGCCCTCTTCCATGTAAACCAACAGAAATTTTCCCTTGAAAATAATAAAGACACCTCAGATAATTTTTATTTCCAGGTGTAACTGCGGGGACAGTTGGTCTAGCTTATCTTTATGTGTGTGAATCTTGATCTATCCTAAAAGGTGAAACCTGAGACCTTCTCCAACAGTGGTATTTTATTAATTTGACAAAGATGATTTCCTTTACTCCTCACTTAAACATTTATATTTTCTGTCTAAAACTACGACTTTACTAATCTCTAAAGCATGTCCATCATCCCTGAGATATAGAGATGGTTTCCCTTCAGACTGAAGTGTTTTCTCACCTAACTGGTCCTCACAAACAGCAGTGACTGTGCCGTACAGCTCGAGTCCAGACAGAGACAGGTAGTGGGTCTGACCGCTGGCGTTCTTCCCCATCTGTTTAATCCTGATATGTCTCCAGCCCTGCTTCTCATCTTTGGACGGGTCCAGAGGCCACGTGGCAGTCGAGCTGCGAACACAGACCTGTGTTAAAACTCACCAAATATTCATTTGTAAACACGGATCTGAATTAAAGCTTAAATAGAGACTTTACCCTGGTTCATTGAGACTGCCATCATCTATATGGGTGTAGAGAGTGGACCAGTTCTGACCATCCTTTGACACCTGAAAAACCCAGTTCCTCAGTGCAGAGCGACCATAACCCCTGAAGTAGGAGGAAGCAAAAAAGTGTGCAAAAATATTACGTTCATGTTTCAAATAAACTTTCTCTAATAAAAAGGTCAAACGAGGCACTGGAGGGTGATTTATACCTCGCATGTCTCAGAGTGTACGCCGACGGAATGACCCAGAGTCCGAGGTCTACAGCGAACCATGCGTTCTTGTCATCGTTGGTGTGGCAGTTGAGGGCGGAGCTATCTCGACTCAGGATGTCCTCCAGCCGCCCGTACGGGAGGCTACGCCCCTCTGAAGAAGTCACCACCACCAGGCCATAAGCTGCGGGATTCACCCACTCATAGGCCGTCCTGAGGGAGGAAAACAGATCAAACCTGAACGTCTAACGATTTACTTCAAGTCTTCACTAAACTCTGACTGAAGCCAGTATTTCACCTCGCTGCTGAAGTTTGGGGAGTAGCTGTTGACTAAAATTGTGAAAAATAATAATTTCAGTTTCAGTCTGATTGGATTCAAGACTCATTTGCACGTCACGCAAATGGTGCACAAACTCCCAGTGTCAATTTATCAGGAATTTGTAGTTTACAGAAAATTTCTCAAGAATGCCCTGTGATAGCAGCGCAACACAATTACGGTTTTATTTAATTAAACAGCAACGGCCATTCAACAGTGGCATGAATGCTGTGCTTCCTGGGACACAATTATATAACTCATCCTGAGCCTCGCTCAGGTTCTGCTGGAGTCTTTCTCTTCTACTGTGACAATCTTCACAACCTGAGCTGATCTGACATGACCTACTGGCTTCCTAAGATAACTTTCACTAAGTGCCATTTAATGATGTATGGATGTTTTTGTACAGTGCACTGCCGAGACTTCTGCTGTGAAATGGCACTTTAAAAATAAACTGAATTAAAATCTGAACAGTCCCACTGGACCTTTTCTTAGCTCAACATTCATTTATCAGAGCTCAGGAGTTCAGGGACCTCTTGTAGCAAAGTGAGAAACTGGCTTAAGACAAGCAATACAGACAGAAAATGCTTAATGACGTAAAAATTTTGAATCTCCACATTGTTTCATAAAAGTATTCGGCCTAAACGGTCAAATAATACGTTTCATATCTGGTTGCAGTCTCTGTCTTACTTGGCGTTGGTTCCAACCCAGTAGATGATGCCGTTCTCATCAAAGTCATGTTGATGTCTGAATATGAAGCTCTGCCCTTCTCTCAGTTTCCTCACAAAAACGAACGATGAGCGCTCAAAGTCGTACCACTGCTTTGCTACCTGGAAGAGGAGGAGAGAAAAGTTCAAGTATATTAGCTGAACAAAAGAGTTTCTTTCCCCCCACAGCTTTTCAGTTTACCATCTTCAGAAGGTACTGCTCCAGAGACTCCACGGTAGCCAGAGGTTCCATCTTCAACATGCGACCTGTCCGGTCGATCAGAGCCGTCTCCCCCGGCGCTCGCTCCAGACGGAATCGCAGCCGCCTCGTCAAAATCTGTAACATCGGCAGTTGTGAGAATACATGAAAGCTTGACTGAAAAATCAAAGATCAGGAGGACAGCGACTCACCTGCAGGTTGTACGAGGACCCTGGGGTGTCGTAAAGATGCAGAGGTAGACGTTCAATCGACTCCAGGACAGCTATCAGTTTCCGGACTAAGGCAACAGCTGGTCGGCTGTGCATATAAAAACACACAGAACTCATCAACAGCTGTAATTATTCTGTTTAACCCAGAACAGATAGATTAATAAAACCAACCTTAATGAAAAAAATGGGACCTAACATGTCCAAGTTCATTTTAATTACCTTTCATTATCTTCATTCTCGCTGAAAGCTGCCTTAAAGACGTTGATCCTCTCCATTAAAGGCTTACAGTCATGCTTCACATCCAGTTCTGCACTCTGCAGGATTACAGCAAACAAAAACTTTAGATCACAATTAAAGGCTCTGGAAAAACTGTAACACACTATTAATTATTATGTTAAAAGATAGTGAACAACAAAAAAAGCAAGAATTTTAATCTACAGTTCAGATTTACCTCCAAGATAAAAAAAAAAAACCTGTCAGAAAAATAAAAAACAGCTTCTCTTTTATGCACAGTGGTTTGCAGGAAATAATACTGATGCTTCATTACTGTACCAGATCTTTTAAATAACAAGTATTGTTGGACATCTCAGGGTTCTGAGGTGTTCCCTGAAAAAAATCTGCCTCAGTGTCAGAGGGGGAGAGGACAGACTCCAGAAACCATCTGAGCATCATCAAACTGGTTGACCCACTATATGAAGGTGCAGTTTATAAGACTGAATTTGTTGCAGCTCCTCAGACTGATGGTCTTTTTAAATGAAGGATGAAACGTTTGAACAAAAAGAAACCGTCCAGATGACCTGACTTAACTTTGATGGATCTGCCTAAAAGTTTCTGAAAGAGATAAAATGTGAATCTCCTGTCTTGCTTGTAAAACAATGACTAGTTGAGGGTCATTTGTGACACAGTTCAAACAGATTGTGTGGTTCTGGTGCCAGATTATAATCAACTCTTGTGGACTCCTGGTGTCTACAGTAAAGAGGGCAGCTCCCTGTCTTCATCTCAGAGTGTCAAGACAAGGAGATGCAGAAATCTGCAGAGAGAGCTACTAAGATAAAAAGTGGGCAGCAGCTCCAGCTGGCCCCCGGGCCTCTGTCACAAACAGCAGAGCCGTTTCAGAAGACTAGCTGCTCTTAAAGCCACTTTGAATAAAATCAAAGATGCACTTGGGGGGGGGGTGGGATTGTCTCAAGCATGACAAAGTAGGAACTAATGACATGAGTTCCCAGAGATCCTGTACAGCAAAACACAAAGATAAAGCTGCATCTCTGCTCGTATACCTCGGGCCGAACCTCGAGGGTAACGACCTGCTGCTCAAGACAACCACAGATCTGAAACTGTGACATGTAGACGGATATAATCCTTTTGGACAGGGATACAATTTATTTATTTCTACAAACTGTGACATTCTTAGAGACGTCTTTGGACACAACACAAGCCCTGCAGCTGCACACATCACTGAGTCGAGCCAACAGGACAGAAACAGTTCGGAATCGCTTATTTTCTGCAGGGAGTTACCCTCAGCCTCTCCAACTACCTACCAGTAGTTTGAGGTGGTGTTTGTTTTGGTGTTTGGCTCATTAGTAATACAATCCTTTTCTAAAAATCCAAACTGCCTATCAGGAAAGGTAACATTTTCTGTTCAATCTGGAACTGAAGATGAACTTTTAAAATAACTTGATACTCATAGATTTTATACCAGACAAGTACCGTATTTTCTGCCATACCCATCGCACCACCCTATAAGTCGAATCAGTCCAAACATGTCTAAAAAAGTGGAAAAAAAATCCATAAATATGTTGCTTCGCCGCATACGTTGCATCTATTATGCGTCACTGCTGATGTGTCGCGTTTGTTACATGTCACCGTTGAAAACCCGGAAATGTGGGCCAGTGTGCCAAAAATTGATTGGCTGCCAAATGGCTGCCGCGGGAGGGTGCATGGGAGGACTTTAACAAGAACTTAACAAGATTAACACTTAAAAACAATTATTTGTTTCCTTGAAAATATAGTTAAGGTGTATCTCAGTCCAACTTTCTCTCAATAAATGCACTTTGACGGTCAAATCAGCTGCACTTCAAAACCCGATTCGCAGAAGCAGCAGGCACGCGCAGAGGGACGAACATCCACATTTCTACAAAATTTAACAAGATAAACACCTAAAAACAATTACCGGTACTTGTTTGCTCGGAATTATAGTAAAGGTGTTTCTCAGTCTAATGTTGGCTTAATTAAAAGGACTTTAAGGGTCAAATCAGCTGTATTTGTTGCCTCTGTGCTCCGGGAGCGCGTAGAGGGAGGGAAAAAAGGAAGGAAGAACGCTGCTCGTTTCTTTGAAATTTAACAAGAAAAGCACCTAAAACAATTATATGTTTGCTCGAAATTATAGCAAAGGTGTGTCTCAGTTGAACTTTTACTTAATAAATGCACTTTAATGGTCAAATCAGCTGCATTTCGCCAGGGCGGTGCAGCAAAACGAAGCTGGTTTGACGACTGCTCCAAGCAGCGAGCAGAACGAAGGTGGCATATGGCAAGCCGATTGTGTCATTAATAGCTGGTGAAGATTCTCAGTCATCCAGAACATGGTAAATTAAAAAAAAGTTCAAGACAAAAACAATAAAGTATAATAGATAAAGCCCAGTTGTTTTTGTCTTGAACTTTTTGGAATTTGTCATTGTAGCCACATTTACCTATTACATGATACAACGCCATGCCTTATAGCTACTACTACTCTGTTGCCATCTAGTGGCTGAAAATGGTACTTTTTTTTTCAGTTGAATTAAAATGGTTAAAATAAAAAAAAAAAACGTATAATACAGAACCGGTTATATCTAAGCCAAAAATTGGTTTATAAATATAGGGGTGGGGGGACTATAAATATGCTGCTTTAGCCTACAAGTCACAGGGATGAAAATTATGCACAAAAAAGTGACTTATAGGCTGAAAAATACAGTATTTATTTATTTTTTGCTGTTGAATTCTGTACTGAACTAAAATCACACATTAAACAAACAAGATGGATGTTTTGAGTTACATATGTACTTACAGGAACTTATTTTACAAGGTGCACCTTTACTTCAATTTATGGTTATTTGTTTTTCTCTACGTAGTTTTTCTAGCATTTATAGCACCTAATTTCAAGTGGCACAGCTTAGGGTAACTTATCGAAGGCATTACCGGTAGTTAGAGGGTTTAGATACTCACATTGCTGAGGGCAGTGAACAGAGCCTGGACAAGGCCGCTGCTGCACATTTCGTACGGTGATATCGTGTTTTCATCCTTCAAAACTACAATCATGTTCTCCAGAGCTGTTTTCATCAAGTCCCTCCACGTGTTCTCCCCTTCAAGACACTGCCAGGGTCACAAGCACAAACATTTTCTCTTCATATCGGCAGTAATTGTACCCAGGTCTGTCGCTGTGAACGTTTCCGTACCTGTCGGTTGGTGTGCAGCTCCCAGGCTGACTCCAGCTGGGTGGAGATGTTCCTCAGGGTGACCACCACACCTCTGGGCATGCTCTCCACAGCTTTGAAGTGGTCGTCGTACAATTCCCTCGCCATGCTCTTCACCTTCTGCTTCGTCTTCTCTAGCTTTGATTTCAGCTTCCTGCCTCGCTTCCCGGTCCAGCCCGTCACAAACTCAGAGCCTGTTCCAAGAAAAGTTTGGTTAAAAGGAGCTTGTCTCCTTTTCCTGAATTATTTCTGCATCCTGACACCCACCCAGTGAGGTCTCTGCAGTGAACGAGTGTTTGGTTCCTCTGTTCGACTCGAACACAAAGCCAGGCAGGTCCTCCTTCAGGATGGTGGCCTGCTGCCCGTCAGAGTTGTGGATAGCGATCTCTCCCTCTTTTAGACACGTCAGAGACCAGTTGCCAACTGTCAGCTTGGTGGGACTGACGATGGAGAGGATGGGCTGACTGGTTGTTACTGGTTTCACTTGGCTTCTCGCCCGCTGCAGCTTCTCCAAGAACTCACTGCGAGACTCTGCAGAACCCAAGATGAACCACCCATCAAAACCAGAACCACCAGATTATATTTTAGATGCATCAGTACAGAACTGCAGAGGAAACTCTAGTTGTTACTCCTCAGCAGGATCAGACAAAAGGCTGGGCTCTGATTGACCCCGGATCATAAAAACGTCCAAGTTCTGAATAAATGTTTGAACAGATCTGATAGACAATAGAATAAAAACAGCCGAACGAAGCCTGCTCAAATGAGCTTGGCGATTCTGGCAGCACGTTCACCCAAGTGAGCATCTTTACTGTGTAATCATTTAATTAAAAAAAAACTTAAAAACTTCAACAGTCTCAAACATTAATAAAATGTCTGGCCATGAAAAAGTTCCAAGAGGTCTAAACAAAGGCTGCAGGCCAGAAGTGGTCCTTTCTGCTCCAGGATTATATTGTGTGTTAAAACCGGCGCACCAGTCTGCGATAGACTGAGTGTGGGTCATTTTGTTTAAAACATTTGCATATTTCATGTAGACTTAAATGTACACTTTTATTTATTTGTTTGTTTTCATTTACAGGCTGGTGTTTTCATGTAATTTCAGAGTAGAGCTTCAAAAACTTCATGTTTGGAGTTTGTGACGCCCCCCTGCTCCAGAGCAGTAACTGCAACACACCTGAGCTGTCCGAACCGCCCTCTGGGCTCCCGCTGGAGTACATGGTGGCCAGCTTCCCGTCGAGGATGAACCTGAACCATCCGTTGGAGCCGTTGGAGAGCTCGAGAGCTGCCGCGTCTGACCAGATGTAGAGACAGTCCCTGCCTCTGATGATGGACCAGTCCTTCCAGTGGTACGGCTTACCCTGATGGACTTCCTTAGCGTCCTCCTGCACGTCCTCCTCCTGCAGAAGAACCAACACATGATGTTCTGTTAGATTTTTTTTAAATCATGTTCCAAAATACAGACAAAATTAAGTTTGTATTTCTCATAAATACTAAATATTTGTTACTTTGAGATTAATTTACTATTTTACACAATGTCAAACTGAAAAAGATAAACTTTGATGATTCTGTAAAAACCTAGTATCCAAGACACTGTAGAGGGATGAATATGTAAAACACATAAAGGAAAGTGTGTAAATGAGAACCATCTAATCGTTTTGCAGAACCTGGGTGGGGTTGAAAAGTTGCTGCCGACGTGTAGATTACCTTCTCAGGCTTTGCTTCATCCTCGTTCTCGTCGTCAGACGCCGGTCCAGCCAGAGTTGACACCTTGTTGATGACACCCAGTCGAGCCAGCTGGTCGAGGAAAACATCTCCACCTTTATCCACCAGATCCCTGATGATCTGCAGAGCCAGGAGGTGGCCGTCGTCGTCATCCTGACAGATAAGGAACAAGAAAGACCATAAATGTGTCGTCTCGTGTGCTTTTTCTTCAGTCCTGATCCTGAAACACTGTGCGCAGGAGCGATTTCTCTGCTCCATGGTTGTGGATTTATATGAAAACATTTCGTGCAAGCTGGAATACATCAATAACCTCAACTTAGTCTACTTTGCCAGAACCCAATTAAAACCCTGTATACATCGACACACTTCTCATTGGTTCATTAAAGAGTGTACCTCCTGGTCGAGGACAGTGGCGGTGATCTCTACCAGGACCGTGGGCAGGTTATGTCCCGTCTCGCTGTCACACACTTCCCTCAGCAGTACTTCACTGCTGTAGTGAACCATCTTTCTGATCAGAGCCAGGCTAGCTTTCCTAAAAAATTCAATAAAACAGCAATGTATGAACAAGGTATCAGTGTGTTTTCTATAAATAAATCAAAATCACCGGAGTGAAAAGTAGTCTACCTAATAGAAGGCAGCATCGTATGCTGGAAAGTTTGTGCAAAAACAGGGAGAAGTCTCTTCAAGTATAAAGGAGCCATTTCTGGGTCTCCTTTAGGCTCGCTGCCCTCCTCCTCCTCCTTGCTGGCGTCTTTCTTCCTCTTGTCATCGCTCTTGTTCACTGGACACATCCAGTCTCCTGAAACAGTTTTTTGTTGTTGTTGTTACTTTGAAAACCAAACATGTGGTAGTAGCTGAGAGTCGCCCCCAACACTAACAGACCACTCAAGATCCTTATTTAAAACTTTAATATGTAAGATGGCAGGTCAACCAGCACAAGTTACTAGTATTGGTTAACTAACTGACCTGGTGACTGCAGTATAGCCACCACTTCACTGTGGCCTCTCTCCCTGGCTTTGTCCAGAGGTGTCTTTCCGTCTTCATCTCTCAGGTCCGGGTTAGCGCCGTGCCGCAGCAGGGTCTGTCAACACGTACACAAAATGCACACGTTACCAAGGAAACTACAGTAAACATGTAGCCAAGTTAAAAAAAATTAAAGAATAAACGTTACACCAAGTGATGAACATTTAAGTCAAAATATAATGGGGGGAAATTTTATTTTAATCTAATCAGACGCTCCAATGCAGCTTACCTTGGCTACCTGTGGGCGTCCAAAACAGGCAGCGTAGTGTAGCGAGGACGACCTCTGACCTCTGTTGACGTCAGCACCCCGCTCACATAGAAACTCCACCTGGAACAACAAGCACCCGTTGATTCAGACTTAAAGGGGGAACAGAAATGGATTTGAGTGACAGGTGTACAAAAAACAAATAGTTTTTTTTATAGAAACACTGGTGCCAAAGTTTCTGTGAAAGGATAAAAAAAAATGACAAATTTATTGTCGTTTATCATATTGTCAGTGGTTTATTTTCCTGCTGAGGCACAAAAACATACAAATTAATAAAGCTAGAATACAGTACAAACTACTTGACTCAAACGTTAATTATCCAACTTAAAAGTTGGATAATTTAGGCCTGTTTAAACGTTTTGAATGAATGTGAAAAACTCCCAAAGTAATTATGGGTTATGTTATATTATTATTACGTAATAATGTAATAAGTGGTAAAAAAAAACAAACTTTTTTTAACAAACAATTTCTGTTTATTTATTTATTTATTTACCATCTCCTGTGTGCCGAAAGCTGAAGCCCAGTTGAGCAGCGTTTGTCCAACATCATCCATGAAGTTCACCTCAAAAGCTGCAGGAAAACAGCACAAAGACGAACATTAGCTCTCGACAAATATGAGAGAAGGACATCGTTATTAACCTAATGTTGTTTATAAAGTTAATTAAAGTTTAAAATGGTCGGTGAAAGTGCAATATGCTGCATTTACCAGGCTTAATGTCTGATTATACAACTAAAGATTTCAGCCTGATCTTTTAATTGATGCTTTTAGGGAAACTGAGAACCAGGGGGTTTCATGATCGAAAGCCGGAGGGGGGACTCAATGGTTTAATTTTCCCCACTAACATTTACTTTTTTTCTCCTTTGAGTTATTGGAACTAAACCACCCCAACAAAGATCTTATCTGAACAGAGCCCTTTTAAATATAAAAAGTAAAGGCGCCCTGGAGAGGAATTAGCAGGAAGAATGTCACTCGTTTTCTGCAGCTCAGCACAAAAAGTCTAAATATTCAAATCAGACTTCCAGCTGGAAGCTCTGCAGAACTGCAGTGACAGACTAGTCCGGAGTAATTCCTCTCTGGCTCCGTTTTGAGAAAACAAGTCATTTAAGCAGATTTTCTTTTAAATATTTAGCTTTGACTTTTAATTACATATCGGTCTTTTCAAATGACAAATCAAACATCTGCTAAGATTTGTTATCGGCTTGTAAAAAGTGAATTTAAGAAATTTGTTGTACATTTTTAATTTACTTGTTTAGTTCAAGAGAGTAGACTTAAATTAGTAGAGTGTAGATTATTTTGAGTGTAAAACAGTAAAAAGTAAAACAATCCACTATGTTTTTCTGCTCATTGTTACTGGGCCTTTAAACAGATCAACTAAAGGAAGGCTGAGTGATGGAATTATGAAATTAGCTAATAAGGAAGCTGTTAAAATTAAAAGTACTGGAATGCAAGCTAAAAGCTACAGAAGAACATGGCTTCAATTGTAAAACCTAAAGCAGCAAGCGGCTGGCTGCAAAAAAAGCTAAAAGTTGCTAAATGCTAGTACTAGTAGAAAGCTAGCTAAAAACAACAGTTAGGAAAAATAACGTTCTAAATAAAAAAATAAGTAAAATCTTTAGAAAAGTTACAAAAACCTAAACTCAAAGGACTCATTTGAACGTTTTGGTGAATAACTAAAAATTTTGTGAACGATGAATTTACACAAAAAATTCATACACAAAGCTTTTGCCGCAGTTGTCATGTTTTGACTATACCAGAGAGGCTCATGGGTAGCGTAGTTTTATTGCCCTCACCTCCGGTATCGATGGCGTCGATCAGAGCATCGGTGTCCTTGCTGCGGATACAGTCGATCAGCTGTCGGTGTGACCTCTCTCCTGAGCTGTCCAGACGTCGCAGGCCGGGGATTCGACCCGCCGACCCCGCTGTGGACTTTGGCAACGCCTTCCGGCCCTCGAACAGGAGCACCAGCAGGAGATCCACCAGCCGCATGGTGTCGAGCACGCAGCGCTCATCTCCCCCCAGCGCAGACTCCATCGAGTCGGGCAGAGCCGAACGCAGCAAGTCCTGAACACGAGAAAGACGTTGGTACAAACCGGACAACAAAAAGAACCAATGATTTTCTGTTTTCGTAGAGTGGACCTACATGTGTGACCAGCGGTGACCCTCGGCACAGAGTGGACAGAAGGCTGACTATGGTCGACACCTGGTTGCTCAGTTTGGAGTCTGCAGCAGAGGGCGTGGCACCGGTGGAAGGTCGACCCGGCTTACAAGAGGAGGTAGAGCCCGATACTGTGCCACCAGCGGCCGCCATGCGAGACAGCAGCTCCTCGGTCAGGCCATGTTTGGCTAAAGGGGCGGGGTCTACCCCTCGGCGTGTGAAGCGATCAGCCAAAGAAGCGAAGCAGCGCAAAGCCCCATCTGACACCTGAACGAAAGGAGGGAGTTGTTTAACTAAATTATGAATTTAAAAAAATACTTTTTTTATTTCAGTCACACAACAGTTACTGTATAGCCAAACACTTTAAATACAATAACTTGTCCTGACGCATGCTCAATAATCCAGGTAGAAAAATCTAACAAAGAGTAAATGTGTCCAGAGGACCTGACTTAACTTTGTTAGACTTTGTTGCAACATTTAGACATCCAAAAGACTTATTCAGTCTGAGGTGCTGCAACAAACTCAGGTACAAACAGCACCTTCTCACAGCGGATCAACCAGTTTGCTGCTGACAGCCAGAACTACCGGTAGCTATTTACATGTTAAAGGACCATCAGCCGAACAATTGCTAATTAGAACCCTGATGGCTGCTTGTAATTCACTGAGGGGTGAGTGATACGATCAATAACAGCATTGTAAGAGGGGGGCAGTTGAACATGGAGACCCCCACATGTTGAATGCTGGATGGGTTCATATCACAAAGATGGCTTCCTTCACTCCTCTCTCAAACCAACGTTCCTCTCCATCAAGAATGTGCACATCTTCATCCCAGAAGAGCGAACACTGGCTTACGTGGGAATAGCTAGTTCTGGCTGTCAGCAGCAAACCAGTTGATCCACTGTGAGAAGGTGCTATTTATGACTGAGGCCCCGTTTACACAACGTGTTTTTTGAGTGAAACCGCAGCCTTTCTGCTGAGGTTCAGCTGTTCATTTACACAACAATAGTCCTCGTTCTCTCTGAAACCAATCCATGTCTCAGAATGGAGATTTTCAAGCGAATCCTCCGCGGAGGTGTGAAATGCTTCACACGAAGTCGCACATGCGCACTACAGGTGGCTGCAGTTTTTCCGTACTAAGTTTCAATAAATGGCAGACAGCAGAGTGTTTGTTGTGCAACTCGCCCTTTTTCAGCCTGTAGGAGCAAAACTAATAAAATCCAAGGTCCAAAGAGACGTTTGTGTGTTCACCAGTTTAGCTGTGATCATGCAGACACTGCATGCCTGATGAATGCAGCTGAGCCCGGCATCAGGGATGCCAGATAAATTTAAAATGTCTTATTTACCCCTCTCTTTTGATATGCACATGCTCACCAAACAGCATACACCTCATATTACAACACGCTTACTCAACACATATGACAGTTTACGTCAAAATACAAAATTTAGGTCAAAAATTTAAAGCGACAGTACAATAGTTCATAATTTCTTATCTGGCAACCCGACTGACATGTAAACTACAGCGCTTGCGTGTGAACACATTCTTTGTTTATTACCCCCAATAAACATAGACAAAAAAAACCACTTGTTGTTCTCGTGTAAACAGGGCCTGAATTTGTTGCGCCGCCTCAGACTGAAGGTCTTTGGATAAAAGACGAAATGTTTCAACAAGAAGAATCCGTCCACTGGACCAGACTTAACCTTGCTAAACATTAACAACTTGGTGAACATCTACCAGTCTATACGGATGAAGTTTCAAAACAAAAACTGCAGCAGCTAGACAACGAGTTAAGTAGCTAAAAGCAGTACAACAATAAATTAATTACTGGCTTTTAGGAGACTTCTACACCTCCTGTGACGTTACCTGGTGGTCTTCATGTTTGAGAAGACTGGACAAAGACTCAACGCAGGTCTCCAGAGACGAGTCTTGAGGCTCCATCTTGCTGCAGAGGCGGGAGACGACGGCCATGGCGGAGTGTAGTGTGTCTTTGTGGACCAGGTGGCCGCTGTCTCTAATGAAACTCAGCACACAGTTCAGACCTCCAGCCTCAAACACGGCACCGGACTCTCTGGTACAGATCAGCTCCAGCACCTGCACATAAAAGAATTGGTTAAAACCTAAATTTGCACCACTTTGGAGAGGTCACATGTCCTCCTAACAACCAGTTACCTTCACACACTGCTCAGCCAGGTCTCTGCTGGTCCTGTTGTTGAGCTCCACCACCACCAAACGGTTGCACAGCGCCTTGATGGCCCCGTCCACCCCCACAATCCTCCGGGTGCACTCAGCCGACACATCCAGGTAGTATGTGATTGCTCGAGCCGTTACCTCCAGCACGTTATCTGGAGCGCTCTCATCCAGGAAGATCTTACAGAGTGCTGGGAGGAATGTCCGAGGGGGACACCTGATAAGACGAGGACGGATTGCTATGAGCTCTGGGGTCACATTTTACCAGCTGACTACGATTACTTGGATAAAACAATAAAAACTCACGTCTCAAAGCAGCGGTCCACGTTGTCAGACATGAGCAGCAACATGCACAGCTGCTCCAGGGCAATGAGCTGCATGTCGCGCTCATCGCCCTGACCCATCTGTAGCCATTCCAGCAAGGTGTCTGGGTCCACATCGGCCATGATGGCTAGCCTAAAGACATATACAAACACACCAAAAAAAACTACGGTTTGATACTAAGACATGTGACCTAAAATAAAACCTGCAGATTTCTACATTGCTGCAGTAAAAGTTAACTTTGAACAAGTCTATGTTCTGCCTTATTCTGGTTATGGCTGGAGAGTCCAGAGGGACAACTCAGGTTGGAGACAGAATAAAAAATAAAGGCTTTGAAAATGTCCAGAGGGACAGTGGACATATTCAATTAAGGATGTTAAATATGGAGCTGACAGGAAGAAGATAAACAAATCTGCAGGATCTGCAGAGGTTTGGTGGAACAGAAGAGGATGCTGGGAGATGGAAGCTGATTAACTTTTGCAGAGAAGACTGAAGGGAGAAGCTGATTATTATTTCCTATTATTTTTCCATAGAAATACATCAAGTACAGTTTAGCTCATGTCCTGCTTCCCTCGGCTCGCGTTCATCTCCTTTCAGCTCAAGTTCTGCGTCTTTAAGTTTTAACAACTTAGTTACAGCTTCTTTAAAACTTCAGCTGTCATTAAGTGCTCAATGTTCACACTACTTTTTACTAAATGTCATTTATCCTGTTTTAAAATTAGTTTCATTTAAGTGTTGCTTAAAACCATTTATAAAAACTAATTTAATTTAAACAAAGACGTTTGTTTTGGTTTTTAATAAAGCCTCACCTGGCTCCCCTGTTGGCTGCCCTGTCTGGCTCTGTGTCGGCTCACTGTTCGGTACTCATTCAATCAACCGGGTGGAGGGAGAGGAGGACACTTCTGGAAGAGTTGGGTCCGGTCCGTATATCGGGTTTCTGGGAAGAATATCAGCAAACAAAATGGAAAAAGGACCAGCACATAAGCTGCAGAACAAGCAAAAAATACAATTCTTTTAAAACTTTCCGACAGTTTTTAGCATGATGGATGAAGTTCCTACAACTCTTTATGATGATGAATAGTTTTGTGACATTTTTTTTTTGTGCTTGTACAGAGTGTACATGCATCATTTCACCAAGACATAAAGAGAACACTATGGTCCCCACCAGCATGCAGCATACAGCAACATGTAGCGTTTTCTCTTGATAATACTAAAAAAAGAAGTCATAATTCAGTTTACAACTTTGAGTAAATACAAATATAATTCAGCCACGAACATGCCCCAAACTGACAGCATTACTTTTTTATTCCACGGCGTCTGATCAGCAACACCTGGAGGGGAAAAAGCATCAACGGTGAGCAACTCTGCCACACAGCTGATAGCGTTCGGTCCAGTAAACTTTCCACAAAGTCCAGCTAATAATAGTTGTGGTGGAGTTCACTGAAACCAAGCTGCTGACTTCCTCTGAATCCGTTACTGGACAGAGACAATGTCTTAATCTGAAGCACTAAGAGATACACAATAATCTGAACCATCTGCTAGAAAAAAAAGAATTGAAATAATTAAAGTTATATTAATAAATTTAAGATCAAGCCTCACAAACAAGTCCAAAAATGAAGAAAGTAAATTCTTCCTTTAACTAAACATGTACTTTAGCATTGGGGTTTATACACAACATCTGTTGTAATCAGTACAAGTCAGTTTTTTTTTATTTGATGCTCAGAAGCAGAGCAACATCAATCTTTTAAAAGCTGCTTCTTTTAACCATATGCTTTGTTAATTTTATTTATTTTGTTACACACACAGATAATGTTTGCTTTCTTCCTTTACTTAAAAAAAACAATGTTTTTCTATTCATAAATGAGATGATTTAGTTGTTTTGGCCAGGAATTGTTAAATAAAAATATATAAAAGCTTGTGTAAAAATTGAATGTTAAAAATAAGATTCAAACAAATTAATAAAAAGTTTGAGTATGTTTGACAGAGATGACAAAATCCAAGCACCACAAGCAAAAATACATAGCAAAAAAGAGGAAGAACATTTTATCTTCAGCTAAAAGAAGAACCAGTTGCACATATTCAGATTCAAACTGAGGACAAGGTGGTCTGTGACACTGTTTGATGGTCCAACACAAATCACAAACAACTACCGGTAATAAAGATACAGTGCATCCAAAGGTGAGTAGGATGTGGGTCACATTAAGTTAAAGTACAAAAACACCAAGCAGACAGTTCATTTTTGTACCCACAAAGGTATGGGTACGTGATGACCAAAGTGCAAATATTTAAGAGCCTCCTCCATCATTTGTTTTCATTATTCCCCAGAAACTTTTTTTTCATTACTAGGGCTGAACAATTAATTGCATTTGCAATAATATCGCAATATGACAAAACGCAATTTTCTAATCGCAAAGGCTGCA
>JARVGQ010000781.1:22717644-22730744 GCA_031762355.1 Hypsolebias martinsi
GTGTGTGTGTGTGTGTGTGTGTGTGTGTGTGTGTGTGTGTGTGTGTGTGTGTGTGTGTGTGTGTGTGTGTGTGATGCTCACAGTGCACCACCAGCTGGATCAGACCCTCCCTGGGTTTCACGTTGAACCCGTTGTACTGGCTCGTCTGGCAGCGGTACGTCCCGCTCATCTCCCTCGTCACGTTGCTGATCCTCAGGATGCCGTCGTAGCTCTCCACCTGGGCCGAGCCGTCGGGCATCGCAGTCGGTACTGCCGCCGCCCCGCTTTCCTCCACACGAGACCACAGAATGATGGGTTTGGGTTTTCCTGAGACCAAGCACTGCAGGTCCACGGTGTCGCCCTCGTGAACCATGAGCTGGGACTGGCCCTTGGGGATGGTGAGCTCAGGAGGAACTACAAGGAGAGAGGCAGAATGGCGTTTGTAGGATGGTAAAAGTGGACCAGGTTCTGCTGTTGTCACTGGTTTCACCTCATTCGAGGAGCTAAATATCAGCATATTCTACTGTTTTACCTTTTGTGTTTATTTTTATTATTCTGGACTAATGAAGGAAGAACTGCACAAACTTTCCTCGGTACAAGACCGGGTCACTGACAATGTCTAGATCCAAACTGGATCTGTCAGGTCCCACCTTTTATCAGGTTGGTACCGGCAGCACCTTAGCTCTGGAGATGTTCTAGGCTTTAAACGAGTTTGTGGCTTGTTCGGCTGCTTTCAGAACAAAGAACTCCGGACCTGTGGTGGATGAAATGTTGACATCGATGCTGATCTCTGGGGTTCCTCCGTTCCTCAGCGAGGCCACGCAGGTGTAGGTGCCGAAGTCGGTGAACTTCAGGTCGATGATGTCCAGGTTGGTGGTTCCCGGGGAGACGCCGGTGTCCATGTGGGTGATGACCATCCGCTCGGAGCTCCTCAGCGGCCGGCCGTTTTTCAACCAGCTGAACTGCAGCTCCTCCAGAGGCGTGGCTTCCACCTGGCAGCTGATCTTCACCTCCCGGCCGATCTGGATGTTGTCTTCGTGGTGGTATGGGTCTGGTGTGATCCAGAACCTGCCCTTACGGAGACCTGGACAAGATTGTGAATAAAATACCAAGTTAGACTGGGGAAACAATGTTTTCTGCGAAAACACACTGAACGCTAAACGACTCAATGTCCAAGAAGCTGAAAGTGAGGTAATAAACCTAAAAGAAGCAAAACACTAAACCAAAAGTAGCTAAATGTGAGCAGAAAGCTAAAATTATTATTATTACAGTATTATTGTTGTTGTTAATTGTATTGTTTAGCTTATAGGCTAGATTTTAAAAATTAACAAAACTGTAGGAACAAGCAGTAAATGATTAGCTAAAAGCAAAATGTAATAAGTGGCTAGTTAAAAGTAGCTAAAAAGAAGCTAAAAGCTACATTAGCAAATCTTTTGCTAAAATCTAAACATTTGACAAGACTAATACTATTAAAAGATTAGCACTGAGAAAAAGAAGAAAAAAAGGCAAGCTAAAAGTATCACAAAGCTAGCTAATACTAAGAAAAAGTTAGCTAAAAGAAGCAGAAGCTAATAGTAGCAAAACATAAGCTAAAAATTAAAAGTATTAATGTAGCTGGCAAAAAGGAGCAAAAGATTAGCTATAAACAAAATATATAAATGGCTAGTTAAAAGTAGCTAACTGATAGCTAAAACACAGCAATAGCTTAAAGCTAAAAATATAAAAAGGCCTGCAAGAAGTTAAAAAGAAGCAGAACATTAGCTAAAAATAAAGCTATCTTGAAGCTAAAAGTAATAAAAGGCTAATTTAAAGCTAAAATCAACAAAAAGACTAAAAGTAGAAAATATATAGTTATAATCCCAAAAGTGTTCTTCTAAAAACAAATAGCTACTTAAAAGTTAAAAAGGTAAAGTAGCAAAACACTAGCTAAGCAGAAAAAGGCGAGCAAAAAGCTAAAAGCTACAAGTAGCAGAAAACAGTAGCTTTAGTTCTGACAATTAAAGAATATTAACACTAAAAGACAAATACTTATTACCGGTACAAGGATTATAACAAAAGTGTGTGTCTCTGTTTAACTTTAATTTTTTAAGTTCTCTCTCTGAGAGCCAGCTTCAGGTGTTTGTAGTTTATTATAAATATCTAAATGAATTCAGTTCTACACAGTGTTTTAACAACAATAAGGTGCTGTGTCTGTCTGGATGAGCTAATTTGATCATATTTAGAATCATACTGAGAGGTAACTGTACTGAGATTATACTGATAATATATGTACCGAGAAAAAGAAAATGTGAGGTAACTGTACTGAGATAAATATAGTTTAATAAATGATGAAATATGAAAAAAAAACTAGTATTAAATGACTACATGAGCTTAAATCCTGTAAATATGATCTCTTTGAATGAAATCACTTTAAAAGAGAAATCTGCCAGTCTGGAAAATACAAAATAATAATTTTAAATTAATTTGTAGTCTGTAAAGGACTTCCTGTGTTATAATTTATTTAAATATATCTGAAAACACCCTCAAAAGTAAACTAGAGAAAAGTTGATCAAACTATCGCTTCCTTCAGAACAATGTTGACTAGAGACATAAAACTGTGCACTTTTACTGAGGTCATGTGTTTATTTATACTGTGTACTTTTACTGAGGTCATGTACTCAGTATACTGTGTACTTTTACTGAGGTCATGTGTTTATTTATACTGTACAGGTAGTCTCATTGAGTCAAGAGGACTCATTTGCCGTCGTACCTCGGACCATCACGGTTGTGGATTTCTTCGCTGCGTTTCCTACGTTGTTGGAGGCGGTGCAGGTGTAGGCGCCTCCATCGTCCACGGTCAGGACGGGAAACGTCAGGGTGCCGTCGTTAACGGCGCTCCTCTTCGGGAGCTCCTCCCCTTCCAGCCTCGACCACATCAGCGTGGGTGGGGGGTCTCCGCCCGTCACCGCGCACACCAGAGTGACCGTCTCCCCCGGGTTCACCACCACCGGGTCCTCGAGGAGAAGTTTAATGGAAGGGGGAGCTGAGGGGGAGAACGAGGAGAATAATCAGTGAGGGTGGAAAATAAGTTTAATTTAAATGTCAGAATTGTAACAAAACACTATTTTATAGTTAATAAGTCTGAAACGTTGGGCCCCAACAAAATACAAGTATAAAAGTAAGATATTAACAAATCTGGGGCACAAAAAAAAACAAAAAATTAGTGCATACATTTTATTAATTTTGTAGATTTATTAAAAAAAATGAACGTGGTTTTAAACACCAAACTGTAAAACGTTAGGCTTATAAAGGATTTTTATTTCTATTAAAGTTCTTTGGCGACATAAAGCAGCAGCTCGTAACAATACGTCTCTTCTTCCAACAGTTTTACACCACAAGGCGCTGAAAAGCAGCTAAATGTAATTTTATTAATGAGGGAGATAAAAATAGCTGGGCTGACCTTTACCGAACAAAACTCATGTAAATCCCATCAGCCCCCGCAGAGGTGCTGGACGCTCTAAACGGGTCGGAACACAGTCCCAGCAATAAATGTTAAAGACGATTGGAGCAATCAGACGAGCTGCTGCTGAAAGTCAGTTTTTTTAAATTGAAATAAGAACACACTGAGACTTTGTGCGTTCCAGATGTTTTAAAAGTCTTTTTTTTTTTCCATTACCCACATGGAGCATTTAATTTTTTACTCTTTAAGAGCTTCTAACACCCCCACACCCCCACCCCACCATGAGTTATCGTTTCTACAGAACACAGTACAGCTGAGTATTTAGGACTCGGACCAAAGAAGCGTCTGTTTTTATAAAAACAAGTTTATCTCCGTCCTTTAATAAATAAATAAATAAACACCAGAAGTCCAAAATACACCTGTTGGTAAGCTGTCAGGAATCAAAACGCAAAACATGGCGACCCTCACATACCAACCCTGGATATGTGTATGTTCAGATGATAGGGTCAAAGGTCAGCTTGACTGATACAGTAATGACGTTGTCCATGGCATCAGTGGACAAACAGTTCCAGGTAAGAACATGAAACGGCGTCTATGAGGTGAAGAACTCACCTGTACCTGTTGGGGACCACCACTGATCCAAACCATTTCATGATCAGAGGAGTGGACTTCACCAGAACCAGAACCACTCAGGCTTTAGTTTGTACAAATAGAAGTGGTCTTAATAAAAATAAGATGCAACGTGAAGCCACAGCCTGGGGACATTTTCTGTCCTAAAACATTGAGGACTGTCTTTGTGACTATCTAATGGACAAAAGATGAGGACAAATGAGGGGACGACGGGTTTGACATTTCTGTTACGTGGAAGTCAAGCTCGAGGTTTAAATCTGTGACCTTGACCTTTGACCTCCATGACCTTGAAATCAATAAGGATAACCTTTGACCCATGATGTGTCCAGCTGTGCAGTTTGACATTTCTGTGTTAAAGTGTTTTCAACTTAGAGCTGGGACAAGAAATTGTCCACAGACGAACAGAACAACAACAACAACAACAAAAATAACATGTCAGACGTAATGATCGGAGGTTAGCGTTTTAGGGAAAATATAATAATAATACCAATCCGAGACGTACTTTAGCGTCAGGGTTTAAATGCAGCTTTTGCTGTTGATGGCACAAAATTCAGTGGTTCCCAACCCTGGCCCTTGAGGAACACCATCCTGCATGTTTTAGTTGTTTCTCTGCTCTGACACACCTGACTCAGTGATTTAATTACTTCCTCGTGTTCTGCAGAAGCCTGTTAATCACCCATCAGGTGCGTCAGAGCAGAGAAACCACTAAAACATGCAGGATGGTGTTCCTCAAGGACCAGAGTTGGGAAGCCCTGGTTTAGATGCTGAATGTAAGAAGTTGTTTTTGTTTTGTAAAGTTTTAAAGACAAATTTTGCTTACACATGCTCTATCAAGTTTATTGACTTATATCCATTCATATGTTGTCATACAGATAGTATTTGTTGAGCTCTTTGATTTTATTACAACTAAAACAAATTCAACAGTTTTTTTTCTTTTTCGAACGTTAAATGAGAAAAAAAAAAGTGTGATAAAACAAATGTTAAAAAGTACAACCCCAATCTGTATTATACTGAAGAACACAATAACAGTTTCATTTTGTTTATTGGCCTTTCAAGGAAGAACCAGAGAAACAAACAGCTTTATTTACAAATAAACTTAATTTAATCACCGGCTGTGTTAAAAACAGACATGTTTTGCTTTAAAATGAGAAATATTGTAAATTAGAGGACTCATTCTGTTGGGAGAGTAGATTTGTATTTTTTATTTTTGTATGTTTGTGTACCTGTCCTGTTGTTCAGACTGAAGAGGACGTTCTTGTCTTGTAAGTCACAAACGCTCCTCACCGAGGCGATGCAGGTGTAGTCGGCAAAATCCCGCACACGAAGATTTTTCAGCTTCAAAATCTTTGTCTCGCCCTGAAACACAAACGCATTCGTCCTCATTAGACTTTTATTTTGTTAAGGTCTCGAACATTAGCAAAGTAGTATATTAAATTTAAATATTACACCTTGTGTCTTAAGAACACATATTGAGGGTCCAAAGTCTCTAAATGCTCCTAAAAGAAGAAAAAACTAACAACTTTTTTGAGACAGGTTTAAGTTTGAATAAAAAAAACATAAACGTTAAACATTTTATTAGCAGAGGTTTATTTTTATTGTCCTGTGAAGCTCCGTTTGATGCCAAGACTGTAAGAAGAAGCCTTATTAAACTGATAAAGCAAGCTTTTATTTTGTAACCTTACAGTCTGAGCACCATCCCTACAGTGAAGCATGGTGGCGGCAGATTCATGCTGCGAGGATTTCCATCAGCAGGGTCTCAAAAAACTGGACAGTGAGCCTGAACACACCGCTGAAGACACAGTCCACCGGTTTGAAGAGAACCAGGTAAAGGTTCTGGAAGGGTCCAGCCAAAGTCCAGAAGGAGAACCTCTGGTTCAGCCTAAGGGTTGTTGGACACAAGCAGCACCTGTCAAACCTGAAGGAGCTGGAGACGTTTGGACAGGAAGGATGGACAAAAAGTCCAGAAGCACCCAGAGACAAACCTGAACCATAAACGCAATAAACAGAACCCAAACCCAGAACACACCCTCACCTCCACACCAAAAAATAATAATAAATAAATAAATAAATAAATAAAGTTAAAACTCTTTGGCGGGCCAGACTGAAGTCACCGGCCTGCAGGCCGCCAGTTGAATAGCCCTGATGTAGACTGACCGGTAAACAGAGAGCTTCATCTTACTGCTCAGCTTCATCTTCACCACAATGGACCGGCACAGGTTACACAATGCTGCAGACGCCACACTGATCCATCTGTTGATCTCACGCTCTACTCTTCCTTCACTCAAACCCAGAGGTACTGTTTCTGGTCCATTTATTTTTCCATTTGTTTCTGAATTAGCTCCAAAAGTGAGGATGAGTTAGAGGAGGAGAAAAAAATAAAATAAAAAAACGTAAAACTTTAATAATTGGATTCTTTCAAAGTGTTTGAGCTCTAAATCAGGACGTCTGTTTGTAAAGGTGCTGACTTGCTTTCTGTCCCTGTTCAGTTACGGGGCTCTGAACGCATCGTGGAGCGTTGCAGTGCTCGCTGAAGAAGCAGAGAAAAAGAGCTTGGACAGCAATTTGAATGTATCTGTTTGTACCGGCACCATTTTTCACTCAGTGGCAGCAGAACAGTCGCTGCTCGTGAGGCCTAAAGTCCCAAAGCACCTCTATAAAGAGAGACAAAGCTAAAAATAAAACCAGTCTCTCTCCAAATACAGTCTGCTTTCAGACGTGTTAAAGATTTTCACAATAAAAGATTGTGATTGTACGACTGCATGGACTTTTTGTTTTGCTTTAAAACGACATTTCTGAGTATTTTATGTCTTGTTTTTGTGCTGTTATGTTTTCTGGGCAGCTGAGCAACCCAAATGTGTCAACACAAACTTGAAAAATTTATTTAATTTTACTTCCCTGCAGGAGAAAACGTTAACGTCTGATCTGAAAAGCAGGTTAGGGGTTCAACGGGATGAAAATAAGAGCTAAAGAAGCAAAGATTAAATCAGGACTGCCTGTGGGAGTTAATTTTTTATTTATTTATTTTTCTTGATTTGAAACTTTTAGAATTCCTCTGATTACTTTACCTCCTTGATGTTTGATTGTGGTTTACTGTAATTGTTTTGTTAGTTGTTCTCTTGCTTTATAGAAGCCAGGACAAGACGGTGGGCAGGTACCGGACCAGCATGCACCGGGGCAGGAGAAAGATGTAACATTTGTTTACATGTTGCATGCTGGGATGGATTTATAAACCCACCACTAACAAAGGACTTCTGGTGCACTGAGAGCCTGTTGTTTTCTGTTTTATTTTCTTTTCTTTAATGTTTTGAGTTTGTAAATAACCTCCACTTCCTCACCTGTGTGAAAAATGGCTTGTATATCTCCACCCCGGAGTCGGTGCCCTCTGACAGCACCTCCCTGCCTCTCAGCCAGGTGTAGTGGACCGGGGGGTTGGAGTTGGCAGCACAGCGGAGGAACACGGTCCGCTCGAAGTAGAACTGCTCCTTGGCTTCGTCGTCGCTCTGATGAACCGTGATCACCGGGTCATCCAGATCTGAGGACCGAGAAGGATGTATGCATCAACCAACACCAAGTGTCTGTATGTCTGTTAGCAAAATATCTCGTGCGCCGGTGGGGGGACGGTAATGAAACTGAATCTCTGTGGCGTTCTTACAGTAGACATCCACTCGCATGGAGCGGATGGCCGGCGAGCCCAGGCCGTTCTCAGCCTTGCAGTAGTATCGCCCACCCTGGTGGCGACGAATGTTTTCGATCTTCAGAGTTTCGCTTTGCAGCGAATAGTTACCGTGACGATCCGAGGCTCCGCCTGCTGTCTTCGTCCAACGGATCTGCCCAGAACCAAAGGGTTAAGATACAAACAGACCTTTTAAGGAATAAACATCTGAATTAGCACACGTCTCAGCATTGACAAAGCCCAACAATAAAGGTTAGCATGACATTTATTAATAAGCTGTTTGTGTTTTTTAAGAAATATCTTGTTTACATTTAGAAACAAAGACCAAAACAGCTGTTTTGTAACTCAGCTGAGTCAGCATTGTAGTTTTTCTGTTTTTATTTTTCTGTGCCATTTTTGCAGTCTAACTACTTCTGCAGACTTTCTGCTATTTAGCTGTTCATATCTCAAAATGTTTGGCACGTTCAGCAGATGGGTGCTGTGATTAGTGTTTTCCATAAATTTAAAATGTTTAACTTTATTTACAAAAAAGTTCCCCAGAGAACTATAATGAAACTTTTTAAAATGTCTTCAAAAACTTCAGTGTTCTGTTTGAAACCTGCTTCAGCTGCTGGCTCTTTTTTTTTTTTTTTTTTTAATCTTATTTTGCTACTTTTAGCTAGATTTTGCTACTTTTGGCTTTTAGATAGCATTTACTATGTTTGGCTTTTAGCATTTAGCTACTTTTGGCTTTTAGCTAGAATTTGGCTATTTTTAGGTTTTAGTTAGCAGTTTGCAACTTTTGGCTTTTTGCTAGCATTTTGCTACCTTTGTCTTTCAGTAGGACTTTTGCTACTTTTGGCTTTTAGCCAGCTTTTAGCAACTTTTGGTTTTTAGCTAGTATTTTGCTATTTTTAGCCAGCATATTTCTACTTTTGATTTTTAGCTAGAATTTGCGATTTCTGGCTTTAGCTAGCATATAGCAACTTTTGGCTTTTATTTAATTTTTAGGGACTTTCGGCTTTTAGCTAGCATTTTGCTACTTTTAATCCACATATTTCTACATTCAGCTTTCAGGTAGCATATGTTACAGTTGGTTTTTAGCAAGCATTTTGCTACTTTTAGCCAGCATTTTGCTACATTGGCTTTTCATTAGCATTTTGGTATTTTTGGTGTTTGATCAAGCCCCTATCTAGTGCGATGTGGTGCGTAACTGATGAGTGTTGAGACTGTGGCTTAACGCCGTGTGTTATTTAGCTGCTTCTGGCTTCAAGCTAGCATTCTGATTAAAAGTTCAGCAACTACGGTATGTTTCCGCTTCTACAACAAATGTCAGAGAAGTCATTCAGCTCTCAGCAGGAACTCTGTGTTTTCACTGAAACAGCAGTGTTTCAGCTGGTCTTAGATTCCTCCAGAGTTCTCTTATGCCCCTTATTACACCAGTAAAACCACACTGATGTTACTGCAGCTTTGTTGCTGTTTTGAGACACACAAACTCCCCCTAACAAATAAATGCTAGTGTTTTGTTTTAACTATTAATAGTATTTATTTCCACAATGACCGTGGGGTGGGATGAGAACGTTTAAAAGCAGCTAACAGATGCTGCACTGTTGTTGCTGACTCTGTGATTTTAGCTGCATACTGCTGCAGTATCCCAATGCTTGATTTTATTAAATCCAGTACACCTGTAGAGTTGTTACCTGCGGTCGGGGGTGTCCGGTCACCAGACACTGAAGTTCCAGAGTCTCCCCCTCTCTGATGGTGTAAACCCTCTCGCTGTATTGCTCTTCCTCCATGTTGCAGGACTGACCTGATTGCACAATTCGCACAGTGGGAGATGCTGTGCATGCACATACACACAAACACACACACACACACACACACACACATACACACAAACACACACACACACATACACACAAAGACATTTAAGAAACACAAAAAGGTTTAAATATACAGGAGAATTTACAATTTGCTTCTATTATGCCCATTTTAGTTGTTTTTTTAACTGTATAGAATGGATTGGAATAGTACTGTATGCTATGGGAAGGTACGCTGCAGCATGAAAAGACATATCACGTATAGTAAGGTGCAATATGAACTTGGATAGTATGGTACAGTATGATTTGGCATAGTATGGTACATACAGTATGGTATGGTATGGTATGGTATGGTTTTCTATCCACTCACATGAACAGAAAACAGTACGGAGTTCAGTGTCCCTTGCTTGGAAATGAGTTACTGGGGTCCCACCCTGGAGCCAGGTCTGGAGAAGACGCTCGAATAAGCAACATAGGTTTGTCTTACTGTGGGACCACCACCTGCAGGAGGGGCCATACAAGTCGGGTGCACGAGGCCATGGGCCGTGGCCGAAGGTGGGGGTCTTGGCGCTCTGACCCTGGCTTCCTAAAGCTGGCTCTTGGGACATGGAACGTCACATCTCTGACAAGGAATGAGCCTGAGGTTGTGCGTGAGGTTGAGAGGTACCGACTAGATATAGTTGGGCTCACCTCAAAGCGCAGCATGGGCTCCAGAACCGATCTCCTTGAGAAGGACCTTATTCCACACTGGAGTTGCCCATGGTGAGAGGTGCTGACTGGTGTGGGTCTACTTTTAGCACCCTGACTTGGTGCCCGTGAACTGGAGTTTCCCTCAGTAGATGAGATGGTAGCTTTGATGCACCTTGTGAGCGGGGACGGTTTCTGACTGTTGTTTGCGCCTACGTGCAAAATGGCACTTCAGAGTATCCAGCCTTTCTTGGAGTCCTTAGCGGGGGTGCTGGATGGTGCTCCAGGTAGGGACTTCTTTATTCTGACAGAGGACTTCAATGCCCATGTGGTTAATGACAGTGTGACCTGGAGGGGGTGTGATTGGGAGTCAGAACTCAAGTGATGTTCTGTTGTTGGGACTTCTGTGCTAGTCATAGTTTGTCCATTACAAACACCATGTTCGAACATGAGGGTGTCCACAAGTGCACTTGGCACCAGGACGCCCGAGGTCGTAGCTCGATGACTGACGTTGTAGTCATGTCATCTGATCTGCGGCCGTTTGTTTTGGACTCTCGGGTGAAGAGAGGAGCTGAGCTATCAACTGATCACCACCTGGTAGTGAGTTGGGTCAGATGGCGAGGGAAGATGCTGGAAACACCCAGTAGACCCAAGCGTGTAGTGAGGGTTTGTTGGGCACACCTACCATACCATACCATACCAACCATACCATACCATACCATACCTACCATACCATACCAACCATACCAACCATACCATACCAGCTTTACTTATAAAGTGCTTTAAACACCCACAGGACCAAAGTGCTGTACACACAACAAAACACCTGGCAGAAGAACTCAAACAGACCAGGCGTTCCCAGCACCTTCACAACCAAACGTCTTGATTCAGAGTTTAAACACTTTGCCAGTCAGCTCCTAAATAAAAACTGTCATTTGTATGGTCTGTGTCGTGAATGACTTTCAGCTACTACCACACAATCCTAACTCCCCACCTGTACATTTTATTGTTTCTGACCACTGCTATCTGGCGATTCATTTGAAAATCTGTCCATTGGTTCATGAGATGTGATTTCCTAACAGACAGTCAAATAATCTCTCACATTATCACCTGGCTTTTATTTTGGTCGGACATAATGAGTCATGAATGATGATGATTAAACTGTGCTGCATCAGCGTGTCAGCGATTAGAGGTTGTAGGAACGATGTTAAACCGTTCTCTGCCCAGCAGGATGCAGCGTAGACACAGCTGGAGCTGCTCTGATCCAGGTGCTGATGAAAACAAGGTGAGCAGCTGCCAACAGCTGGACCCGCTCCACGTTCATCAGGCTGCAACTCTAAAATACGTCTCCGTCAGATGGAACATCTGTGTGCCGACACGTTAGCTCTCCTGCTCGTATGAGAGCTTCAAAACAGGATATTCCAACCAAACTGTTTTTCTTGAGTAATTTAAGACTGAGTATAAGGTGTACTGTATATAAACTTCATAAATATTACCCCCCACTAAAGGCGACGTGGCAATAATGTTTTTCTCCATGTCTGTGTTCGTTTGTGGCGTTAGCAAAATACTGTATTTCATGAAGCACTGAATGGATTTTAAGGAAACTCTCAGAAGTTAATAATCACATCTACAAACAATTTGCATTTAATCAATCGAACTCATGACGTCTAAACAACCTTCTCAAACACAAAAACGGCTTCAGCTCAGTTAGTTTGACAGACACTGAGCTCGTGTTTACAGTGGTAGTAGCTGAGAATCACCCCATGAATACATTTGAAGCGCTAACAAATAATGTAAGATCTTTGTTTAGAATCTTGGCAAAGAAGAAGGAGGGTGACATTTACTACTTCAAAGAAAAGAGAAGAGACTAACTGTACATATTTGTAATTGGCAAATGTAAATGGGAAGAAAACAGTTGATAACCCTGTCTGTCTGTCTAGCCCTATCTCTTATTCAGTGCTAAAGGAGTCTCATTTTTAAAACTTAAATTAAGGATTAAGGACGTTGCATAAGAACTGAAGCACCTTTCTTACTATCCAACCATTATTCGGTCATTTCTGACATGATTCATGCCCCTCCTGAAGATTCGGAAACACAGACAAAGATGCATCAAGCCATGGACACACAGCTTTCTCTTGTTGAGAATAGAGGATGACATTTTTTCAGGAGTCCTGCAGGATTCCGGCAGGACATGAGTCAACTTTAATATAAGTCAGATCATTGGGATGGGACAGGACGAAACGTTAACAGGACCAGACAGGAGTGGGAACCAACCAGTAGGACAAAAAAGAAAATGACAAGCTTGTTACCTCAACCACATAGCCTGAACATTAACATTTGAACTTCTTTTTGTTTGAACAATTTGAAACATGACAGTAATGTCACTGTTTAAAGGAAACAACTGCTCAATACGTTAGTAAAATCCAACTTTATATGTTATGTTTGGGTTCATGGTGTGACTTATGTACTGTTTTATTTTTTACAGCAACTGACCTCCAAAAGATCTCTAAACAGAGACTCAGCAGCTGATCCTCCATAGAAAAACTATATAACTACACATTTCACATTTTCATTTGCAGATGACGTGATTTAACCATTTTTGTTGTTATCTACCTGGATTATTGAGATAACAAACCTTTTTTATAGGGACTACAGGCCATGTGTTATTTGTTTTGTGAACTTTAGTGAAGGTTTTTGCTTGGATTAAGACAATAAATGCCTCTCTATTTCACCACAGATGAACTGTTTGTGTTGTCATTTTAAAAAAATAAAACTGCAGAACACAAAGTAATATAAAAAGGAGTGGGTAGAAGATCAAATCAAATTCAATGTATTTCCTAAAGAATAAATGAAGGGGGGGGGGGAAGGAAGTGGTACAGGTGTGGGAGTCATT
>JARVGQ010000781.1:22735881-22747357 GCA_031762355.1 Hypsolebias martinsi
GGAGATAAAGTTAGAGAGGAGAGACTGAGATGTGTCCAGAGGAGGGATATACTGGTTGAGAGTTAGAAATGCAGCTGCCAGGAAAAAGACGAGGAGATGTGGATGCAGTCAGAGAGGACAGAGTGAGATGGAGGAGGATGACTCGCTGTGGAGGGAAAAGCTGAAAGAAGATAAGTGTGTACGTGTATATATAATAAAATAAATAAATACATAAACACACATATATATGTAGTGTGTAAATATATATACAGTACTGTATATAATTTGTGGGCATGCGCGCTGAGGCATGTCGCGTTAAGCAGCTACTTCAGTACAAGGTCACGCTGCTGCTCTGCCTGAAGACGCTGCTTCCACTAAAATCCCGTGAACGTAAATGTGACGCTGATTAAAACGCGCTCGTGCTGCTGACGTCCTTACCGTACACGCCCTGTCCGTGCACGCCCTGCAGGAAGCTGGTAAACAGCCACAAGAGTCCGAACAGTAACCCCATCTTCTCATCCTCCTCTGCCCGCGCCGCCTCTCCGCCTCCCATCCCCGCCCGCACCCCCCAGGATGTCGGCTCGGTTCGCCGCTGCTGCTCCCTCCTCCTCCTCCTCCTCCTCCGCTCCGGTCCCGGTGCTTCCACACGGAGTCCGGTACGACCGGTTCTCATCCACAGCGGTTCCTCACCAGCAGCCCCCTCCGTCGGTGTGCTCCCCGCCACCGAGCCCCGCTGATCCCGGTCAGATGAGACGGCCAGGTCCGGTTCTGGTCATCATGCAGGGAACGGTACAATCAGATCCGGTTCTTCAGTCGTGACATTGTAGATGATTAAATATTAGAGCGGGTCGGAACCAGGATCATCCTCAGACCTCCGGGATCTGCGTCAGAAGTCCCCCCGGCCCGTCCGCCGGTTCTGCCGAGCGGTTACCTCCATGAACCACCGGAGCAGCGGAACCGGCTCCGGTCGGAGCCCAGCGGCTGGTCGCGGCCTCCAGGCCGAGGAGGGGAGGGGAAGCTCCGGGACGCAGTCAGTCTCACCGCGCTGATGGAGCCGCGGAGCGCCGTCAGAGGGTTTTACCGGTCAGGATGACGTCACCGAGCAGACAGGAGGGGGCAACCAGGCGCACAGCGGGACTTCCGGAGACGTACCTTCAAAATAAAAGGTCACGGACCAAACGTTGACCTTTTTTTTTTTAAATTCAATTTTATTTATTTATTCATTTCTACAAAATATCTTACGATTGTACTTCTTTTTGGAGTCAACCCGATTCAAGATGGCCACCACATGACATGACATAGCGCTAAATTTTAATGTGATGGTAGCTGAGAGTCATCCTTAACAAAACTCTTGAGTGCTCCTCATTAAACATATTTGTTTAAAATTTGCTTAATAGAACTCTTGTCTGTTAGCAAAATAAATACATTTCAGCAGAAAACATCAATATTGCTTTATATTGTGCATGAGACTATTTTATTTGATTTTATTGGTAATACAAGTACCCTGAATATAGCCCATCAGCCCCAAAATACAATAAACATGTATTTAACCCCATTATCTGTGTCATCATTAGTTATTCCACTGATCTTTAAAAAAAAACTGTTTATTCTTGTTAAAAGCTTGAATTTCTTCTGTTGAACATAACTTAATCATGTATGCAGCTAGTTTTTGCTCTAATTAGGTAAATATGTTAATTGAACTGATTTTTTTTATTTAGTTATTTTATTTATTGAAGTGCTTATATTATTGATGCTGCTGGTCCTGAGGGCAGATTTCTCTCCATGTGGAAAAACATACAATCAACAATAAAGGAGCTCTGATCAAATGTTCTGTTATTTATTCAGTGATGTGGTGGGGAGACGTGCTGATGTCTGGATTGGAGATGTGGCACCAACAAAAATACAAAATGAGGTGGAGAGGGTTTGGATCTTCCCAGAGGAGGGATAGTGGACATATTGGACAAAGTATGCTGAATCGAGGAGAATGAGAACACCAGAGGAGGATCTGTCGTCCATGTGCTGACCATCTAAACCTGTTTAAATACAACAAATATAAAAACTTAAAATCAAAATTAATGTTTGTTGGTTTCATCTTCTTCACACATATTTCTGTTTTGATATTTATGCTTCAACAGAGAGTTAACACAGACAAAAATTGTAGATTTGTTGCAGCTGACTCCTGACAGGCAGCTCTGAGTGTTTGATCGGCTGCAGCTGTGCAGCTTTCCTGCAGAAGCAGATCCTGGTGGTTTGTTTGGGTCAGGTCAAACCGGCTGGGAACTCATGGATGAGCTGGCGTTGGAGCGGTATTTTGATGACTCCATTGCAAACGTGAGTTTAAAAATGGACAGAACTTCACCAGAGCGGTTCAGAGATTTTAACGTGACTTTAACACATGACTTAAACGTTTCAGACATTTGCTGCTTTAACAGGAAACACCAGAACACGTCCTGGTAATCAAACAAACCCTTTGGTTTCCATGGCAACAACAATAAATCATAATGAGTTTAATTAAAAAAAACTTGCTTACTGCTGATTCAGCTTATTAATCTGATTTTTAATAATAATAATAATAATAATAATAATGCATTTTATTTGTTAGCTCCTTTCAAGACACCCAAGGACACTTCACAACATTAAAAACACATAAAACAATACAAAATGGCTATAAAGACACTAAACCAAGAAGAAAATAAAAAATTAAAGTGAGAAGGCTAACTTGAACAGATGAGTTTTGAGTTGTGATTTGAAGGTCTGAAGGGAGTCAATGTTCCAGATGTCTGGGGGAAGAGCGTTCCAGAGTTGGGGAGCAGTGAGAAAAGGCTCTGTGTCCCATGGTGCCGAGGCAGACGAGAGGCATGTTGAGGTGGATGGAAGAGGAAGAACGAAGGGAGCGTGAATGGGTGATGATGTGCAGGAGATCGGACAGATAGGGAGGGTCAAGGTCATGGATGGCCTTGAATGTGTACAACAGGATTTTAAATTGAATTCTGAAAGTGACTGGAAGCCAGTGAAGTTACTGTAAAACTGGGGTGATGTGGTGAAATGAGGGTGTTTTGGTAACTATGCGGGCAGCTGAATTTTGAACCATTTGAAGCTTATGGAGTAATTTATGTGGCAGACCAAATAGGAAAGCTTTGCAGTAATCAATTCGAAAAATGACCAAACTTTGGACCAGGATGGAAGCAGAGTGCAGAGAGAGGGATGGACGGAGACGGTTGATGTTTCGAAGGTGTAAATATGCAGACCGGGTAATATTATTGATGTGAGAGTGAAAAGAGAGAGTGCTGTCAAGAATGACACCCAGACTCTTGATGTAAGGGGAGGGAGAAACCAAAGAGCTGTCTATGGTGAGGGAAAAACTGTTGACTTTAGATATGGTAGATTTAGTGCTGATGAGTAGAAACTCTGTTTTATCACTGATTAATTTAAGGAAGTTAGATGTAAACCAGGATTTAATTTCAGGTAAGCAGGAAGTGAGGGAGGAAGTGAAGAATTAGGTGCAGTGGATATGAAGAGCTGGGTGTCGTCGGCAAAGCAAAGGAAGTGAATGTTAAATTTATGGAAGATATTGCCAAGAGGGAGAAAGTAGATGATGAAAAGAAGGGGCCCCAGGACAGAGCCTTGGGGCACACCTGAAGTCACGGGGGAGGAGTGGGATCTGAATGACTTAAGTTGGATGAGCTGAGTGCGGCCAGAGAGATACCACTGAAACCAAGCGAGAGGTGCATGGGTGATGCCAATTTTTGCACTTTTATACAAATCAAACTGCAGGTTCTAACAGGTGGTTGCATCAAAAATGGTTTCAGAGTCAAATTGAAACAGTTTTACACATATTTTTTTTTACATATATACTTTTTTTTACATATATATTTTTTACATAATAGAATATGACTAAATGAAGTCGCATTTCAGTTTAGGCTATAGCAGAAGTTGAAGTAATTTTAGAAATTAGCTCCGTGGATTTCCTTAAAAACGGAATATTTTCTTTATTAATACATTAAACACATGAAGTCATAATTCTGGACTCCGCTCTCTTGCTATATTTATTGTTTTGAGCAGCTTGAACGTTAAAATTTGTGTGAAAATACTTTTAAACACTGTCTTGTGTTAAAGTAGAGGAGACTTGTTGAAAAGGTGAGAACAAACATCTGTGTTGTTGTGCTAATAAAATGTAAAAGTATAAACGAGTTCCAGGTGAAGCGTTCGACCCTCAGCTGGTCTGTTCGGGGTTTTCTGCAGGAGTCCGGCTTCGTGCTGGAAGAGGAGCTACAAAGACCTCCCGAGCATGAATCGACCGCTTCCGTGCAGCAGAACTCGTTTCTGCTGGGAAAACCTGGAGCGAGAGTCAAACCGGGCAATGATCTGGACCTCAGCTTCCTGCCTGATGAGCTCAGCAGGCAGGATGAGCAAAGTAGCCGAAGAGGTGCTGAATCTTTGGAAGGTAGCAATGTTTTTTTTTTTTATCCCGATTGTTTCCCTGAGAGCTGAAGGAGGTAACTGATATGAGCTGAAGAAGCAGAAACTGAGCTGTAAAAGCTAAAAGACAAACACTAACTAAAAGGAGAACACTGCTAAAAGAAGCAAAAGGTCAGCTAAATACTAAAAGTATAAAAAAGTTAGATAAATGTTAAAAGTATCAAAAAGCCAAAAGTAGCTTAATGCTAGCTAAACATATCACAAAGTTAATTAAAATCTAAAACTACAAAAAGTCCTGTAAAAACTATTTATAGCTAAAGCTCAGTGAAAATCTAAGCATAGCTACAGTAAAGTCTAGTTAAAAGCTAAAAGTAGCAAAGTCTGTAAAATTCAAAGTAGTTGGAGGCCAACCTAAGTAGCAAAATGCTAGCTTACATCAGCAAAAGCTAAATAAAAATCTAAAACTATCAAAAGGCCAATCATTGCTAAAATTAGCAACAGGCTAGTTCAAAGCTAAATGTAGAAAAATGCCAACAAAAAGTAAAAAAGGCCAGCTTAAAGCCAAAAATAGCTAAATCCTAGCTAAAGATGGCAGAAAGCTAAAGAAAAAGCTTTAAGTACATTAAGTCAAAAGTAGCTAAAGGTTAATTTGAAGTTAAAAGTCACATAAAGGCCATCTAAAAGCTGAAACATCCTGAGTTTAAAGATTTATTGGATATCCATCTGCAGTTGATTAATTCATGATGGTCGCCTCTTTTAGCTAACACAAAAGTGTCTCAAATTCGTTTTACACACACTGAGCTAAATATGGTGTGGTGATAACTGAGAGTCATTCCAAATACACACTCTTCAGAAGAAACTCCAAATAAAGCCTGCAGAGTTTAATGGAGGATCTCGGGACCAGAGATCTGAGTGAGCGAGCGCCAAAAATCAGATTTTCGGCTCGTATTAAAACGACAAGGTACAGACGCTGCCGCACAGCACCGCTCCGTTAACAGGGGAGTAACTCGGGGGGTTTATTCTGGATCTTATCCAGTCTGAAGGGGGTAAAACAGAACACAGAATGAGTTATGAGTGCGTCTGTATTAAAAGTGGAGCAGGCCCTGGATGCTTGTGGTGAGGACGATGAATAAATGTCTCTGCGTCGTTTCGTTCCCAGCTGCTGCAGCAGAGCCTCAGACTGCAGCTCTGGACGTCTCTCAGGACAGCGGAGTCTCTGTGGACTGTAACCTGCAGGACTCCTCTGCAGCTCAGCCCCCGCAGGACACGCCCTTTTCGGGGTTAGGAACGGGGGCTTCCCCCTTCTGCCCCATGACCCCCATGACCCCCATGACTCCAATGACGCCTGTGACCGAGCGATCAGGAATCGTCCCACAGTTACAGTAAGTCTCCCAAAACGACCTTCAAACTTTGTCTCTATGGCTTCAGGGTAAGATCAGACACTGGCCGCAGGAAAAATGGATAAAAGACGAGATTAAATTAAATTTGAGAGAGTTTGTGTTAAAGTATAGAAAATAAGCTTAATGAAGATGCTCAATATTCACACGTCTCTGTGATCTTGTACCACCTAACCTGGACTTAGAGTCCATCCTTCATGTCCAAATGTCTCCAGCCCCTTCAGATTGGACGTGTGCTGCTAATGTCCAAAAATGTTTAAATCAAATCAGAGATTCTGAGATGGATCAAGGTCTGGTCTTTGACTGGACTCTTCCATACGCTTTAGCTGGTTCTCCTTAAACCAGTGGAGTGTTCTTCAGTGGTGTGTTCAGGCTCATTGTCCTGCTGGAAGGTGGACCTCCGTCCCTGTCTCATGACTCTGGAAGAATGTCTGCATTTTGTTCCATCTTGCCCAACATCCCCACGGCATGATGCTGCCACCGCCGTGCTTAACTGTAGGGATGTTGCCCTTGATGGTTGGTCCCATCTGAACACAGAACTTTCTATCACGTTTGGTGTCTCCATCTCTCCACCTTTCCATGAAGTCCAACTTCTAATGGTCCTGTGGACAGATCATCTGCCATCAGGAATCTCTTTGTCCTCCTGGATGTGTTTCTGATTAATGTCCTCTTGAGCTGGTCCATAAGTTTTGGAGGACCACCCTCTTTAGGTGGGTCAGCTGTAGCATCATCATTCCATCTCCTAATAGTTGGATTAAGCGACGCTCAGAGTGATGTTCAGGGTTCTACATTTGTTGTTGTTCTGTTAGGTGCAAGAAGCTGGAGCATCAAATTTGTGTTCTGTGAGCAGGAACATCGTCTCCACGGTGACCCTGGGATGTCCTCTGGACCTGAAGTTCATCGCCTTGCAAGCCAGAAATGCAGAGTACAACCCAAAGGTACGAGGCTCTCACACTGATCCATCGTTGTGCGCTCGGACTTTGAATCTCGCTGCAGGATATTTTTCCTCGTGTCGTTTCAGCGCTTCGCAGCGGTCATCATGAGGATCCGCGAGCCACGAACGACAGCTCTGATCTTCAGCTCAGGGAAGATGGTCTGCACAGGGGCCAAGAGGTCAGTCGCTGTCAAACACGTCAGGACAGCAAAAACATGCAGAAGGTCGTGAAAGTATTCACCCGTTTGGTATTGTCAGATTTGTCGCCTGAAAACTTAGAAGAAATGGACCGTCACAAAACACGTCATATTAATGGAGTTAAAAGTTGTTTAAAATAAATCATCTAAATTAAAAAAAAAAAGTATTTTTCACTTCCGTTACTTTAATCCAACCATCACCTCCAGAAGCAACATGATTTGTTCCACAAGGTCCACCTGTGAGCTCAGTAGATCCACCTGTTCTGATAAACCCCAGAATCAACACCTGTAAGCAGTAAAATCTACCACCAGGCAAGAGACATCATGAAGACCAAGGAACTCTCCACATAGCTTTGAGACAATGTTGCAGAGAAATACAGATCAGAATTAGAATTGCTCGAAGGAGTCAGTCCCTGATGTCACTCGGTTAGTGATGGTGATAACTATCAGCTACTACCACTCCAGATCTTACATTAACATCTGGAAAAAGTGAGTTGCAGCTGTTTTTGTGTTTGCTAAGAGCTATTAGCTGTTGCGGCCATCTTTAATTGGCTTGAGCACAAAAGTTAATCAGCCTATTAATTTATTTCTGGGAGTGTTAATAAAATATTTCCAGTGGCTCATGAGATGTACTGACATGCAGTTACATGAGCGCCCATCTTTCTGGTGGTGGATGATTGACAAAAAGAGACCATTGTTTCTATGAGGCACATGTAAAACCATAATTTATGCTTTAACTACTAAGATCTCATGTTAAAAATTACTTTTCTTTTTTTATTAACTCATAAAACTTAATGAAATGTTCATATAAAGTGCATGAAATTAACCAGATTGTCTGTGAGCACGGTGCTGGACAATCCGTGCACTGGGATTTGTTAAATTACTTCAGATCAGAATCAGAAGTTTTGAACCCTGGTGACATAAACTATCCAGGAGGAAACTGGTCGCTCTGAAGCAGAAGTTCTGACCTGACCCACTGACCTTCTCTGGGTTTGATCGCCTACAGCGAGGAGCAATCTCGACTGGCGGCTCGGAAATACGCACGGGTGGTGCAGAAGCTCGGGTTCCCGGCTCGATTCCTGGAGTTCAAGATTCAGAACATGGTGGCCAGCTGTGACGTCTGCTTCCCCATCAGACTGGAAGGTCTGGTTCTGACCCATCAGCAGTTCAGCAGGTGGGGTTTGGAGCTTCCTACAGAACAAAACACTGCTTGTATCAAGCTGATTCTCAGATCAATAAATCTTCAGCCTCGTATTTGAGAAGGAATGGTTATTTTGGGTCATTTAAACTTCAACTACTCCATTCTCATTTGATCTTCAGATGCTCTAACAGGCAGGTAATCATATGCAACTGCAACTGGAAATTACTGGGAATATTGTTTTACTTCAAGTATTTGTAACTTTTGTCCTTTTCATTTATTTAACTTTATCCACACACAAAAATCTTTAAAAAGCATTAAAACCTATAATTACTGTGCAAACAGTGGTTTCAACAGCTTGGTCGTCCTGGATTTATTTTGTCTTAAACTACTTTAAAGTTTTAGTAACTATTTACTGATTTTTAACTTTTAGCTACAATTATGCTTATTGAAGTGGTTGCTTCATTTAGCTTGTAGCAAAGGTTTGGCTGTGTTTAGCTTGTAGATAATGTTATGCTACGTTTATTATCTGCTACTATTTTGCTTTTAGTCTTAATTTAGCTCACTTATGTTTTGGCTAATGATTTTGCTTTATTAGCCAATGTATTTTATATTATTTTAGTTCTGTTTCACTTGTTTTAATTTAATTTGAATACATTTTAATACATCCTTTTAACAGATTTCAGGGAATTTGTTCAGCTCTGTGTTTTCACTGCAGCTTTGTAGAAAATGAGTTTCCTCTAAACAAGTGTCTATGCTCATGATCGTCTGTAAAATTCTACGTTTCAACAGATTAATTTTTCCAAGTCGTTTTTTCGGATGGTTTTATTCAAACCTTCCCTCCACAGTTATGAGCCGGAGTTATTTCCAGGCCTCATCTACCGGATGGTGAAACCTCGAATCGTCCTGCTCATTTTTGTATCTGGAAAGGTGGTTCTGACCGGTAACAAAACCTAAATAAATTCTTACAGATGGATCTGTTTGAATTAGTCAAATAAGATCTCACAGCTGGTCTTGAAGTTGTTTTTATTCGGTAAATTTCAGGAGCTAAAGAACGAGCAGAGATCTACGAAGCCTTTGAGAACATTTATCCCATCCTGAAGGGCTTCAGGAAGCAGTGAGGAGCCTGACGACGCTTCTGCTTTGTGTAAAATAATGTAAAATATATTTATTGTATGATAATGTAATATGTTTGTGTGTATGTTTTAGTTTGTAAAATTGAATTACTATTTAATTTCTTTTCTTCCCATTGTAAATGAAAGTTTTGTCTAAATGAGGTTTTTGCTTTAATTGAAAACGTTTCTGTTTGTATCAAACTCAGTATCTTTGTCTTTATCACATCTCTAAATGTTTATCTCTATATCAGACTATGTATGTTTTTATCAATATTGAATGTTTATCTCTAATGCTATTTCTGTGCTTACTCCATTTATCTAAGTTCAAATCACTATTTCTCTTTAATCTATATCTTAGTTGCTGCCTCTATTCTTACATTCCATTATATCATCACTATTTTTATATAGTTGTTACTTTTGTATTTTTTTCCTTAGCTGTAATTAATCTCTCTCATCTCTGTTTCTATTTATCGCCATATCTTTATTTCCATTTTGTTCCTATCTAGTCTCCCATATCTTTATTTTTCTTTTGTGCTACATATTTTGGCCTTTACTTTATCTAGATATAGCTCTTCCTCAGTTAATCTTTGTCTTTCTACTGAATATGTGACCTGTGCAGGTAAAATGAGTCCAAATGAGTCCAGGCTGCATTGTGCAAATTCAGTGAAAATGTTTGCATAAAGATGACTTTATAAAGACCTCTTCCTGCAATTACAGTAACTAAAATAGCGTATAATTTTCCTAATCTACATTTAAATCAAAATTTTACAACTGTATGTCTTCATAAATAATCCTTTGTATTTTAACCATTCCGATGCATGCTCAATGATCCAGGTAGAAAAGTCTAAAAAAGTTAAGTCTGGTCCTCTGGACATTCAAAAAACAAAAACAAACAAAAAAAGAATCAAAATCTACTTTTTTTTTTGTTTGTTTTTGTTTATTTTTTGAATGTCCAGAGGACCAGACTTACCTTTTTTAGATTTAACCTTTATACTGTAGTTTCCTTTGAAACATTTTTCTTTCTCTGCCAGCTGCCATAAAGCACTAGGAAATCCCTTCGTATACAGTTCTGTCACTATGAAGCGTAGGGGTTCCCCTTTTTTAATAAAGGCTTGGATTCTCTGGATCATCTGACTGTTGATTGCATTAATCCACATTACTGTATTAGCAAAAATAGCGGGCCCCAAACCAAATTTCGCTTAGGGACCCATGGAGGCTTGGGCCGGCCCTGCTCTTGACATCTCTCCAATTCTATAAAAAACGTTTTCTGAATTGGCAAAAAAAAAAAAACTATTAGTCATTTTGAAGCTTTCAGATGGATAATCTAAAAATAACGTCATAAAAAAAATCTTCGACTCAATTTGCCTCCCAGGTCACGTTTCGTTTGAAGATCAACGCGAATTTAACCTCTATACATGCATTTCACGGTCGCCCTGCAGGCGGCTTAAACGCACCATAAACCGGAAGTAGCTTGCCAGAAACAGGACGACGAAGAAGAAAACCCGGAAGTTGCGCACTCGCTAATCAAAACAAAAACAAAACAAAAACACTTGGAGCTTGTCAGTCATGTCCGCCAGAGGAGCAGTTCAAACTGCGGGATGATGAAACATTTAGGAGCGAACCGAACCACACAGAGCTGTGAACGGGGTTAAGTAGTTCCTGTCAGCCGAGACACTTCAGCAGCTTTTAGCTTATTTATGGCGTCCTCTTCCGCGGAACTCCAACCGCCTGGCCCCGCCGCCTCTTCCTCCGCGGCCAAGCCGCCTCTTCCTCGCCAGTATCCCCACTCTGCCGCCTCCACCCCAGGCTGCGTGATGGCGGAGTCGGTGGACGACGCCGAGGGTTTGTACGTGGCGGTGGAGCGGTGTCCTCTGTGCACCACGTCCCGCCGCAGGCTCACCTGCGCCAGGTGCATCCAGGCCGGAGACTTCGTGTACTTCGACGGGAGGAACTCCGAAAGGTAATAAGTCTGAGACACGTCCCTGGATTTTAACACGCAGGTAAAAACAGGTGGATCAGGGGTGTTGAAGAAAGACGCTCGTGTCGCAGCGGATCAGAAAACCAGACGCAGAGGTGATCAACAAAAAAGGCCAAAACAAAGCAACATGATGGGGTTTCATATTAGGAAAGTTCTACCAACAACACAAGACTCAGGTGACCAGATCATAAGAATAAAACCTAGTAATAACAAAGTAATGCATATCGCCCGCCTCCCTCTAATTCATTCAACCTTTATTTAGGCAGGTTAATCTCACTGAGCCTCGAGGACTCATTTACAAGAGACCTGGCTACAAACT
>JARVGQ010000781.1:22747388-22762401 GCA_031762355.1 Hypsolebias martinsi
GGATGCATCAGGGATGCTCTGACCTACATTACCTATGTAGATTGTAAAGAGGGTTGGTCCTAAGACTGAGCCTTGTGAGCCTGTTTTAAACTAAGATTGAATCCAATCGTAGAAATAATTTCAGCTGTCAGCGTCAGTGTGGGTTGCTTTAGCTACTGTTTTACCTCTAGGTTTTAACAAGTCTCAATACTTTTGGCTAACCTTTTGCCTTTTTTTTTAGCTATTTATTGATGTCTAACATTTTACTAGCCTTTTGGTACTTTTAGCTTTTAGCTAGCTTTGTACTACTTTTGGCTGTGAGTTCGTTTTTGACCTGTTCACTAGGTTTTTGCAGCTTTTTAGCTTTTAGATTTGTTTTTGTTGCTATTTTTTAGCTTTTAGTCTGGTGCTAAATTTGGCTGAGCTATTTTTTTTATTTAGCAAGCCTTTTGCTACTTTTGGTTATTAGCTAATTTTTTTTTAAATATTTTAGCTTTTAACTAGCCTATTGCTACTTTTGCTATTACCGTAATTATTTTTGTTCCTGTTTTTAGCTTTTAACTAGCCTTTTATTACCTTTAGCTGTTGGATATTTTTGTTATTTTGGGGGTTTACCTAGCTTTTGCTATTTGTATAGTTTAGCTGTTTCTTTGTTTCTATGGGCTATTTTCTCATGTTCTGCTTTTTTATTGTCTTAGTTTCAGCTTCTTGAGCAGACCTCAGCCTCACGCTGTCTATACACTGAAATGTCTCATTTTCTTTTGTTTCTTTGGTGGTTGTGTTGGTATTTGAATCATTTAGCCGTTAGCTTTCGGTATCTATAGCTAGCTGTTCCAGGATAATGTCGCATCAAGAGAAGTCTCCCAGTTTGGAGTGTCCTCAAGTTTAGACGTCACAACAGTTTCGTAGGCATTTCTGCCGTGTTTCATCATGTCGATGATGTTTTTATCTGTAGATACTCAGAGAAGGTGGGGCGGCTGAAGACGCTCAAGGATGAGAAGGAGAAGCTGCAGCAAAGGTAAAACACATGGGCTCAGTTGCTTAATAAAAACTACTCTTGGTATCTTGGATTGACGTTTGTGCTAATAGTAAAAGATAAACTGTGTCCCCAGTATTCTCCAGGCCATGGACAAGAGCCTGCAGGCAGATGAGATGGTGAGCTCTTTATCTTCTTGTGATGCTGTAGAAGCATTAAGAACGGACAACTGGACAGTCTTGGTTGTAGAAGTGTTAGAAGACGTTTAGACAGATGAGCGGCAGAGTTGTTTTTGTTCGTCGTAGATCAGACTGAATAAATGGCTGTTTTCTGTCAGAAATGGAAGATCATGCTGTGCAAGATAAAGATTGAGCAGCTGAAGGAGGCGGTGGATTTGGGCAACGAGGAGGTGAAGAGCGGTGAGTCTTCGAGGGTTCTGATGGATTTGTTTACCTTTTACACTTCCTGATCCTCCGCCTCTCGTTGCAGACAGGGAGCTGCTCCTGCGCTCTCAGGAGGAGACTCTGCGGCTGCAGCGCCGAGCGGGGCGCCACCAGGAGAAAAGGGACAAGATCGAGCGCCACAACCGGCGACTGGGGGAGCTGCTGGAGAAACGGGCCCAGGAGCACCAGGGCAAACTGGTCCAGCTGGCGGCTCTGAGGCGGGAACACATTCTGGAGCTCACCACGCATATTTTCCCCACGCAGGAGGAGAAGCAGGGCAGCAGGTCAGCAAATTCAGCAGCCTGCAAAAGCCAGAACGGCAGGAGGGAGATGATTTCGACTGCAGACGCTGCGAGCGTGGAGTCAGTCCTGTTCCACTCAGACATGGTGTCAAACATGTGTCATTCAGTCGCCCCAACCTGGAAATAGTCAAGTTTTATGTTCTTTTTTTTTTAAATTTTATTTTAAAGATGAGTTTATTCATGTTTTTTTTATTGAGCATAAGGAACTAAAAAAAAAAAAAGTTTTATTTTTAGGATAATTTGGTCTGTGGACAATTTCATAATTTTCCAAAGTAACGAGATCTGCGTATTTTTAGACACCTCGTGATTTGGTTATGATTCAGAGAGATGCAATATAAAATAATTAAATGCATATAAATTATAATTTTTCATCAAAACACTGATGTATACATTTTCATGCCTAAAAAAACGTGCACAGCAACGTGTGTCAAAACACCCAGTTATTCTCAGGCTGCTGATCAACAGTCAGCACAGATGCTAACTTCATATTGAAACTGCTACGAAAACTAACACAGTTGGCACCATGTTTATCACTGGAAATTTAAAAATAAATGATTTGTAGTTGTCTCTAAAGACGGTGCAGATTCTCAGTCATCCAGGACGTGACTAATAAAAAAAAGACATAATCAACTGGTTTTTCTAGCTGAATACATTTGGAGTTCTGAGCTTTAAGCTGTTTGTATCAATATTTGGATCGATCCACATCCCCTTACCTCACTGGGGTGAAGTCAGATAAAATGAGACGTGACCATCCAGACTCAGGTGGCTTTGAGAAACTTCTGATTCAGTAGCGCATATGAAAAAGACCTGGACCTGATTTGTCACGTTCAGACTGTCACTTTGCCTGCAGCCGTAACCTCCTAGGACCTAGCATCCACACATGTAAGAGTTCGGGTCTTAGGAGGTTAAACGAGTAAATATCTGTTCATCAAACTCGAGGGGAGACGTGTCAAGGTGTGTTCGGACTAGCCGTTCGCTCGTCAGTCCTGTCAAAATTGAACGATACAAAGAGGGACTCAAAACAAGTAAAAATTTCCTTTAAAGCTCAGGCTCTGCCTTCGCAAACCAGGAGTTCCTGATGGTGTTAAAATATCCAGATTTGATCTTTTAAATTCAGCTCCACACCCTACTGTTCTAGATGAACCGTTTTGGACTTGAGCTGCACATTCAGTTCATGGAAAGCATAAAGCTCAACAGACAACAATTAATTCAGTTGTTACTTCTTGTAACTTGATTGGGTTGTTTTAAAAAAAAAAAAAAAAAGCCTAAAGAAATAGGTAAGATATCTAAAATGTACATTTATGTAAAGTGAAGCTGTATGTGCAGCTCATTTGGTTTACTTCCTGTTTGAGCAACCGTTTCATTTTTGTAAATGTAATTTCCTGTTTTACAGCTCGAGTTTCTCATCAGACACCACAGTAATTAAAATAACCCCACAAATATTTGACATCATAAACTATACAATATGTTGATTTCATAAATGTTCAATTAATACATTTATGTCTTTATAAAGAAAATGTTGAGCTGTGTAGTGACCCCTGCGTCTCTCCGTCAGAGACCCCGCGGACGTGATGGCGGAGTGCGACCCTGTGCTCACCTCCAGCACGGTGTCGGAGCTGGCCGAGGCCCGCAGAACCACCTACCTGTCAGGACGCTGGATCTGGGATGACCAGAACGGGGAGACCAGCATCAGCATCACGGGAGCGCCGGTTGTGTTGCCTAGCAACGGAGATTACTCCACCTACTACAGCTGGGTGGAGGAGAAGAGCACCAACCCGGGTCCAGGTGAGCCGGGGGGAGTGGGGGGTGAGTCTGCTGGGAGTGCAAAAACAAAATGGATTAGGAAAGTCACTTAAAGAGACATTCCATACTTTTTGAAAACAGGATCAGTGGAAATATATGTTTTATCTCCACAGATCTGATCAACTCAGATATTTTGAAAATAAAAGGATCCAACAATTTATTATTTTTTAATTAGTTTTTGTTTTGAGTGGGTTGGGAGGGTTGGATCTCAGAAAAGACAGGCTTTGTCTCAAAACATATTGCGTTAAAAAAAAAATCACTTTAATTCTATTCATGATTTAAATTGTTTGCTATCATCATAAAATGTCCAATCACATACATGTTCATGAGTGTGTCTGCCTGTTAGCAAAATATCTTAAACCACTGGACTGATTGACATTTTCTGTAAAAAGTCAATGGTTGTACGTCTACTGCTGTTGGCTTTTTGAGTCAAACTGATTCAAGATGGCTGCCTTAACTTACTGCCATGAATAAACATAAACACTGTCAGTTTTTTGGACATTGAGCTAAATTTGTCGTGGTAGTAACCGAGATCCTCAACACCCATTTTGAGTGCTGCTCTTTTGAAAACATTTCAAAGTAGTTTTGTTGTTTCTAGTATTATGATGTAAAATGTTTTAAATAAGTAAAAAAAAGATCTGCTTCGTTGTTCAAACTGAACCTGTCCACTGAAATGTCTTTAATTCTGTCTGACTCCTCTAATCCAGGGGAAACTAGGATGAAAACGCCTGAGATTGTTCCAGATTAAAGTGATCATGTCTGTCTTGTTGCAGAACTGGACCACATTAACCCAGCTCACACTATCAGTGCTGCCCTCTGCTACGCCACACAGCTCATCACCATCCTGTCTCATATCCTGGACGTCAACCTGCCCAAAAGGCTCTGCAACAGGTAGGACCAGGCCCGACTCGGCTCTGCCTCTGCTGCAGTCTCGTCGAGGTAGACTTGATGGTTGTTTGTTTGGGTTTTCTTCAGTGAGTTCTGCGGAGAGAACCTCAGCCGGTATCGCTTCACCAGGTCTCTGAGCAAACTCAACACCAACATCCTCCACCTCTGCTTCTCTCAGGTCAGTTTCTGTATCGGTACATCGGTGCCACCCATCAGCAAACGCTGGGCCAAAACAATAAAATTTAAAAATTAAAAAACAAGCTCATGCACGTCAGCAGTGCTCCTGTCTGACTTGAGTGATTTTGAGAACTGGGCTGACCTGCCTTATCCCAGCAGGTTAGACGTCAGCCTCAGCACCGTTGGTTTATACACGGTCTGTCTACACTTTACAAACATACGCTGGGATCGGACCAGTTTTTGTTTACGGCCATACCACCTTGAACACGCCTGATAACATCTGGTCTTGGAAGTTGAGCAGGGTTGGGCCTGGTTATTACTTGGATGGGAAACCCACCTGGGAATACCAGGTGCCTTAAGCTTGGGGCCACTGTGGTGTAGAGGTAGGAGAGCTGACTTGGGACTAGAAAGTCACACGTTCAACTCCCTGCCATGTTGTGGTGTCCCTGAGCAAGACACCTAATCCCTAGCTGCTCCCCGGGTGCTTAAATAGCTGCCCGCTGCTCCACCTGGGTGTATCTCAGGTGTGATGGGTTAAATGCAGAGCACACATTTCATCACTGTATAGAAACATACAATGATAACACGTAGTACAAAAGTTTTTTTTTTTTTTTTTACATTAGAACTGGAGGCCAAATTAATGCCATCCAGAGGAAGTAAAAGGATGCAAAGTTTATTCCTAAGGTGCTCAGGTCCAAAAAGCAAAACCTCAGTCTTGTCGGAGTTTAAAATAAAAAAATTAAGGGTCATCCAGGTTTTTATGTCTTTAAGACATGCTTGTAATCTAAGTAACTGATTGGATTCATTAGATTTCATGGACAAATACAACTGTGTATCATCAGCATAACAATGAAAATTTATATCATGTTATTTACTAACTTTAACTAATGGAAGCATATAGAATATTGGTCCAATAACTGAACCCTGAGGAACTCCATGACTAACTTTAGTGTATGAAGAGGAGTCATTTACAAACTGGAATATATTAAATAAATATGATTTAAACCATTTTATAGCCATTCATGTAATAGACTATTGTGATCAACTGAATTAAATGCAGCACTGAGGCCTAACAGGACCAGTATAGACACACGTCCATTGTCAGAGGCCATGAGAATATCATTAGTGACTTTCACCAGTGCTGTTTCTGTGCTATGATAAGCTCTAAACCCTGACTGAAACTCTTCAGATTATTTCTGTTCACACAACTGATTTGCAACTGTTCTTTGGAGATTTTTTTTTAGACGAATGTTAGATTAGATACAGGTCTATAATCCAGATCAGGTTTCTTAAATTAAGATTTGATTACAGCAATCTTAAGGCGTTGTGGTACGTAACCATTCATTAGAGACTAATTAAGCAGATCCAAACTGTGGATATTAATTAGAGGAAATACCTCTTAAAATAGTCTGGTTGGGATAGGATCTAGCAGACGTGGATGGTTTGGATGAAGCTATTATTTTTGACAATTCAGAGAGCTCAACGGGACAAAAACAGTCCAAACATAATTCAGGTTTTAGTGACATTGTTAAAGCTGTCAATAGAACGAAGGATGGTTTGAATTTTCTCTCTGAAATAATTTTATTTATAAAGACTCTCATGAAGTCATCACTGCTTATAGTTGTAGGGATACATGGTTCAACAGAGATGGGACTTTTAATTGTTCTAGCAATAGTACTGAACATAAACCTGGGGTTATTTTTATTCTCATCAATTAAAGATTAATAATATACAGTTCTAGCTTTGTGGGGAGCTTTCTTATATGTTTAACAGGCTCTCTCTCCAAGTTGAATAAAATTCTAACTACTAAATAACCGAAGCCATTTCTGTGTTTTCAGCACGTGAACAGCGATAAGCTCCACCCTCATCACACACTAAGGAACGTCATGTTTCTGATCGATCCTGACAACGACAACCTGGGCAGGTGAGAGCCAAAGCGTTCACCAGAAACCGCTTCTCTGCGAGGTTGGATGAAGTTCGTTACAGTGGCATCAGGGTTGTTGTGCCAGGATTAGAAGCTTAGTTTAAAGCTGAGTTCAGGATTTTCTGCATCATAAAGCCGGTTCAGGTCTTACTTGGGTCCATTACCACAGTAAACCTCTCATGGCTTGTAGCGGGGAGCCACATCCTTCATCTGCCCTGAAGATGTTGCAAAGATCCTGTGAAGATGTGAGGTTGTCAACTGCTAATAAGTTGCAACATTCATGCTTTTGTTGTGGTTGTAATTTAGTTGCAAACTGTCTTACTTATGTCTCCCTTTCATGCAGTTTCATGACAGTTTGGTTTAACTGCTCACGAAACTCTTCCAAAGTTATCTCACTTTTTCTTTTTTGCACATTCTGACTCAAAAACTGAACTGAGAAAGAGTTCATAACGCCTGCAAGAACTGACGAGAACATGTTTAAATTTCTTGCAACACATAAGTAAACCCCTGCTGGTGAACTGAGAATCATCTTGAACATTTTGAGACATTTTGGAAACACTTTGTATTTTGTCACCAACAGTTGCTGCCCCAAAACCAGAGGCTGAAACCAACAGAAGAAAAAGTTGGCACCAAAAATTTGCACAATCTCTAGTTTCTGGATAATGATATAACGTGATGAGAAGAGAGCAGTAAATTCTAATTTTAGCACATCTTAAATCTGTCATTTGTCATTATCAGAGTGTATAAAAAAACAATGTTTTGTAAGAACTGGTGGACCCAAATTGGATGTTGGTAATATTTTTTGGTTCTCGGATGGCTTCCTAAAATTTAACAAAACCCAAATGCTAAATGCTAAAACAAGAGGGTTGTGATGACAAAAGAAAAGAGAAAGAGAAGAGACAAGAAATTATGAGTTTATCACTACTGATATCATCATTGCACATTTTCTACAGGACCGGTCCGTTTGAGGTGAGCGCTGACCTGGAGGAGTCCATGGAGTTCGTGGAACCAGAGGCATCGGGACCGACGGAGGAGAGCGGGGACGAGGCGGTGACGGACGAGGAGACGGACCTGGGAATGGACTGGGAGACGGTGCCCAGTCCACGGTTCTGTGACATCCCCTCTCAGGTTGGCTGCTGTCTGGATTAAACTTTTGAATTGACAAATGCAGATTAAAATGTGTAAAATAATCCAAGTGACTAAACTCACCCGTTCCGTCTGGTTTCTGCTCCCCCTGCAGTCCATGGATCTTTCCCAGAGTGCACTGCAGGTGTCCCAGCCGTCGGGTAACCCCGGAGGGATGATTTCATCGGCCGCTGCCTCCGTCACTTCCTGGTTCAGAGCGTACACTGGCCAGCGCTGATCCAACCCCGCCGCCAGAGGCTGAAGGCCGGTTTGGAGCAGGCGGTCCAGGGGTCGGGTCAGAAACGGACTTGGTACTGTTTTTATCTTTTGAGGAGCCTGGACTACAGTTGGATCCAGTTGGTCTGTCTGAACTCTTTTGCAAGTTCCAGAGCAGTTTTTAAACGACCCGTGATAGCAGTAGATGTTCTTGAGCAGGAAGCTCACACTGAAACGTTTGGGTTCCATGTCCCGTTGGTTCTGTTGGCCTTCCTGAGCGTCATGTTCATCTTCTGTGTGCGTCCACGTTTTATTTTAAATGACCGGTTGAATGCACCGACTGAGCACTAATTATTCTTTAGACATGTGAGCCGTTTTCTTCTCATTCTGACCTAAATGACTTTTCTGATGTTTAATAAACACGTAGTTGTTGTGTGATGTCGTCTTTATTGAACTCCATCTTGGGCTCAACATCATAAAACTCTTAACAGATCAACTCGGACACTTTGTGCTAATCTTGTGAATAAATTACATTACTGTGTTTCAGCCATTTAGTGTAGTTGTGTTCATAATTGAGGTAAAACTGGAGCTTTTCAGATCTAAAGACAATAAAAACCTACAAGAAATCCTCTGAAGAAGGTTGAAAGAAATTAAGTGCTTTATCCAAGTTGAGCAGGGATTCAGGCTGAACCCTGGTTTAAACTATTTCTGACTAGTGGACAAAAACAGGCTGAGTGCTCACGTGGAGCTTCAAACAGGTCAGGGAGCCATAAAAAAAGCATTTCAGCTGGTGTATTAAACCGACGATCATCTGTGGTGAGAAGCGTGCAGCTGCTGATCCTCTGAGGAGCTTTGTGTTTGGTATGTGAGCTGAAGATTAGCTGTTTAGTTCTGTTTGGTACGCACGCAGCTTTGAGCAAGAAAAACTGACCTGATTCAACAACAAGTTCTCAACACAGCCAAACATTTTATGTTCCACAGCTTTAAATTTCACTAGTTTTGATTTTGAGCTTTTAGCCACAGTTTTGCAGATTTTAGCTTCTAGCTAGTAGCTATTGCTGATCTTATCTAGTATCTATAGCTTGTTTTTACCTGTATCTACTTTTTAATTTATTTTAGCATGTGGCTACAGCTTTATAGATTTTAGCTTTTGGCAAAACTTTTGTTCAGCTTGTAGCCACTGTTTTGGTTTATCTTCTAGCTATTTTGCTTATTTTAGCTAGTAGCTATTGTTTAACTTAGCTATTGTTTCATTTATTTTAGCTTGTAGCTGCTACTTTGTTCGTTTTGTAGCTGTTTTGCTCATTTAAGCTTTTAAACAGTTTTTAGCCACGGCTTTGCAGATTTTAGCTAGTACCTATAATTTTGCTTGTTTTGCTTAACTGGTCGTTACTGTTTTGCTAATTTCAGCTTGTAGCTATTGTTTAGCTTAGTTTGTGGCAGTTTTGCATGTAGCTATTGCTTATTTTAGCTTGTAGCTACTGCGTTCTCTTTGAACTTGAACATCTTCAATTTTTTCATTTCACAGAGTTCTGGTGTGACTCAGCATCAGGTTCCACAGAAAATCATTTTCTTCATATTCTTAAGTTAGTTGGTTGAACAAGGCCGTGGTTTAGTCTGAAAGTGCTGCTTCTGTTCTTTGGGTCCAGAACACTTGAGCTCACCCGTCCACCTCCCTTTTCTGCAGGATTATCGAGTTAAAGCTGCTCGACTGGCTCAGCTGCAGGCTTTGGCTTCAAGATGAGGTCTGCTGCCGTTTGTCTGCTGATGTTCTGCAGCTGGAGCAGTCGGTGCCGGTCGGAGGCCTCGGTTCCTACACCTGGAGGTGCCGGGGTTGGGGCAGATGTTTCCACTGAGTTCACCGTCCTGTGGGATGAGATGCTGGGCATGAAGGATCTGGTCCTGAGCCAGAGAGGAGAGGGGGTGGGACAACGTCAAGCCCTCCGGAGCATAGAGAGCCGGCTCAGAGACGGAGAGACGATGGCAGAGCGGCAGAGACAGAAGCTGGACGGGCTGAAGGTGGAGATCCACCAGCAGGTGGACGAGCTGAGGAGGACTGAGGAGCTGGAAGTCCACAACAAAGGTAGGTTTTTATTTTCCCCTTGGACACTGCTCTGCTGATGAAGTTCTACCTGTGGCTGTAAAACGAGCCACAGTCCACGCTTTTAAAATCTACGGTTTTATTCATCAGGACAAAAAGTTAAACGAATCAAATGTAACCTCAAGAGAACAGAACAACAGATTCCACAGACCCTCATCCGTCTGTACCTCAAGCATGCAGGTGTGTGTTAACACAACACCAAGATGGAAAGGCATCAGCAATGATCTTAGAGACACAGCTGTTGCTGTCCAACAATCTGGGAAGGGTCAAAGGTCACCTGAAATCCTCTGTTCTAGAGAGAAAGATCATTCACAAGAGGAAAACCTTTCAGACAGCTGACAAGCTTCACAGCAGATTCACCCTGAAGGTCAGACTGTGCAGTCCTTGAGAAATGAGCTCCATCTGAGGCTCTAAAGGCCTCAGTTATGTCAAAGGTCATGACCTCTCTAAAAACTACATGGCAGCGCAACAGTTTTGAAAAGTTTCATCTGAACGAACCACAAGACTTCTGGGCCAGAACCAGACCAAAGGACAGATGTTTACCCAGATTGCACTGCAGCAAGCAGCTCCCCACAGCTGTCAGCACGGTGGTGGAGGGCTGATGGTTTGGGCTCCTGTCAGTCACTGAGTGGACCAAGAACTCCTCTGTAGACCAAAGGACCAAACTGGGTCCAACAGGACTATGATCTCAAACAGCAGCAGGATCAAAACAAAAAGATTAACTGGTCCAGTTAGTCCAGAACGTAAACCTGACTGAAACGCTGGCGGGACCTGGACAGAAGCTGAGCTGTGCAGAAACACTCGGACACTCGACTCTGTAGCAGTCAGATTGTCTTCTTTTGTCTCACAGTCCAATCAGCCCAGGTGTCAGAACTTCAGTCCAGAATGAACAGCAGTGAGAGATCTGTGGAGGACCTGAAGAAGAAGAACTCAGGTGAGCGTTGGGGTTTTGTGGTCGACGTCATCGTGTACCGTTTCGATGGAATCAGCTCATAAAATCAGCTAAAAGGCTAATGTCCCCTGATTCATTGTCTGCTGGTGTTTCTTCAGCTCTGGCTGCGGAGCTGCCGTTCCTGCAGACACGACTGAGAGCGAGCGAGAGCACAGTGGAACAGCTGAGGAGGAAGAACGCAGGTCATCCTCCTCCTCCTCACTTTAGAGGAAACGCTGACTCAGCATTCAAATGAGTGTTTTCTGTTTTTCTTTAGCTTTTGTTTAGCTTTATATTACTTTTAACTTTTGGCTATTGTTTTGCTACTTCTAGCTAGGCTTTTACTGATTTTACTTTTTGGCTGTTAATTTGCAACTTTTTAACTTTTGGCTAGTGTTTAGCTGCTTTTTAGTGCCCTGCTTATTTTAGCTTTAATAAATGATTTGTAGCTTCTTCAGCAGTCATTCTGCTCTCGGCATCGCACAGGATTGTTTCTGGAAGTGAAGTTCCTCCAGTATTTATTAAAGTTGATCTTATCTGAATGGATAATGACACATTAAATGTTAATTACTGACGGGGATCGATGCAGCTTCTGCCTGAAACTGTTTTTCTTCTAAAGCCAAATAATTTGTAACTATCTAAACTGACAAAATGCCAACTTCTTGATATTTAAACTGTAAAAAAAAGTGTAAAGAGAAACGAGATTTAAAGAAATGTTAAAGCTGCTGCCAGTGGCTCATTAGAAAACAGTAAATTCTCCTTGGTAGTTTTTTATTTTTACTGTGGTGAATTTATTTTCTGCTGGTTTTCAGTCCTGGCACTCAGACTGTGCAACACTGAGAGTCTGCTGGAAGAGCTGAGGGAGCAGATTTCAGGTCAGTGTTTACTCATTGGAACCGACTGGGAGGTCGTTGTTTGTATTTATTTTAGATTCAGAGGAAACGTAGCTCTTTAATCAGTGCAGAATTAGATTCTTGTCAATCGGAGGACATTTTCCTGAAAGTGATCAAATCAAACCAGTTGTTGTACTTGCCTGCTCAAGCTCATTGCGTTGCTCAAAGACTGTTATAAATTAACATAAACTGCAAAGTTAAAAGAGAAAACTGGCAGAAAAATGTGATTGTTTACCTCGACAGCACCTCTAAAGTCCCAGGCCTCCAACAGAACGTCTGAGATGATCTCTGGAGGAGAGCTGGAGCTGGAGAGTCGACTGAATGTCAGTCTAGAGAAGATGAAGGCAAACACCGAAGGTAACTCCACCCATCAGCTAGAACACGAGTACACATCAGGTGATGAGCACAGGTCCAATTCAAACCTGATGAGCAACTTGGAAACATGTGCGGAAAAGTTAACAAGTCCAAAACAAATCAAAGAGAACGTTTTAAATTAAGGTTGTTAAACGAAATGTTTGATGGTCATGAAGATGGACAGAAGGTGGGTTGGATGAAGTACCATGGAAGTAGAATTGTTGGTTGGTTGAATGGATGAATGAAAGTTGGATGGATGGATTGATGAATGAAGGTTGGATGGTTGGTTGGATGGCTTGTTGGATGTATGGATGGATGAAAGTTGGCTGGCTGGATGGTTGGTTGTTGGATGGATGGTTGGTTGTATGAAGATTGGCTGGTTGGTTAGTTGTTGGATGGATGAAGGTTGGCTGGTTGGTTGGATGAAGGTTGGATAGATGGATAGATGTTTGGTTGGATGGCTTGTTGGATGGATGAAGGTTGGATGGTTGGACAGAAAATGATTGGATGAATGAAGGATGGATGGTTGGTTAGACAGATGAATGAAGGTGGGATGAATGGATGAAGGTTGGATGGATGGTTGGATGATTGGTTGGTTGGACGGATGGATTGTTGGATATACAGTATGGTTGGTTGGATGAATGTTGGATGGTTGGTTGGACAGATGAATGAATGATGGTTGGATGGATGGATGAATGAAAATTGGATGATGGATGGATGAAGGTTGGATGGATGGTTGGGTGATTGGTTGGTTGGATGGATTGTTTTATAGATGGTTGGTTGGATGGATGAAGATTCGTTGGGCAGATAAATGAATGAAGGTTGGATGGCTGAATGAATGAAGGTTGAATGAATGTTGGATGTTTAGTTGGATGGTCTCAGAGGAACTTAGTCTGATCAGTAAAGTCAAGTCAGTGACATCATCATCATCATCATCATCATCATCATCATCATCATCATCATCACTGATGGATCACCGTTTCCTGTTTCCCTGCAGATCAGGTTTCTGAGGTGAAGAACCAACTGAGGTCCAGTTCGCTGCAGCTGGAGGAGCTGAGAGCAGCTGCAGGTCGGTCACATGACCACTTTAAACCGCTTTACTCACTTCCTGTTGGTTTGACCTGAAACAGCTCGATTAGTCTCTGCAGAGAGTCGTCTGGAGGAGACCAACAGGCAGCTGGAGGAGCTGAAAACACACCACTCAGGTGAGGAGGACCAACAAGCTCAGGTAGTCTGCCTCTTTCTAAGACTCGCTCATCTTCTGGAGGACGACGTCCATTTTCATGTTTACGTCAGATGACACGGATTGGAAAATCCACAACGAGTTCCAGTTTAGGAAAGTTTTAAAGCAAGTTTCTGGACTCTAAACTGAGAAAGACGCTGAAACGTTCTCTGATCAGAACCAACGTTTGGTGTTCTGTTCAGAGCTGGTGAGCAGACTGAGAACGAGTGAGGAACGACTCGACGACCTGAACACAACAAACACAGGTAACGCACGTCGCTTCTACACTAACTGAGGTCCACAGAGACACAACTGGACCAGCTTCAGACCCAGAGCGCAGGTTCTGTCATCAACTTGTGACGTCCATCTCAGTAATCCTGGACAAAAACATTAATTTAAACGTTCATGATTCCATTTTCAGTTCTGGAGGTCAGACTGGGAGTCAGCGAGAAGCAAACGGAAGAGCAGAAATCAGAACACGCAGGTAAACACATCAGGTTCGAACACATACGTCCCAGTCCTGGACCAGGACTCAACGGATCCTGACAGCGAAAGCTGCTGATGCTGGTTCACGAAAATCATAAACTCGTTGAGCTGGAATTCACAGCTGGTTGCAGATGTCCAACCACACAGACGGGAGAAGGGCTAAAGCTCATTTGAAGGGACTCCCAGTCGAGCTGTGAGTCTTGATCTGTCCAGCCTCTGGTCTGCGTCTTCTGGAACGGAAGGTGTCCAGAAGGCATCCAGATACCCAAATCTGCTCTGTGGTCAGATTTGCTTTTTGTTATTATCCAAAGTTCATGACCTCAGCTGAGTGTTGAAACAGAGCGATACATTAAGAAATTGTCTCTCAGCACCGCACTGTCCCAGTTCAGCATCAATCTCCTGCTCTGGTCCACCATCACCTGTGCACCTAAAAAACACTAGAACCTCCATCTTTGTGGCGCAGGCTCACTCCCGACGATCCACCGTTTTCTGGTTGAGGACCACGGCCCAGACTTGAGGTGTTGATCTGTATCCTGGCTGCAAACATCCATGCTGAACCATCTTATCGAGGTGGGGGTGTTCGAGTCCTACAGACCCCCAGAAGCTGATCTCAGTCGCAGTTTGTCTCTGGTAGGGTCTCCCATGGCACGCTGGTTCTGGGTGAGGAGCCAGACGTAGAACAATCTGAAAATCTATTAGATGAGTACAAAAAGGTCCAGAACTACCTGGGCCTCAGCATGGAGATAAACCTGGGGGGGTGTTTTGGTGGTCGGGCTCTGAGGACACAACACGGGACCACCTTCCTGTGGATCCATGACTTCCAGGAGGTGCAACAGGCGCATTACCAGCACTCAGCTGCTGAAACTGGCTTAGAGGCATGGGACATCCTTTTTATTTAACGGATTAATATTCTGTAGAAATGTTTACAAAAAATTATATTTTTGGATGCATGTTTTTGAAACATGTTGGTGTTTAATTAAAAAAATTAAAAAAAGCTAAACAGCAGTAAATAAAATGTGTTTCCAGTTTGTGAAACCAAACTATCAGCTGTGGCTGCGAGACTGAACCTGACGGAGGAGCAGCTGGACGCTCTGAGAACACAAAGCTCAGGTGACGTTTATTTATTTATTTATTTATTTATTTATTCATTTCATTTAATTTCCAATAAAAACACAAATACAATTTCAGAAAAT
>JARVGQ010000781.1:22774972-22785474 GCA_031762355.1 Hypsolebias martinsi
ATGGTGCGTTCAGGTGCCGTTCGTAAATCCGAAACGCCGTAGGTCGAGACAGCCGTAACCCGAGGACAGCCTGTATTCACCCAGGCTCAGATATTTAAGTACACCTTGTCTGGTTAGCAACCTCTCATCCCTACAGTGAAGCATGGTGACGGCAGCATCATGTTGTGGGAATGTTTTGATCAGCAGGACCTGGGGGACACCTGGCTGAAGCTACACCTCCATGTTGTGTGTTTTAAAAAATGACACGCTCCTCAACTGTCTTCTTAAACTCCAGTTTAAATTATAAAAACTTTAAATTCTTTAAAATATAGATAACATGTTTTAAGTATTAAAAAAGACTGACCTCGAGGCCCCACACACACGACGAGTGGTAGAGGGCGGAGTACAGCTTCCCTGTTTTACGGAGGTCCTGAACATCCCAAACGTAAAGGCTGTGGTCGTTGTAGACACATGACAGCCAGTGATTGGTGGGGTCATAGGTCACTGCCACTGCGTCTGGGTACCGAGCCTCTCCTCTGCAGGAGAACAGCTGGCTGGAGGAGCAGAAACACGGAGCGTGACCCTTCTCCTGCTGTGGTTTCTCTGGTTACGCAATTGGTCTGAGCTTAGGTCTGAGTCTGAGCCGGCAGGTTCGTGAGTTACCTGGCATTAACCATACTGGCGATGTCAGCTCCCAGGCAGTGTGGGCGGGGCAGAGTGCAAAGAAAGTGCAGGTTGACGGGACTGAAGGCTCGGACCGTCCCGTCGGAGCAGCCGCAGAAGATGAACTCATCCGTGACAGACAGACAGGTGGCCTGAGACGCCTGGAGACAGACAGACACGAGGGACAGAATGAGACTGCAGGCTGACTCAGAGCTTCAACGAAGCAAAGAAAGGACCAAAAATGGTGATAAAATGTGAGTTTTAAACGGCGGGTCCACTCATCGTCCAGACTCAACTGGTGAGGTGGTTATGAACGAAACAGCATGCGGTGAGAGTGACATGTTGACATCTTCAGAAAGTACTTTTAAAAACAGCTGCCGTTAGCTCACGTGCTGCACATAAAACAGTCAGAAGATAAAAAAAACACTAAAAGAAACCTCTCTTTAATTCTGCAGCTGTGAGAACTATCAAAACAGACAAGAAGATGCGGTTAAACGAACAGGAGATACAAGAAGATCAGCAGTAAATGGAGACCGTAGACCTGTGAGGTGTAAAACATCAGGTTTGGATCTGTTTACAAACAGCAATAAAACCTGATTGTAAGAGTTTTTAACTCTCAGGTGGAAACAACGGCTGAAACAGTCTCAACCAGGGTTATTCAACTAAATTGCTCAGGGGGCCACAGTTACTGCAACCAAGGGCTCAGGGGCCAGACATCCAGCAGTTATTGTCATTAAGTTTGTTTTATGGTTTAAAATCTAGTTTTATTGAAAAATGACCCCATTTGGTGGACCAAACTGAGCACACCCGTGGGCCTGATTTGACCCCGGGCCGCCATTTGAATAGCTCTGGTCTAAACGTTAACAACATGTTAGGATAGCTGTACGAGGCTCCGCCTACTTTTGAGTTCAAGCCCATAAACGCCCAAATGTTAAAGCCTGTCAGGCTGATTATTGTCTTAGCCAATTAAAAATTATTTTTCTACAAGAAAACCTTCAGAAATATGAACTGAAGTTCAACAAATTGGCAGAATGGCGCCCCCAGTGGCCAGATGTGTCATTAGCAGAGAAATTGTGAATCCCTGGAGGAAAATGTTTCTAACACTCGTCATATTCTCGTTTATTAAGCTGCTTTTGTCATTTTAACCGTTTGTCCTGAGCGCTGCATCAGCTTTTGCACTATTGTTTTCCTTGTTTAGTTTATTCTGAATGTTTTTTGTGATATAACTACTTCTGCATTTAGGAACTTTAATTTGTTTTTGAAATGTTTACCTTTATTTACAAATATTTTCCCATAAATATGTGGAGGTCTCTTGGAGTTCCATCAAAAACAGCTGTGACAAAAAAAACTTCAATATTCGCTCCACTTTTATTATCTAATGCTACTGTTCACTACTTCTATGCTAATTTTGTCCCTAGCTATCATTTTTGTACTTTTAGATTTCAGCTATCTCTTAAATACATTTTGCATTTAGCTAGCCCTTTGCAAATTTTAACATTTAGCTATAGGTATTTTCCTTTAAACCTTTAGTTAAAATGTGCTCTCTGGTCAGAGAAGCAAACAAAATTACAATTTATTATTCATTAAAATAAAAAAATTCAGTACCAAAAGCAACAACACAGAACCTTTTTTCTAGGTTGTCACCAGCTGTGTAATAGGCCACACCCCCTTTTTGTTTTCACCCCAAAAAAGGGTGTGGCCTTTTGGCAAAAAATGACGTGGTGTTGCTCCAATCTAGTGGCAGTTGTGATGACTATGTAAAACTCAATGCAATGAAATTAAATTTGTGCAAAAAATGTGTAATTAAAATGTTGAAATGACATACGAGGAGGTCCAAAGAAACCAAGTCCAGAACTTACAGAGAGACAGTCGATTCTCTGAACAGGAAGCGGAGAAGGAAGCAGAGGAGGTTCATAAACACACAGCTGGGAAGGTGCTAACGTGTCACAACATGGAGTCACGCCTGAAAGGTTGAGATCGGACTCACCCGTAGCTCCACCCACTTGTCCAGGAGTCTCCGGTCGTTAAACTCACACAGCAGACCGGACGAGGTGATGCAGAAGGTGGAGGCAGACTGCCGGCCCCGCCCACACGCCACGTCACTGAAGAAGTTGTTTCTGAGCTCTCCGAGCAGCCCTGAACGCCCCAGGAGGGGAACTGTGGCGTTCACCTGGCACCAACCAAACAAAAACAGATAACATCAACAACTGCAGAGATCCACCAACAGCTGACTGACACGTTGTCATGACAACCTTGGAGGTCTTGGTGTGGTCCAGGTACCAGAACTTAACATGTCGGTTCCCAGCAGTCACAAAGTACGAGCTGTCATCGGAGAAGGAGACGGCGGTCACTTTACTGGACACCTTATTGGCTGCCACCACCACGTTTTTCTGCTCAACAACAACAACAACATGTTTATGTTTACAATTTATCGAGGATTCAATCGCACAGAAAAGGAGGTGTAACGATAAACAGATTTATACAGAAAACAATATGCACTAAGATGGTTTCATTTAATTAGAAAAGACTCTGTCCCATGTTTAGTTGGGTTTCTTTACCCGCCGCAGCCCTAAAAACGGACTAACCCGTGTACCGTTACACCTCCAAACATCATAAAGCTCATCTTGGGCCAGTACCTTCCAGTTCCACACGTTGACCATCATGTCATGCTGGTAGCCCACGCTGACGATATATTTGCCATTTGGAGAAAACGCCACACAGGAGATGCCGTATTTATGTTCCTGCAGGTCCGAGACCTGAAGACGCTCGGACACGTCCCAGACCCGGACCGCTGGCATGTGGCCGCTCTGAGGAAGACAGGAAAACATGAGCAGAACTCGTCAGCGTTCAGACGATTGCTGTCTCTCCTGCAGACTTTGTGCTGTTTTATACATATTTATATGAAAGATACATCAAGTGACGTTTATTATCTGTGAGTTTAATTAAATCTTCAACTATAAATTTATATTTTATTCCTTAAAATCATTGATCTACTTATTTCTACTACAGTGGATCAGCTGTTTTTGTCCTCTCAATCTTCTTTTAGCTGTTTTGATAAATTTAGCTTTTAATGGTCTACCACTAGATTCTTATTATTTGCTAGTGTTTTAGCAATTGTTCTGCTAGTTGAAGCTTTTTGCAACTAATCTGCTAATGTTATCTTGTAGCTACAGTATTGCTAATTTTAACTTTCAGCTACATTTCTACTGGCTTAATGCTTTAGCAACTGTTTAACTGAAGCTTTCAACTAGTTTGGTTGGTTTTAGCTTTAAGGTACAGTTTAATTAATTTGAGTTTTTAGCCACTGTTTAGCTAATTTTATCGTTTAAATATTGCTAGGCTAATGTTAACTCTTAGCTACTGTTTTGCTGATTTTAGCTTTGAGATAGTTTTGTTAATTGTAGCATTTAGCTACTGGTTTGATGGATTTAGCTTTTTGCTGTTGTTCCACTAGCTTTGTTTATTATTTGCTAGTGTTTTGCTTGATTTAGCTACTGTTCTGCTGGTTTAAGGTTTTTGCAACTAATCTGCTAGTAGTAGCTCCTGTATTGCTAATTTTAGCTTTCAGCTACATTTCTACTGGCTTAATGCTTTTGCAACTGTTTAATTAATTTAAGCTTTTAGCTAAGGTTTGGCTGATTCGGTTTTTTGCTGATGTTCTGCTAGTTTTATGCATTTTATTGCTTGTGTTTTGCAAATTTTAGCTTTTAGCTACTGTTCTACTGGTTTAATGCTTTTGTGATTGTTCTGGTAATCATAGCTTTTAGCTACATTTTGTCCATTTTAGCTTTTTCCAACTGTTTTGTAATTTTTTTTCTTTTGGTTTTAGCTACTGTTGTGCTCACTTCACTTTTATCAAGGTTTTGATTTTTCGTGACTCCTGAGCTTGTTTTATCTCCGAGCTACAGTTCTGCTAGTTTCAGATATTTTTGTAGCTCTTGTTTTGTTGGTTTTAGCTTCAACAGTTCGGCTTCTCCTCAGCCGTCATTCGGCTCTCTGCGGTTGTGCGTTTATGTTTTAGCAGAAAACGCTGGTTTGTTTTTGTTTGTCAGGACGGAGACACAAACACTGACCTCTCCCGTCACGATGTATTTCCCATCCGGAGAGAACGCCACCGTGGTGATGGCCTTCCTGAGAACACAGAGGAGCGACGGAGAACCGTTCTTTATACTTTCAGAACCAGATTCACGTGAAGCAGCGGCTTCATTTCACAGAAGAAGAGTTAAAGTTTAACGTTGTCTGGTGAAGTCAAATCTTTTCTCGGTGTTCGATGCGAGGAGCCGCAGCAGGTTTACCTGGAGCTGTTGAAGATGTGCTGCTGTTTGTTCTTACGGGGGTTCAGCAGGACCACGACGCACCTGCAGGAACACAACCGGACCCGTCAGAACAAGATCAAGCTGCAGCAGGTCCAAGGCCAACAAACATGTTTATTTTGACTATTTCTCATAAACAAACTGTAAACAAATAAACATTTGCTCATCCTGGACCAACATTTAACACAATCAATAAAAATTAACTTCCAGCACTAAAAAAGGACCACGCTGCTGCTTTGACCAGGATATGACAAGAAAAAACCTTTTCTCAGCACTCCTTAATGAAATGCATATCGCCCGCCACCGTCCATGAGCTTTAAAATAAACAAGAGTCGTAGGTTCAGCAGTTAGGGCTCAGAGTACGAGTTGTGGAGGACTCTCGGCTACTACCACACCACATTTCTGCTCAGTATCTGTAAAAATTATCGAGCTGTAGTCATTTTTCTGGTTTGCTGCGACGGCCATCTTTAATTGGACCAACGTAAAAATTTAATCTGCTGCCTATGTTTAAATTTCAGTTTTTAGCGACGTTATTAGTAGAAATGGTGCCTGCATTGTGTTAAAAATGACGGCTGAAGGTAATTGATGTTTATTTAGTTTAATATTCTTCCAGGAGTTGGTGGCAGTGGACCAATTTATTTAAATTTCCATTACTTTTAAGAGAAAAAGTTTTTTAAAAATTCTACAAAAAACACCTGAGTGGATTAGATCTGTACGTAGAGGGTTTACTAACTGTTATTTAGTACTTGTTGAACAACCCCAAATATGAAAAAAAAGTGAACATTTTAAATGAGATATTTCATCAAACTGAGGATGTGCCACATGTTCAAAGCATCACCTACAGCATGTAAGATGTTTATGTTTCCAACAGAACCTCACTTCAAAAAGCCTGAAATATCCCTTTAACCACACAATTTTAAAAAAGACCACCTCAGCAGTTTGGTCCGACAGAACATCTGCATTGCAGCAGAGGTGCTGCAGGGGGGAGGGAGGGAGGAGTCGGGGCTCGGCTCCTGCTTTCATCAGTTTTTACAGCCTCACCGAGTCAAACTTCCCTTTACATCATTTATTATCATTTCTCTAAAGAAAGGCTCACGGTTTAAGAATTAATTTGATGTCAGATCTAATAGTTGCTGTTATTTGTTTGCCTCATTTTCAGATGAAAACAGACGCTTTAAAAAATTTCAAACGGACCCGTAACAATCCAGAATCTTCTCTAAACAAGCAGCCTGTTAATCCAGCTGAGGAAGCTGCACACACCTGAGAGTCCACGACTGACCAAGACATTTTGGTCAAATCTTGCCAATAAGTCTGTTGGTGCTCAGAGTATGTGTTGGGGAGGACTCTCAGCTACTACCACACCAGAGTGTAGCTCAGATCCTGCACAAGTGACTGAGCTGCAGCGCTCTTTGTGTTTGTTAAAGCCAGTCAGCTGTGGTTCAGGCTGGAAATGAGATGAAGCTCTTCATCACCTTAAGTGAGACCAGTGGCTGGTGAGATATTTTGTTAACACAGACAACAATGTCCCCAACAGAGCCGTCCTGTAGCTCTACGGACTGAACTGTGAGTGTGTCTGCAGAGAGCAGCAAATGAACTGAGCCCGTAGGAAAAGCGCTGAGTAAAGTCAGACTAAATGTTCCTCTGTTTGACATGAATGTCTCTTTATTTTCCCCTCAGCTGACCCACATTCACCGCCCCACACACACACACACACACACACACACACACACACCATTCCACTGACCCACTTCAGTGTCCCTCGTTAAACGACAGCCTGTCCCTTCAAAGTCCGAGCGCACTCCGACCAATCAGGAGCTCCCAGGCCTCCCACGCCTGCAGCTGATTGGTGGGAAGAAATTTAAAAACTAAAGATCTGGCCCGCCTCCTCAGACCGGGCCGATCCTAAACGTGTCGCCCGACGTCGAAGGATGTGTAGCACTCAGGGTACGAGCTGGGGAGGACTCTCAGCCACTACCACACCTGCTGCAGCTCACGTCTGTGGACCTGATGGAGGCTAAGGTCAACGGGCTCCTCGTTGAGGCAGAAACAGGAAGTGAGAAAAATGCAGCTCGGTGACTTTTCTGAATCTAAAGCTAAAAAAAAAGTTGAGCAATAAATTCCAGAAGATGGTGCCGGGATCAGACAAGCAGCAGAAGTGTTTGTTAGTCACAACGCTGGACGTAAATGTTTGTCACTCAGGGACGAGCTGCAGATTCTATCAGAGGAATGAAGTTCCATCAGAACCTCAACAAACAGGTTCTCCTGAACAAGAACTCAGTACAAATATCTTTGTTATTTCTTTTACTAAGAACCAGAATCTGACAGTTCATTCAGGCTCAGACTGGACACACAGTGGACTCTGACCTCCACCAGATCTGAGTCCAGTCAAAACCATTGGACTCAGATCTGAGTCCAGTCAGAACCTTTGGGGTGAGGTGGAACGGGGGACTCCCATCATGGGCGTTCGGCTGCAGCAGCTGTGTGATGTCATCATGTCAGTGTGGACCAGAACCTCTAAGAACTGTTCCCAACTCTTTGTTGACCTGCCGCCGCTGCCAAGATTGAAGGGAGTTCTGTGGGCAGAACCAGAACCAGCACACTGTAACTCCCAAATCCAAACTGGACTTTATGAATTATCCATTATTTTCCTTCTGGGGTGGGTCAGGGACAGCTGGTGTCCATGTCCTCACTGCGAGTGGCGGGGGACACTTGGACAGGTCTGAGTCCATCACAGGGACACGATCATTCGCTCTCACACCTCGGGACAATTTAGAGTTACCAGTGAACCCAACATGTTTGTTCCTGGTCTGTGGGAAGAAACCAGAGTACCTGGAGAGAACATGGAACCTCCAGGCAGAATGACCCCGGGACAGGAAGCAAACCAGTGAGCTACAGGTTCTACTTGAAGCCTCATGGTGGACCGCACCAGCTGCAGCTGGACTTGAACAAAAACAAGTGGTTCCAGGATTACAGATTAAAGCCCAGCTTGGCAGGAACATCCCACAGAAGCTAAAAGTCCAGAGGACGAGCTGCAGCTGAGATTTGTCCGCCTCGTGCTTCAGACTGTAGAAGTTAAACACGTGAGGAGATTATCGAGTTAAACGGATCACGTGTTTGAAGCAGACAGGCTGCGGGTCTTCAGGAGTCCTGGTTCAGACAGAGAACTGAAGCGTCACTCACCCTGCAGGGTAGGCCAGCAGTCCGGCTCTCGGGTCACAGGCCAGCGCTCGGTTCCCCGGAGATGTGATGCCGATAACTTTCTCCAACATCACCTGGAAGACAAAAACCAGAGATGATACGCTCTGAAGTCCAAAAGAGCCGAGACGACAGCTAAAATGTAAAAACCAGAACGAGCTGATCTGAGAAGATCTGGTTCCAGGCAGAAGATCCTAAACAGATGTTTCAGAGACTTTAGAAGTAAAGATGGACACAGGTTCAGCAGTCTGTCTAAAACTAGAGGAACGACTTCAGAATAAAGCTCCTGAATGAATTTCACAATAAAGTTTCTGAATAAAGACTTTAATCTGCATCATTTCCAGTTCATAATCCGATCCACAGATTAGAAGAATCTGAAGAAATCTGAGCTCAAAGGACGAGGCCCTCAGGGGCCGCTGCGTTAACACCAGGTCTGGTTCTGGTCTGGACCTCGCAGAATTAAAACCAGGTCTGGTTCTGTTCACAGATGTGAACACCACCCAGAACCGCTGCCGTCTTCTCAGGACCAGAACTCATTTCAAATGGACTGAGGTGAAGTCCAGAACTGTTCTGTGATCAGATGGGTCCAAATCTGAAGTTCTGTTTGGAAACCACATCCTCCGAACTAAAGGAGGGGACCATCCAGCCTGGATCAACTCACAGGTCAAACGGCTGCCTCTCTGATGATATGGGGGTGCATTAATGCCTCCAACATGTGCAGCTTCTACATCTGGAAAGACTCCATCAATGCAGGAAAGTTTCTTTAGGTTTTAGAACATCTGGAGCAGTTAGTCCTCCATCGGACCAGTTCTGTGTGTTTTAGAGTTTCCTCTGAACCTCGGAGGAGACGTCAAAGCAGAAGGACGTCAGGAATGTCTCAGTGTGAGGGGACAACACTGAAGTCAAACGTCTCCAGTCCTCCAGAAGATAATCCTGCTATAAAAGGTCAAAACAGTCCAGAGTTAATCTGGCGTCCTGTGAAGGAATGCATATCACCCGCCAAGGTTTTGAAGACCTCACGCAGTCTGAGAGCTCTCAGGGACTGTGTAGAGGACGACTCTGGGCCACCACCAATACATTTAGCTCAATATCAATACAACCATGTTTGTGTTTCAGGCCAGTTGGCTACAGTGGCCATTTTGAATCAGGCTGACATCAAATGTTAACCAACTAGCTATAAAAGTGCAGCTGTTGGTGGAACAAGAAACTTTCTGGTGCTTTCCAAAACACAACTCTGCGTTTATTTGGTTTGAAAATCAGAAGAACTCCTGCAGCTAAACTCCTTTTATTTTGTTTCTCAGGTCTGTCCGTTGTTCGTTCTCTGCGTTAACTTCCCTGAAGCAGGAAAACGTCTCAACTGTATCAACAAATCACTTCATTCTTACAACTTGTTTTTGGAAGTCCCTGAACAGATATTTGTCCCGACCACACGAGTAAAACTGGTCCTGTGAGTCGGAGTCGAGACAGAGTTTAATGGAAGCAGCGAAGCCGGGCAGGAGCCACGCAGGTTAAAACAGAAACACCAGAAATAAAAATAAATTAAAATCCTTCCTGGACCAGTGAAGCGTCTGGTGGTGTACATTTTTATGTTTCTACAGCGTTTCACAGAGGAAACAGGACAAATTAAATAAAAAAAAAAATCACTTCCAGTGTTGATGAAACATCAGAGCTCAGACACAATGTGCTTTGCACAGATTACAGAAAACAAAAGTCTTACAGCAGTGAAAGGGATGAAAAAATATTAAAAATACCTTTGATATGATGTATGAACTGCAGACAAAGTGTGGGAGACACGTTTGCACAAATTTGTCAAATATAGATGGGCCAGATATCTTACATGTGTTGTGTAAAAAGTGTTAAAGATATTAAAACTGCAGTTCAGGCATGAAAAGTCCAAAGTTTAAACTCTGAATGATGGTTCTACTGTGGAGTCTGAGCTGGGGAAGCAAAAAGGGTTGTGTTCCACCACTCGGTTCTTCTAAATCTCATGATTTATTTATTTTTAATCTAAACTGTCCAACCTGAAGAAACGGCACACTATTCCTGAGCAAGGTGCAACTTTGTTGTGTTTTTTTTTACTTTTCCAAAACTACGGGAGGATATTTGTTAACAAAATCCTGTGAATAAAACATAAAAATACCAAACAAATGGTAATAACATTGATTTAAAACCCTTAAACAGTTTGGGTTTTTTTTGGACAGAGGTAAAAGCTAAGATATTTTCTGAAAGGAGAGCGAATTAAAGACTAACTTTGTTACTATTCAATTGATCACATTAAATAAAGATGTGTTTATATATATAGATATATATATATATATATATATATATATATAGATATATGTATACACTGCT
>JARVGQ010000781.1:22795171-22806671 GCA_031762355.1 Hypsolebias martinsi
ATCTGTTGGGCATAAATGAAACCTACAACAAAATAGATGTTGTCTTTAAATGAGCTACAACTTCCAAAACTTCTGACAAGGTGTCTTCAGCTGACCCTGAAGCTTGATGGTGTTTCAGCTTCTGTTCCTGCAGGAATGATTCATTTCTCTGATGCTGTCTTTGATCACCTCATTCTGTTCTTGGTCCATGGACTGTGGAACTCGAGACACAGCTGAGATGTGCATGTTTGTACCAGCAGCCCAGAGTGGGTTGGGGGGGGGGGAGGGAGAGACAGTTGAGCTGTCACTGTCTGTACCTGCAGTTTAGAGCTGGGTGGAGAAACGCAGCTGAGCTGCGCATTGTTTGTTTTTAGTATTTTAGCTAGCTAGTATTGTGCGCAGCTAATTAGCATTACGCCAGTACCGACAGGTGGATGGGGGAGGGCGCAGGTCGGTTCAGTAGTTCGACGCGCTCGGTTCTGTTAACGGGGCGGGGCAAACACTGACCTAATTACGTCATGAAATTAGCATATCATGATATCATTTATTTTCCCGGGCAAGCTTTTTTTTTTTAAACCGGTATTATCGTGAACAATATGATATGGCCCAGCTCTAGTGCAAATCTGTCATTGTCTGGCGTTTCAATTCGATTCCAATTTTTGGTGTCACGATTTGATTCAAAATCAATTTTTAGATTCAGAAACGATTCTTGATTCAGAAACTATTTTTCTATTGAAATGGTCATACATTTTGATGCTAGTTGAGTGCTATGTCAGTGCCGGGTAGGGGGGAATGTTCAGTTTGGTAGGCGGGGTGCTCAGTTCTGTTGACGGGGTGGGGCACCCCGCTTGCATAATGGTAGTGGAAACACTGTTTGTTGTATAACTTGTCTGTATTTTTTTTTGTATATTATGAGAAAAAACTTACCTTTGAGCTGCAGCTGGTAGCATCAGAGCTTCTCCCACTTTATGTTTGTTTCATGGTGGAGTTGTGGTACTGCTTTATCACTAAAAAGTAGGGGTGTAACAGTACGCTAAAATCACATTTCAGTTCGGTTCAGTTTCAAGGAGGGCTCGGTTCGGTTAATTTTTTGCACAAAAAAAGTCCAAAATAAACATTTACAAAATGTTTATTTTGAAAATGTGTCAAGTAAACAATATGTTTGCATAAAAATAAATAAAAATGATCCATTTGGATGATATTTTAAATAAGCAGCACCCTTTACAATAATTAAACTATACTAACAATATAAAATTCTTAATAAATACAATAACAGTCAGAACCAGAACAATAAGCAGCAACAGACTGTTTACAATCTACCTAATCAAGTTTTAAGTTTTTGTCCAAAAAGACCTACATTTCCACATTTTCTGCTAAAAGCACAGATCTAGTTGCAGTGAATAACTCCAGTGGTGGAGAAAATCATCTAAATAACAACAGTAGCAGCAGTGTGGCTGTATTTGGCCTCATTACTCACAACTTCTTCTTGGACCTGCTCCCATCTGTCCCTGGAAAAGTTCAGAGTTCAGTCATCACAGACTTTTTAGCTGCAGGTGATCTCTGGTGGATTTCCCTGAAGAGGAAGAAGACTCAGCTGCTATCTCTGTCCCAGACTGGCAATAAAACACAAAGAGGTAAAAAAAAAAAATTAAAAAAAAAAGTTAATAAGATTATAATTTTAAATAAAAGAAAGTTAATTCAGTAATAATAATAATATAACAATACCTCTTCTTGAACGGCCATCATTTCTTTTATGAGGTGGTTGAATCTCTGTCATCATCATCATCAGGGCAGGGCTTTAATCTGGTCCAGGGCTTGATGACAATATCAGTTTTAGCTTTTTCATAAAGTGCTGAACTTTTTGTCTGAAGTGTTGACGTGATGGATGTCGTAGCGGTGCTCGAGAACTTTAAAGCCGGCACATCAAGAACATTCAGACGTAGATCCAGAACTTTAAAAACTCCTACAGCTTGTGTTATTGCTCTGGACCAATTTGAATTAGCTGATAAAGGTTGTTTAAATGCTGCTCCTGTTATCAGTCTTTGCACCAAGCTGCTAGAAGAGACGTTCGCATTCAGATGATGTCATTTCAAGAGCGTTAACAAGTTAGACGTGTTGCTGCTGCAGATCCAGTCTCCGTGAAACTTCAACACACAGCTTTGGATTTGTTCACTTGCCTTTTAACAAGAAAGCCATAATGTTCCCAAACAGGAGACCGCAACGAGATGCTAGGCTGCTAATACTGCGCATGTTGCAAGATAATAGCGCCGTGCTGAAACATGCTTAGGAACTTTTAGTTCCGCGGTGCATAATCCCTCGTTAATAAAATTTAATGAGTGAAAAAATAATCGAAAAGGTACGCAGGTGTACCGAACCGAACGTGAACCAAAACAGTTCGGTACACCCACGTGTACGTTACACCACTAATAAAAAGCTACGTGAAGGAATAGTGTACGTTGGGTCCAGCGTATTAAAAATAAAAATAAACCTCTTGCCTTCTACTGAGCAGTCTGCTCATAATTTTTTTGTGATATAGCAGGAGATGGAGTAAGTTCGTTGCAGAGCTCGCTGGTCTGCTGCTTCGCTTTTCATCTTCTGTGCATTTTGACGTATTTCCAAAATAATGTACCGCAATTTTATTTTACACTTCTTGCAAACAACCGTGCTCTTGTCAAGTTCTGTCATCCCCGGAACATTGTAGAATCTGAAATGACTTAATGACGAAGGAGCGAGTTGAATCGTGCTGTCCTCCTGCTCCATGCTAGCAGGCTCCATTCAGATAAAGGGAGCTGGCTGACTAACTTGCTGTACAGTGGCCTACAAGGCCAAATTTTACTGTGGCTGAGCGGACACATAATGTGATATGCAGTACGCTCAGGAGTGGGAGCAGGAAAAATATAAAACACAATTTAAAATTGATTTATGGGCCTTTAGAATTGATTCAGAATCGCCAGTACTAAGAATGTAGATTCTTTGAAAAATCTATTTTTTTCTGCACCCCTATTGGTTTTCACATGGTCAGCACAGAAAATAGAAAAAGGTGAGAAAGCTTTTCGGATGAAGAGCGAAACGTCTTCTGTTACAAATAAAGTCCAGTTGTTTCTGTACTGAACCTTTTTTTTTTTAGCATAGAAAATAAATTTTATTTTCTTCTGCAGAAGTGTATGCAGTTATATCATGGACTAATGGTCTTTTTGGTCACTGTAGCATTTTGTACATGTGAGGAGGCAGTTCACCAGCAATGTGCCACAGTTTTTCAGAATGTTATCATAGGGTAGCATGCAACTGTATAACATTATTGTTGCATGACAGCAGTCGTTAAGATGTATATGTGTTATATGTTTGATGTTTAAAAGTTTAAATGCATGCAAAATTTGGGGACATTACTAAGAAATCCATGGTCACTTGGCATTGCTGGAGCGCAAGCTACAAATGTTAGTTTCAGAAAAATAGGATACTTTGTGACCTTATTATCTTTAGCCATGTATTTCATTGTGACATGAAAACACAAGGTAATTACCAAAAAGTTACTCACTGTCTGACATTTAATCAGACTAAATGTTTTCTGTTTGAGGTCATTTAGGATTTCCAAAGTTTTTCATTTGCTAAATGCATAAATAATAAGGAAGATTGTTTTTTAATGAGTTTTTAATTTAACTTTTTTCAAAGTTACAACTTTCTACAAGTTTTCTTTAGTATTTGGTGGCATTGCCTTTAAACTATGACTTGGCTCAAACAGTTTGGGTTGCCTTCCACAAGCTTCTGACAATAGTTTGCTGGAATTTGTCCCACTCCTCCAGACAGAACTGGTGAAACTGAGTCAGGATTATATGTTGCTTTGCTTACACATTTTTAACTCTGCCCACAAATTTAAGCCACTTTTTACATTTTTACACGGGCTTACTTGGGTGGACCTGTCTTTCCACTGGGTGGTCCCACCCGCTTTGTGCTTGGTTCGTTGGACCGACTCATCTGTAGGCCTGTCACAATAACAAATTTTGATGGATGATTAATTGTCTCAGAAATTATTGTGATAAACGATAATATTGTTTGAAATTTGACAATAATTACTAATTATTGTCAAATTTAAGAAGAAAGGTTGGGTAAATTGTTTTGCATGCAGTACCTCTTTCGACCACCGGATGTCAGTATAAGAGTTTGAACCGAAGGATGGATAGTGAGGGAGCGAGTGGCGTGTCTTTTTAAGAAAAATGGGAGGGAGGCCCCTTGCGGACGCTCGGTGTGGTTTGAGCTCTTCAGCAAAGCATTTTTCACAAAAAGCTTTTAATAAAAAAAATCAGTAAACAAGTTTTCAGCTTCTTTTTTGCAGAGAAAAACTTTTTACACGAAGGCACGGGTTTCAACTGTGAATTTTGTAGCTTCTGTTAGCTTAGCTCGTAGCTTAGCTTCTCAGCTTAGCTACTTTTAACAATCCCAAAACACTAGTTTGGACAATTAAAATGGATTTTAAAGAGAAACGAGAAAGGGAGAGGTCAGAGAAGAGCACCAGAGTTGAGCCTTTTGTCATCCAGTGTCCAGTAGAAAGAGAAAGACACAAAGAAACGATAAAGCGATAAATGAAAATGAGGTCGATAATTTTCATTTGTAATGCGATTAACTGATTTATTGTTTATCGCGACAGGCCTAGGCCTGAACAATGGCCACCACCTCCAACGCTTTTGTCGGTGTCAACCTCAGCGAAGATTACGTTCCGGGGGTCAAAATAGACTTGGAATGTGTTGAAGGATAAAACAAGGCACAGCTCAGACATGGGCTACAATGCAGGGGACTAGCAGTATACGACAGCCAGGTCGAATTGATACGTGTGGCGTTCCCCGTGTTTCCATACTGATCCTTGCTTTTTCCCGGCCTCCGTGAAAGAAGCACAGATGACAGAATATTTTGTGCATTCTGCGTGCCATTGGTTCTCTCAGTAAAGCTCAGGTTTTTGGCGGCAGGCCTGATAAATGATGTTGCCAGCCACTTCTTTTATTTTACTTTGTTAGCCAGTGTTAGCCATCAGCAACATCAGTTCTTTTCCTTTATTTTCCAAACGTAAAAAGGTTCTTAAACAATTCACAAGTTCTATTTTGCCTTATTATCACAATCAGTTTTTGGAAATTTCAATTTTCTCCCTTGTTTTCTCCCGGCTGTCACTATTGCTAGTCCCGTAACAACAAGCATAGCTTCTTGGAATCCATTTTCTCGTTGCTGTTTTTTTTTTTTAAACGACTACAGCGCTTATCGTGTCGTGCTTGAAGTCCCGCTTGCCTGAGATCCGGGTACTTGCTTTAGTCACATATTTTGTAGGCAGCTGCTTTAGTATCTCTGACCAGAGCTATTCATGATTATTCAGGCTGGATTCTGCAGTTCTCTTTGAGCACAAGCAGCAGCAGCAGCTAGCTGTAGCGCTTACCATGCCACTTCTGGGAAAAAAAAAAAAAACTACAGCAGTTTTGGCTCAGCTGCATTCAGACTAGCGTTAGCTCGTCAGTTCTGTCAGACTTAACTCTTCGAAGTTGTTCAAAGAGCTACCTGCAACAGGTAAGATACTGTTAACTTTTCTACAGAAGCCCACTTCACAACGGCCAAAATATTCCACACACAAATGCGTGTTTAGACAAAATGGTTTTCACAATTTGCTGCAATTAAAGAAGTGTTGTCACTTCTTACTTTGAGCTCTTCATTCTCTCCATCTTGCACCTCATCCTCTCCATCTTGCTCCTCATCCTCTCCATCTTGCTCCTCATCCTCTCCACGCTGACCTCACTAGCTCTAGGGTACGTCTTCAGCTTCGTCACGGCCTTGTCCTTCTCCTCACATGACCTCAGCCGGCCTTCAGTTGATAACTCATCGGCTGCGTCGGCGCCCTGAGTTAATCACAACAAGCTGTTGAGACGCCATTTTGTTTTTGTCGTCAGACTAAACACTGAAGACATTATTCATCATTTCCTGGTTTGTTTTAGACTCCAGAGGAAAAAATGTTGCATTAAGAGAGAAAATATAGAATAAATGAAATCAGATGAATATAAACCACATTTAAAAGCACTAAATAAGGATGATTTTAAGATATTCTCTGCTAAAAACTATTCGACTCACTTTGGTTTGAGCCTTCAGGTTTGAGTTTGTGCCGGTCAGTCTCTCCTCGTCAGATGAGACTTCTATAACGTTGTCTGAATCCACCACCTCCACCACAACAACATCATCATCGTCATTGCTCTTATCTTCTGTTGCTACAGAAACAAAGAACAGTGTCAGCGTAAAGAAACTCATCTGGATCAACACATCGTCACGGCGTTTCAGTCTGTTATTCACAGGCGAACAATTTTTAAGTGACTGACAGTAAAAATAATTTCTACAGACACTCCCGTGAGGAGTGAGGATCTAAATTTTTAGACGTCTGCCTCAGCCTCGTCTTGTGCACCCCAGAGGTGAATGTAGGCGGTTTGGACCTGACAGATGCTGATATATTCAACATGTTGTCAAACCCTGCTCTGGATAATTCCTGAATTGATGTGGTGACCAAGTTTCTGTTCAGACCTGCTAAAGGAACAAGTAAGGACATGTATTCATCCCTCCTTCTCTTCAGCCTCCTCTTTGTCCTCTTCAGAGCGTCCTCGGTGATCCTCAGCTCCTGGATCAGCTCTAATGCCTGCAACAACACACAGCCTGTGTTCAACCTGAAACCGTTAACCTGACAAGACAGCCAGTCCTTCTGCTGGTTCCTGACCTGCGTCAGAGTGGACCTCTTGGACACCTGAGTCTGTCCCATCTCCTTCTGCAGGTTTTCGAACTTATGCTGCAGCTCCACTCGGCGCTTCCTCTCAGCCATAATGTGAGCGAGGCGCTGCAGAAACACAAACATCAACACCCATTAACGTATGAAAACAGGACTAAACCTGCTTTTGGGGAGTTTTAGAGCTGCTGCATACAGATCTTTGTTGAGGTTTTATCCAAGCCAGTTCCCACAATGCAATGTTTACTTCACTGAGATTTATGACATTCTTTTCCAGAACTGGATGATGGGATGTTTGTTACAACTTCTCTTGTTGTCAAATTCTTTTATAGCCAACAGCAGCAGACCTCAAAACTAAACCAACCCTTTAAATTATTTAAGTTTCTATTAGTCAAGTAAAACTTTAAAAACATGACTTGTTAGAGAATGAACAAGGACTCTTACGTTGGTGTTTTTATGTAGCAGCTTGTCCTCTTCTCTGTCTGACTCACTGAAGTCTGACGAGTCATCTGTGTCGCTGGTGGACAACAGGTCCACCACATCTGCAGCTCGCTTCTCCGCCATAAAAAACTCCACATTGTCATCCACGCTGACGATCTCCAGATCCATCGGGTTGCGGGCCAGCTCCTGTTCTGGTATCTCGGCTGGGGGAGACCGTGCTGGAGATGGGAGCTCAGTGTTAGGAAGAGTCTCTGCAGGGGGCAGGGTAAGGGGGTAGACTTTTGGGGATGTCGTTTGGTGCCGGGCAACCAAGTCTTCAGAGTTGGCAGTTACAGACACAGCTTTGACCACCTGCTCAGTCGTTTGACCACTGGAAGGTTCTGTGGAGATCAGTTTCACGGAGGCTGGAGTGCGGTTGGGGTCCTGAGGCTGTAGGGCGCAGTGTGGGGCCCTCACCACCTGGGTAACGAAGATGGGCTCTTTGCTGGGGCTGCCGAGTTCAATGGCGCATGGACTCTGGTTAGCCACAAAAACAGGCTGAGAGTGGATGGGGCCAGCAAGGGGCATCACAGAGGAGGAGGACGGTGTCAGAGAAAAGGGCACTGATGAAGACGAAGAGGGGGCCGAAGATAAGGCTACTGATGAAGAGGAGGAGGGCATGATCAGCCTGGGCAGAGCTGGATTTACCACAGCTGGTGTGAGAGAGGACGAAGCAGGGATGACCATGGAAGAGGAGGAAAGACCTACAAGAGGATGACAAATGAAAACAGAATTTATATTGTACACCATCTTGAAACTACGTATAATCATCTGGTCAGAAATGACAGTCACAGCCATAAAACAATGTTACCATACCATACCAAACCAATTTATTTATAGAGCACTTAAAACAGAAACTAGGCCAACCAAAGTGCTGTACAATTGAAACAAACAAGCACAGCGGACAGAAAAACACAAAATAAAAATATAGATACAAATAGCAGCAGATAATAACTAAATGGGCCAACACTAGAATAAAGACAGGGTCAAAACAAATCACACCGTGCCAAAGGCAAGGTAATAAAAGTGGGTTTTCAAGCGAGACTTAAAAACAGTGAGTGTGGGAGCCTGCCTGACACTCAGTGGCAACTCATTCCACAGTCTTGGACCTGCAACAGAGAAAGCCCTGTCACCTCTGAGCTTACGACGAGTTTCTGGAACTGAAAGAAGCATCTGGTCTGTTGACCTCAGAGCACGGTGGTACATATGGCTGCAGAAGGTCAGTGAAATAAGATGGGGCGGAACTGTTCAGTGATTTAAAAACATACATGAGTGTTTCAAACTAGAGCCGAAGGTGAATGGGTAGCCAGTGCAGGGAGGCCAAAACTGGTCTGATGTGCTCTCTATGGCCTGTACCAGTTAAAAATCGGGCTGCAGCATTTTGGACCAGTTGTAGACATGCAATGGAGGACTGACTGATTCCAAACAGAAGTGAATTGCAGTAATCGAGCCTAGATGTTATGAAAGCATGGACTACTGTCTCAAGGTTCTTTTTGGACAGTTGACAGTTGCCTCAGCTGAAAAAAACAGGATTTAACAATCATGTTTACGTGAGTGTTAAGTTTCAAGGAAGGGTCCATTATCACTCCCAGATTAGTGACCCTTTGTTTCTCTAGCGGGGCTAGAGAGAAAAGGTTAATGTCGTGGTTCATGAATGAGCCATTGGGATGGAACAACATGACTTCAGACTTATTCTCATTGAAACATAAGAAGTTTAAAGCCATCCAGTCCTGGATGTCAGTCAGGCAGTCAAGAAGAGGTTGAATATAGCGTGAGCCTCTGTGCCTCAGGCGGAAATAAATTTGACAGTCATCGGCATAGAAATGAAAGGGTATGTTATGTTTGTGGAAAATAGCACCTAGTGGCAGCAGTTATAAAGAAAAGAGAAGGGGACCAAGGATGGACCCCTGCGGTACCCCCCTGTGATGCGCTGCAGATGCTGAACTGAAATCTTTGAAACTGATACAAAATGTTCTGTCAGAGAGGTAGGACTCAAACCATTATAGGGCTGACCCTGTGATGCCCACCCACTGCTCCAGTCTAGAAATGAGGATCTTGTGGTCGATGGTGTCAAAAGAAGATGTAAGGTCCAATAGGACAAGCAACACAGAATCACCTGCATCTGTGGCTATGAAAATGTCATTAAAAACCTTCAGTAGAGCACTTTCAGTGCTATGGAGGGATTTGAAGCCAGATTGGAACAACTGTAGGATGGCGTGATCCTCCAGGAAACATTTCAACTGAGACACAGTAATTTTTTCCCGTAGTTTAGAGGTGAATGGGAGTCTGGAGACAGGCCGGAAGTTGGACACTACCGAGGGCTCAAGGTTAGGTTTTTTAAGGACAGACTGGACAGCAGCATGTTTAAAGGTTTTTGGGATGCTACACAAAGAGTTCCAGGGTCTCAGAGAATCATTGGAATTCAGTCAACAACAAGTAGCATCGCTCGCTAGTGAAAACAAGGAACTGAGGGGAACAGTTAAACAACTCACCAAGGATATGACGCTGCTGTCCGGTGATAATAGAAAAATAAAAGAATCGATCCTAGATATCCAGGTCCGGAGCATGCGGGATAACCTTGTCTTCTCAGGAATCCCGGAGCGAGCGGAGGAAGACCCTCAGGCCTCGGTTCGGGCCTTCATTCAGAACCAGCTGAAGGTGCCAAGTGACACGGTAAATTCCTTCACTTTTGACCGAGTCCACCGCCTCGGGGCTAAGAAACCCGGTAGCAATAGGCCGCGACCGATAATAGCTACATTTGAACATTATAAACAAAAAGAAGAGGTTAAAAGACGAGGTAGGGAGCTGTGTGACACAAACTTTAGTATGAATGACCAATTTCAAGCAAAGATTCTGAGTAGGAGGCACTTTCTGTTCCCAGTTAGAAAGAAAAATATAAACGAAGGCAGAAGAGCTACTGTAGCTGTTGATAAACTTTACATTAATGGTCAATTGTTTAGAGATCCAGAGGTTACTCCCTGGCTCTATTAGTAATACGAATAAGGTAAGTATGATTTTCAGTTGGTAATTTTACTCAAAATTTATTAGCAATAATATATATTAATATTACTTACCAGATTTATGTAATTGTTCAGCACAGCTCTGTTGGTGGGTTACACAGATAGTGGTGGTACATGGTGGCATGGCACTTAATGTGGAAAGGGGGTTCTTTTTGTATTTTTTTCTTTCTCTTATCGTTATGTGCTCATTATCATTTCACTTTGTTTTTTGGTCTCTATTTTTCTGACTCAAAGGTTATTAGCACACAAGCACATAGGCTCATGTATATCCATTTGCATTTATACAAATTCCTCATAAAGGAATACATCCCTGATTTATACATTAAAACAACACTTAGTTCATTTACAAATCATGAATAATCAATCCTGAAGGATTATGTTTTTTCCTGGGTTTTATTAATTCTGATATTTGTGATAATGGGTGTGGTTTAACTATATTTTCACATGCACAAATATGGAGACACTGAGGTTTGTCACATGGAACATTAATGGAGCTGGTAGCCAAATAAAAAGTATAGAATCTTTAACCAGATTAAAAGATTAAAGACAGATGTTGTATTACTTCAAGAAATTCATAAATTACCCTAGACTGTGGATGAACTAAAAACTCCTGAGTTTCCTGATGTATTCTCAGCCTGCTATAATTCGAGACAAAGAGGAATAGCAATATTAATACATAAAAATATTAACTTCACAGTATTAGACACAGTTATAGATCTGCACAGTAGATTTATAATATTAAAATTATCCATTTTCAACCAAAAATATTGTATTGTTAGCTTATACGTGCCGAATATGGACGATGCCGCTTTTTTCCATGATTTCTTTTCTACTCTATCAAACCACACGGATTGCTCACTGGTACTGGGAGGTGATCTTACCTTGGTCTGGATGACAAAATTGACAGGCTGAGTGCATCTGGAGCTCAACGCAGTTGGCAATCCTTAAATATAGTAAAACAGTACATGAGTGATTATGGTCTCTGCGATGCATGGCGTTCTCTTCACCCTGATAGCAAAGAATATTCTTTCTTTTCACATGTGCATCACTCTTACTCTCATCTGGACTATTTCATAATCAGCAACTCATTGCTGACCAACATTTCAGACTCAAAGATACACCCTATTGCTGTCAGCGATCATGCACCAATTACTTTGAATTTAGATAATAAGTTAGAAATTCCAAAAAGTAGAAACTGGAGATTAAATACATCACTGCTTAAGGACGAAGAATTTATACAATACTTTAAAAATGAATGGACATCGTATTTAGAGTTTAATGACCT
>JARVGQ010000781.1:22827730-22842392 GCA_031762355.1 Hypsolebias martinsi
GTCACAGTTACAAGGCATTTCCTAGCATTCAGATTAGCCAACACTAAAATGGCTCTAACCTGTCTGGTTTCCAAATACTGAGGTACAACTTGATGTGGTAGTAGATGGGAGTCATAAGAAACTCTCTGGTGTAAATAAAAAATTGTGCAAGCTCTCACGAGCTCATGTGTGAGGCTGTGCATAGCTTTGATAAAGATATAAAGTGGCCTCCCTTCTCAAACTTTCTGACTAATAGAAATTAAATTGAGAAAAATTTGAGACGAGTTCCAGATGCAGACAAAAATTTTACTTTGCGTGTTTGATCCTTACAAACAATTTGAGACATTTTGGAAATTACTATGCAAACTCTTTAACATTTGTCACCAGCAGTCCCAGCCCAGTAAGGTCCAAGCTTTTTACTGAGATAGTACCGGTAAGTTTCTTTCAGCTGTTCTTTTCTTCAGGGGTTACCACAGAGAGAGAACTCGCATAAAAGGTTTGGTCATTTGTTTAAAGCCGGATGCACTTCCAAATGCAACCTGGGCTCGAACCCATAACCTCAGGATTACAAGACCACGGCACCAACAACCAAGCAATAGCAGCCTATACTGCGTAAAAGCAACAAACGCAAAAATAAAAAAAGGTTGCCGCTGCTGCTAACAAATTTTCACAAGCAAGTCAGCCATTTTGGATTTTGAGGTCACATTTTCTGGACTTTCCAAGTTGACTTTGAGGAGTGTTTCAGGTGATTTTTACAAACTGGATTTAGAAAATTCCTCTATGCACAAAGCACACGAAAAGTGATGTGATCACAGCGTAAACTGGATTCCTCAGAGCTCCTGGCTACAGAAAACAAGGAGAAAAGCTCCGGAAATTACCAGAAATGCATGACCTTCAGCTACGATGGTATTTCAGTAGTGTATACAGAATTAAATTAGATTTCACCTAAATCTGATAAGGCCTTCATATCGGTTGTAGTTGTAATTTTTTTGTTTAGCTTCTATTAATATTTGCAAATGGAAAATTAAAATCGCATTTTACACCTCAGATAAACCTTTCTTCGAGCATTTTGTTGCAGACCATCGGGAAAGTCTCAGCCCACGTGACTGGAAATGACGTCATCTCCAGCCACAAGAAATCACCAAGAAAAAGTTGTAGCTTTAGCACCTGGATAGGCAACAACATAGATTTGTTCATGAGTGCTGGTTCGAAAACTTTTGTTGTTCTTTGTTGATGTCATCACAGTAACATCAAACATTATACGAGGGGATTTCCCAGCACAAGGGCAAAGGAAAAATAAGGGTAAATTTCAAAGGAAATTGTGGAAGAAAATAAACAATTATTATTTCAGAAGACATACTTGTTAGAAAATTTGGATTTAAAGGGTAGATTGTGAAGTACTGTATAGGAAGATTATACGCCATATTAGTTACAGATACTATGCTAGATGGTGTTCTTGTGGAGTTAGGGCAAATCATTTAATTTGTTTTGCTCTGCAGCTTGAGAACATTTTCTGACTCATTTTGCTGTACAGGACATTTACTGTATATATGTGTATTTATTTTATGGCAAGAAGAGAGGAGTTTATATCATGTAGCAGATTTCATTTTCAAATAGGTATATGTATACTGTATCTGGCGGTTGAAGCTCGAATGTTCAGTGTCAGATTACGTATTTCCGTTGTACATTTACCGGCAAAGCTCCTCACAAATTCCAGGAAATACAAAATACACACAAGTAGCCATTTATTGGAAATGAGAAGAGCATGTATGTAAAACAAAGGCTGTGCTTGTATTGGTTCGACATCTTTACGGCTATAAATAAAGCAACAAATCTAAATCCACAATAACACCTTAACTACAATCTAACAAAGTCAAGTCAAGTCCTCCAGGCAGATTCTTCTTGTTGAATAGAAGAATACTTTAATTACAAGTTTTCCTTGTTGTTCTTTGAAACCATAGGGTGCCAACACAAAACGTCGGCCATGGCGGTTTCGAAGCATAGCAGTAACAATACGAAGGATTTATCAAAATATGTTCATCGTCTCAAATCAAATACAGTATACAAAAGCTGTGTAACCACTAGTGTTAAATTTATATATGTTTGTTAGCTCTATGCTGCTACATTAGCTAGTGACTGTAAACGTCACCGTGTATCAACACAAGTTACAAAAAGCAGCAAAGGATACTGGGAATGATAATAATGGGTCTCTGTGCTGTGCTTTCTGTAGGTTAAACGTCGAATATGTTACATTTTATATGCTGTTGAGCACAAGCACCTAGCTAGCTGCAGGCCATAGCCAGAGCCCAGTAATGGCTGCTCCTTAAAACCAAACATTTACCAGCACGTGCTCCCGTATCTGCACGCACATTACCTTCTGCCAACAGGAGCACATCGAGTGTGTGCCCGGAGCTACACAGATCCGTCCTAATTCTCGGTTATTCCATATCGCACAGTTTCCACACGCGGATCTTTTTTGGTGGGGGCTAAAAACAATATATACCGCGTCCGTTTTTTTCGCGTTACGTCATCCGCCCTCTTCCAGCGAGAACGCGCAGACTCAGACGCCATCTTGCCACCTGGACGGAGCGTGTTCTGCGAACTGCGGATTCGTCTTCTGCTCGTCGTGCTTTTCTCTCGTTCTTGTGCGCTGGATCGTTGGGACGTGGGGGCTCGGGTTCCGTCAGACCAGCAACAAACAAACCGCTGGATCCGCAGTGTTCTCCGGAACAGAATGGTGAATCTGACCCAGTCCGGATCGTGACGGTGGTTAAACATGGCGGACTCGACATGTCCGTGCTGCCGTGTCTTTTGTTGTTTGAGTTTCAGAGCTTCGCCACCGCCGTGAGTAACGTTAGCGTAGCCTCGTGTTGTCGTTTGCAGCAAATATCCGCAGACGTGATGGCCGGAGAGGAGCGGTGTTAGCTTCTAATCCATTATGTACCTCTTTTACAAACCGGTGCCGGACCCGAAGAACGTGAATCAGATCTGGTTCATTTCTTGATCTTTAGGGCCACGGATGGATGGAACCCTGTAGATGCCAACAGTTAAAAACAAAGTGACACGTTTACATTTATGGTCAGGGTTAATAATGCGTGTAATAATTACATTGTAAAGGTAACTTTGTACAAAGCCCTCCAAAAAAATAAAAATTTGGTCAGAAGTGTGCGTACATTTGAGTAGTAAGCTGTTTTTGCACATTTTGTAAAATTGTCGCATCTACTGCTGGTGTGTCGTTTTCATTTTGGTCATTTAAATACTCGTAAATGAAAGGGACCGTCTACAAATTCTATAACGGGAATTTAATGTTCAGTAGTGTATACAGAATTAAATTAGATTTCACCTAAATCTGATAAGGCCTTCATATCGGCTGTTCTGAAGCTCGTGGATTGGGCTTTTTTGTGACAAAGTATTTCCTTTCAGATAATAAGCAGGCCTCTTAGCGTTTTGCTTTAAATTATTTTTTTAATCACCTTTTCTGTCTAATATTTAAGACACTTGATTTGTTCTTTTAAAAGATACTGTTTTTCTTTTTAACTTTCTTTTACTGTTCTTTTGCCATGGTTTTTATTAATTACATAGATAGTAATATACACTTGAGTTGAGTCCGTTTTTAAATGTGCTTTACAAATGATGAGTTAGTAAATGTGCATTTCCAGAACTGTGGAGAACTTTTACCCTTTTTCTACATTATTGACAGTTCTTAAACATTTGTTGAGTATGGAGTTTGCATGTTTTGATTCAAATCAGCCCATATCGTCTCTTCTGCATTTAAGAGGAAGTGATGTATGTTAGTACCGTTTCCCCTACCATTATACAACCAAGCGCCCTGTCAACTGAACCAAACACCCACCCCTGTCAACATCTGCCAGAACTGACAAAGCGCAATGCTAGTGGTGCGCAATATAGACACGCTAGTTTTTTCCCCTCATGCTGAGCCATTGCTACCCTTCCCCTTCGCACACTCAAAACAATATGTATTGTCATTGTTGTATTTTCCCATACAATGGTGAAATTGGCTTTGCATTTAACCTATCCACCATGAGGCGGAGCAGTGGGCGACATTTGGAGGCGCCCAGGGGGCAATTGGGGATGGGGTGTCCTGCTCAGAGACACCACAAGATGTGCAATGACCAGGGCTCAAACCCGGATCCTGAGTATGCTGCCCTGTTCCTAGACCATCTCGGCCCCCAAAAACTGTGGGTACAAACAGCGCGCAACACAGACATGTCTCCGTCATAGCAGTTAGCATCACATGCAATAAGCAATTCCCAAGTGAACATTATTACCTTTTAAGACAACGCAATGTCCAGGCCTGTGCTAAATTTTGTAATGTTCCATGCAGGGCTGGTCAGTAATTTGACATTGATATATATAACAATATACTTTTATTCAATAACTGTGATATGATTTTTAAGCACATTTTCGATATTTCAATATACAGGTAGTCCTCGGGTTACGACGGTCTCGAGTTACGACGTTTCGAGGTTACGACGCATCTTCCATTTACTATGAAAAACCTTATTTCGAATTACGCTGTTTCATGTCGTAAACATAATGCAGCGGCGGAAGAATATTGTATTGTACGCAGTGCAGCGGCAGCGGAATACTGTACGCCGCTCTGGACCGAGGAGGACGGTGTCACCAGCATCCCAGTAGGTCATTAACTCTTTTACTCTTTACGTCGTAACGCAGCGGCAGAAAAATATTGTACTGTATGCGGTGCAGAGGCGAAGGAATACAGTACTGTAAATGTATATGGTACAGTACGTACGTATGTTCCGACTTACGTCGAAAATCGGTTTACGACGCGTGTAGGAATGGATCAACGTCATAAGTTGAGGACCACCTGTACATTACAATATGATTACAGCGTTTCACTGACCCATTTCTTTTTCTGTTCAGGTTGAAGCAGCCGCTTAAGTTTCGACCCGAACATAAAAATCTGACACAACTACATAAGTGCGTGGTGATACCACAGCTCGAAGGAATCAGCGGTAGCAGGCTAGGCTAACCTCCAACGCGCGTTAAGTTTTCGCTTCGAAATGAGTGCCCATGACTCAGAATGTGACTGAACAAACTTTCACAAGTGAAGCGAAAGCAATTGATGAGCGGAAAGACGTAATTTGGCGGTGTGAAAGTGGTTCTGCTATCTAAGATCCGATAAGCTGCAGGTTTCAGTCAGTGTGCTGCAAAATGCGCCGGAAAGTCATTCCATCTAGTGGTGGGAACACATTTAACTTGTTCCATGTTTCCACTCGACAGAATCTGCTGAAAGTCGAAAGATGAAGCACAATAAAACTTTGAGCCAATGTGTCGCTGAAATAATACTCCCAGCTGTATCAAAAGATAAACGTCTGTGTTTGCTGCATGGGTTAGGTTATTTAAAGGCAAAACTATTAATGTTGACAAAGTTGAGAGTTTTATGTTTGACTGCGATTTCAAATTTCTTTGAAGGCTAAATACACAAAAGGTGAACATTAGTTTATTTGTACAGTTGTTTTGAGGATTTTATATTGTTTATATCGATATTGGAATTGTATCGTTATCAACCGAAATTAAGAAATATATTGCGATAAAAGTTTGACCATATCGTCCAGCCCTAGTTCCATGTAGCTGTTCGTCCAGCCCTAGTTCCGTGTAGCTGTTATTGCGGGGAATATTTTCTTTGCTTTACAGCACCCTCAGTAGCTTAAAGTTTAACGAACTCAGAATTGGCTCCCCCAGTGGCAGTATAAATTTCCATCCATCCATTATCTTTACCTGCTTCTTCCTTTTTGGTTCGCAGGGGTCACTGGTGCCCATGTCCAGTTATCACTGTGCAAAAGGCGGGGTACATCCTAGACAGGTCAAAAGTCCATCAGGGGACACAGAGATAAATGAGACAAATAACCATTCATTTTCATGCACACCTAGACACAATTGACCAATCAGCCTAACATGCATGTTTTTGGTCAGTGGGAGGAAATTGGAGTTCCCGGGGGGAAGAAAAACATGAACGGCGAGACCATGCAAACTCCACCCAGAAAGTTCCCAAGCCGGGATTTGTACTGGCGACCTCGCTGAGAGGAAACGGCTGAACCATGTAAGCCACCATCCCAGTATAAATGTAGTAATCACTTACTATTTTGAAATCAAGGCCAAATACGTTTAGCTTGCACGTTGTAAAATTTTTGCACTTTGTTGAAAAATTGTCCACGTCAACTAGAGTTGCACTCAGGTCCAAAAAATCTGTCCCAGCCCGCAGTCATCTCTGAACCCTACCCGATTCAACAAATTATCTACTTACAGATCCGAACCCAGAAAAAAAAAACAACATTTTTAATTCAGCTTTGACTGCTTATATCACTGACTATATTAATGGTTGGCGTACGCGTGCAGCTGAGTAAAGGGGGCAGAAGATCGGAGCTGAGGAGCCCTCAAAGCGCATTAAATGCTTCCCCTACTTCTGCCTGCATTGGACACTTCTCTGATATGTCGGATATTTTGGGATCTCACCTCAGCCGCACTTGTCCTCTGAGTGCTGCGGCTGAATGAACGTCCATTTTGGCTGATGGATCGCTGGCAGTAGTTCATCTGAAGCTTAACTAAACTTTTTACCTCTTTCAACCGGCCGGTCAGCACATGGTCAAATGGCCAATGAGGCAGGTCAAAGTATGGTAAGCCATGTTGGCATATAATTGGATCATCGGCTGACACAATAAAAAGCCCGACCCGAATGTTATTATGACCTGGTCCGAATCCGGGCCGGGTTCGGGTTAGAAATGACAGCTCTACTGTCAACCACTCTAGATTTAGGATGGTGAGTTTCAAAGCGATTATATTTTGAACTTTAAAAAAAAACTCAAAATAAGGATTAACAGACTTTTTGATGTAACCAAAAAAATATATAAATGGGTGTGCCCTATACAATCTGATTTAAAATAAGAGACCAGAAATAGAAAAACCTCAACGCGCCCACTATAGGTGAGCACGTCAAAGTAATTTTGTAGGCCACATAACATAGTTACTGCCATGTACATATCTAAAAACAACTTGCAGTATGACTGTTATATACGCCACTGCTAATTATGCTAGCCAGGAATATTTGTATTCCTTTATTTTCATCGATCCAACAATTCAACGAGTGGATGGGTGTTGCAATGAAATTGTAGCTCAGTCGTGATTTTTATTTATTTTTTTACAGGTGTGCTGAAAATGGCACCCCATTTGAAAAATCACAGTTAAGGAACAACTTGATGCGTTACTGCCACAGAAAAGCAGCAAATTGAAGAACATCGCTATTGACTCAGTAATTTGTCTTGTTGTCAAATACATACTTTTAGGTACTAAAAGAATCTGCCTGTATGGGATCAAAGACTGCCTCATTGGCAACTTTCCTGTAGTACACGTTGGAAAAATCAGATTCACCCAGTTAATATTTATTACCAAAAAATACACATCTTTAAAATAGAATTTATACGTAATAGTGGTCAATATGAGACATCTATAAGCATATTCATCCATTTTTAACTAATGAACGTTGGTATGTTAATTTGAAAATGCACAATACATTAAATGGTAAGTACAAGTATGAAATGATGGTACGAAAAGTCAACTCATCTGCCAGCCAAAATAATGTAACCCTGCAGTGGACTGAGGACTTATCCTGCCTGTTGACCACTACAAACAGGCACCACATGATTGTGATATTCAACAGGATTAAACGGGTACAGACAAACGATTTGTAGGTTTAACAGTTTGTAAGCAGAACTTGCATTTTAACCCTCCTGTTGCCCTAGGGTCAAAATGATCCACAAAACCTGTTTTAAAATGGAAGGGGTCGTCATTTTGACCTAAGAGCAGTTGCAAAGAACATGCTCCATCCTGCAGAAAACGGTCATTGTTGAGATGAGAAAAACATGTTAACAAAGGTGGATTTTATTTAAACACAAATGTGAATTTTTGTGCGTTTTGTTTTAATAATTTGAAATTCAGTTTTGTTCTCTTTGTTGAATATTTTTGACCAAGATAAATCTTTACAGATTTGGAGCTCAGTCCAACTCCTTGTCATGTCTATACTACTACAATTTTTTTATTTGCTGTGATCCCTCACCTATCGTGGGAGTTATGTTCCAGACACCCCCGCGGTAAGTGAAAATCTGTGAAGTGATGTTCTATTTATTTTATAATATCTATAGATTAAAGGCTTTATAAAACACGTTCCACTCTTACAAACCTTTCCCACTCAAACACCATGTGCCCTTGAACGCTTTGGTGGTGATGGCAATTAGATTAATGTACAGTACTGCACAGAGTGTATAGTACCGTACACACAATAGAAGAAAACAGGTTGGAACAAACGAGATAGTGAGAGATAAGTTGTTTTTTTCTTTCTATTATGCATTCCAACAAAAATCATGCAATACCCAAGTCAAGCCACTAGGTGGCAAGAATGCCCACGAAAGAGTACGGAAATTTTTACGTTAGAAGTCCTTCCATGCTCGTTCTTTTGTCAACTATTTCCTCTCGGTTATTATTTCATTGAACAAAGATGGACAGCCGAATAAGTAACGAGACAAAACAGAAAAAAAGGCTCCATATTGGGGTTCCTTGGGCACAACTGTGGCAGATGTAGCACAAAATAGGCTATTGCTTTAAAAGTTTTATATCTCCTGTCTACACAGATGCACCAAAAGTAAACATTTTTCTCACCAGAACTTCGTGTGAGCAATAGAAAATATCAGTTTTAAATCTCGCACAAACCTGGACCAGTCTGTGCCATGACGGTGTTCATGATTGTGTTTCTGAAATGTTTCAAAACTTCTGGATGTAAAGTCTCACTCATTTTGCAGGAATTTTGAATCCAATTGAAAAATGTACCTTCAAAGTTGTCATGGGCATCCAGATCTCATGATTTGTGGAACCAAATGTGTGATAAATGGATATAAAATAGGGATAAATGACAGAGCTTACTGATTTAAATCATTTGCTCAGCATTAAATATGTCATGCATTTACAGTGTATGTGCAGACAAGTGTTTGTAACAATTCATTATGATTCCAAGAGAAAATATGTGAATTTTCCCACCATTTTGCATCCATTCAGTCACCATCAGTCAGTGAGATACTAGCTACTGCTGCATTTTCATTTCCTATTATTTATATAGGATTTTTCCCCCCCATTGTGTTTTGTTAGGACAGTCCCATTGAGACATAAGATCTCATCTTCCATAGTCCTTTTTGACAAAACAGCTTAGACTTTAAAAACCACAAACCTGTTGGGTAATAGATCTTTCAAGCGTCCCAGTCAAAATGGCAACGCAAAGTAAAAACTATTTCCATCAATAAGACAGCTTGTACCTGCTGTGAACTCAGTTTTGAACAAACTTCCAGGGACAAACTCAAGTGAATTTTATCAAAGACCCGTAAATGTAAAAGGAGAGTTCAACCGTTTGGCTAATGTCAGTTTCAGGAAATATAAAAAGGAAGGCGTGCAGCACAGGGACCATTGGAGCTTTGGACCATTGGTCCATTATTAGAAGAAATATTTCTCTCCCCCCCCCCACCAAAATTACAAATTACTGAAATTTACATTTTACCAGGATGTTTCATTTTAAAAAATTATAAACACAAACTTATTTTTAAAATGTTCTTTTTTTTGTGCTGCCATGTTTTGGAGCCAGTCTGTGCAAATAATGTAGGGTGATACCCTGTTGCCAGATAGGAAATTAAATGTTCTGCTTTAAAAGTATGTTTTGGTCCGAACTAGTATGTTTTGGTCCGAACTAACGTAATTAAGTGATGGAGCACTTTCTTGGCCAAGGAGGCACAAGTTCTGACTGAGTGGTTCCATCTGTGGGTGTTCATGTGAATAAGACATTTCATTGGTGAACAAACTTACCCAAAATATACCTTTAGCTTCATAGAAATTATCTTATAAAAATATATTTATTGTGTATCTGGCAACACTGAAAAAAATCGCCTGAGACACCCAACATTTCGTCATTGACCGCGTAACACAAAACTGTAAAACTGATAAATTATATTAAAACTTTAGTAGAAAATAATGCATTTGAACCACAGCAATTTGAGAACTACACAAATCAAAAATGAAAAAAAAAGTATTTTCAACTTTGTCAGAAAATGTATATTTTCCACAAAAGGGGCGGGGCTTCAAATTTGTACATGAGCCTCCAGGTGGCGCTGGTCCTTTATGTCGAACTTATTCTTGCATATTGCATCAAAATGATCCAATTGTGTAAAATATATTGATCCATTTTATTTATTGAAAACATTTAAAATGCTTGAAAGAGTCGAGAAGTAAATCACTGCAAGTGAAGTTCCTATACAGGTAATATACAAATAGATATAAATGCTCTCGTAACACTTTAAATTTATTTACAACACGAGCTTTCTGTGCAGATTTGAAATTAGAGGTAAAAACACAACATAGAATTAAATATTTAAAAACACAGACTCAGGTGCATGATTGATGAAATGAAGAAGCTTCATGAGGAAAGAGTTTTGAGGTTAGAAGGGAGACCATGTTGCCTGTGTGTCTGTGTAAATTTGTTTGTCTTGTTAGAAAAATTACTAAAACCACCGGACAGATTTTAATGAAACTCTCAAAGTAATCATTGGGTGAAGGTCTACACCTGATCAACTGGACTCCACCTGATCAAGATGGCCGCCACGGTTGCTCAATCTTCGCAAAAATAAACAAGTATACCTCGCTGCAACAAACAGAACGGGGAGGAGACGGACCACTTCCGTCCGTCCCCGCCCCCCTTCGCTCCTTATTTGGAAATGATAGTCCGGTTGAGGTTAGGGTTAGCATTACAGTCAGGCTTAAGGTTAAGGTTTGGGTTAGCATGACGGTCAGGGTTCACATATTTACAGGACGGATTATGAAAATAGCGCCACCGTCCTTTCCGGAGTGCAACACTACCACTTCCAAATAAGGATCTGCGACTGACAATGGTCTGTCCCCGCCCCGTTCTGCATGCTGCTGCGAGGGCCTACTGGTGGCTACAACTCAGTCAAATTTACAGCTATTGAGCTAAAATGTGGTGTGGTAGTAGCTGAGAGTCATCCTCAACACATGCTTTGCCCTCTAATGAATCACTCAGATACTTTCATTTTTGTTTCTTGTTTAAATATTATTCTAGTCAAGTTATGGACAAAGGTACTAGGTAAACACAATAAGGTCAGTGTTTGAACTTCCGTCAGTCATTCAGAATAAAAGCTTCAAACTTATACACACCATGTGTTATGACTCTCAACTACTACCACACTAAACTGTTATCAATATTTGTAGCGTTGACAGTTATAGCCATTTTAGGTAGCTGAGATTATTTAGCTGTGGCAGCCATCTTGAAATGAGAGTTAATTACTGTAACGATCGGTTCATTACAGTCGCTCCAGTAACTTTATGAGAAATTTAGCCGACGTTTACACGAAAGGCTGGCGATAACAAAACGTCTGAAGTATTTATTTTATACATAAAAAAACACAGCTGTAGAAATATTCCCACACTTTTATAGAAATCTTTATTTAAAAGTTAAAAACGGCTCCCGTGTGGCCATTAAATAAAGTGTGATGTTATTTACTGAATCAAAAACTGTGTTAAACGTTGATGAGCAGCCAACACAACTCTGTCCAAATGTGTTCACAGCAGTTTGACGAGGTTCACTCAGTAAGTTAGACAAACACTAAACGAGTGAGGAGATCAAGTAGAACAACAGGAGTTACTTAAAGTCTCGTTTTTTTTTTTTTTTTTCAAATTGAAACTCCACAGCTGCTGATTCCATGTGATCAACTGACCCATGGTCGTCGTGGAGAAGCGGACCAGATCCAGACCTCTGAGTCTCAAACACGAGATGTTAACGTACAATCCATCTGAAGAGTTTAGAGCTCAGCAGCTTCCTGCGGTCTGATCTTAGCGTGTAGCTTCGGTCGTTTGCACTTCCCATCGTTAGAGAAGAGCACCACGTGAGTTCAGGCATGTTGGATAAGCAAACAGTTTCTGCTCTGCTCTGAAGTCCTTCAAAATAAAAGCACGAGACAACGCGGCTCAAAGCATCAATCAGACAAGCAGAAACAAAAACAGATTTGAAGTCAGTTCTTTTGGGTAACCACTGCAGCTGTTAGCCGATTAACCAATTAGTCGATCAATTATTTCTGTAATCAGTTATTTGAGGTATTGTTTTTAATCTTGAACCTCGGGTGATCGGCAGCTCTCGGAGGTGAGAACGTGCAGTTATTCCACAGACGGAGAAATAAGTGGTGGAACGAGCGCTCTCCTGCGTCTTAACTGTTCGGGCTGCCCTGAAATTAGCGCATCCACGTCGGTGATTCTGGACGTCCCATCGGAGGCGCAGCATCTTTCAACGTTTATGTTAGAAATGTTGACACATTTTTAAAAAAAAGACATTCAACAGATGTTTAAGTTGCTGGAATCCCATTTAAGTCTTTAAAACCTGACGTTAATAACAGATTCCGATCACAGGCTAATAAATCGATCGACTAAAGGATCAATGAAGGCTGCGACGGTTCCTGTCTGACAGAAGTGAAGCAGGAACCAGGAGAACCGGTCCATCTGTACCTTCATCCCTGTGGTGTAAAACAAGCGTCCCCTCAGGTGAGCGCAGCGCTCTGATTGGTCAAACGTTGATGACTGCATCGTCCTCATCATCATCCCTGCCCTGATCCAATCTTCCCCCTGCCACCGCCTCCTCGAGGGGTCCACAGTGCTTGACGACGTACCTGTAGTCTCCCCCCATGGCCAGCGCCGCCCTGGACGCCCCTATGAGCCAGTCCGTCTCTCCGTCCTCCACCTGTCGCTGCCAGGGGACGCTCCAGCTGGAAGCTTCTGATGCAGCTTCAGGTTCTATAGACTGAGCGAGTTCCTGAGGTCCACCAGCGCCTTCTCTCCTGTCCAGCTCCTCGTCTCCTTCCAGGTTGACGTAAAGTAAAGGAGGAGAGGCGGGGGAGAGGTTAAGGTGCAGCCTCTCCAGCTGGACGACCAGCTGCTGAAAAGTGGGACGACACTTTGGGACGGGACTCCAGCAGCTGTGCATGATCTCATAACTGAGGAGCAGAGGAGATCTCAGATCAAAAACCAGCTAAAACAACTGGTCTGGTTGAACCGTTACGGAGCAGAGATGTTCATTCAATACATGAAAACAAAACGTGGAAGCTGTGAGTGAAAAACTGGTTCCAGGCCCTGGTCCAGCAGCCTGTAGAACCTCCTCCAGCAGCAGAGATTTTTTTCCCTTCATCATTGTCCTGTTAGATCATCTGACTCCAGAACCCTTTGGTCTACAGGTGTCCCAGTGACTGATAGGAGCCCAAACCATCAGCCCTCCACCACTGTGCTGACAGCTGAGAGGTGCTGTTTGCTGCTAAGTATTCTGGGTAAACTTCTGTCCTATGGTCTGGTTCTGGTCCACAAGTTTTGTGGTTCCGTCAGATGAAACTTTCCAAACCTTAAGTCGAGCTGCTGTGTTGTTTTTAAAGAGGAATCATGACCTTTGACCTTTTGACAGAGGCCTTTTGAGTTTGAGATGGAGCTCACTGCACGGTCTGACCTTCAGGGTGAACATGCTGTGAAGACTGTCAGCTGTCTGAAATGTTTCCGACATGTGAGTAATCTTTCTCTGTAGAACGATGGCCTCTAAATGACCTTTGACCTTTCACAGATTGATGGGCGGCAGCTGCTTCTGTGAGATCACTGCTGATGTCTTTCCACCTTGGTGCTGTGCTAGCACACCTGTATGATCCAGATCAGAGACGGTTCTGATGTGGATCAGTTCATCAGCTGATCCTGAACCTCTGAGATCCTGTGGATCCAGTTTTTCACTCCCAGCTTTAAGGGTCTGTTGCTGTGAAACGGACTCACATGTCACCTCTGCAGTCCGCCGGTTTCTTCAGACGCTCTCCTTTGATCAGAAACTCGTAGATCTCAGAGTTTTCCACTCCGGGATACGGAGTCTGACCCCGAGTCACGATCTCCCACATCGTTACACCGAACGCCCACTGATCAACAAGAACACGCACGGAAAATCCAAAGTTTAGCTTTTTGAAAACTGATCTCTTTGATTCAGTTTGCCAAGCATGCGTGTGTGTGTGTGTGTGTGTGTGTGTGTGTGTACCACATCGCTCTGAGTGGTGTAAACGTTGTCAGCCAAACTCTCCAGAGCGATCCATTTGACAGGAAGCTTGGAAACGGATCCCTGGCGATAATAATCTCCGCTGTAGATCTTTTTGGAGAGGCCGAAGTCTGCCACACACACCGACATGTTCTCATTCAGCCTGAAACACACACACACACACGGTTCACTACTACACCTGCAGGCTGGACCATACAAGTTAAGACTTATTTTATATTAACACTAAATTTATCATTTAAAATATATAGTTTTCAGAATAAAACTAGAAAATGAGACAGTTAAAAGACTGAGTATTAAAAAGAAAATTCAAATTCTATTGTTTGGAGCAAACTAGAATAAATAGAAAAAGTCTCAAGAGTTATGGGTTAATTATGTGTCTTAATCATTTTAAGTGTCAAAGACATAGCATCTAAACATTATAATAAACATGTTATAATAAACATGTTATAACATGTTATAATAAACATGTTATAATAAACATGTTATAACATGTTATAATAAACATGTTATAATAAACATGTTATAACATGT
>JARVGQ010000781.1:22847541-22864983 GCA_031762355.1 Hypsolebias martinsi
TTACATACCCCTCCCCCCCCCCAAATACACACAGAGTGTCAGAGTCCAGCTGGAAGCAGGGGACCAGCAGCTCCTCTGTTTACTGATGAAACACTTCTCTGTGAAACCCATCAACAACAAGGTCAGCACAGATAAACACCTGGTTGGACCTGATCGGTCCTGCAGAACTGTAGCCAAACAAGAAGGTGGGAACCTCCAAAACCTCTGATCACACGGAGCCGCTGATCCGCCTCACCTGACTCGGGAGTGACGAAGAGCAGCCACGAGGAGAACTGGGACGCCCCCACCTGGTTGACACAGGAAACCCTGGCGCTGTAGTTGGAGTGGCTCCTCAGACCTGACAGGGTGTGGGCGTAAGGAGGAACCTGGACCTCCTGCTGAGGCAGAGCCTCCCTGCGGCCCGCCAGCCTCACCACCTGCGAAGGAGGAGGAGGAGGTCTGAAGAGTCTGACGCAGGTCTCATCGTATTTTGTGTGTGTGGACCGTACCTGGACGATACAGGTGGAAAGCTCAGAGTGACCCGTGAATCCTGGTTCCCATGACAACGTGACACTGCTGTCAGTCATCGTAAGGATGTGAAGACCACCAGGGGCCTCCGGCAGCACTGAAGAGACAGAAACCAGAGATCAGCAGACGGACGGTCTGCCTCTTCACTCCCAGATTAACTTTGATAACTGGAAGCTTCTAAACTTTGTTAAAGTTGATTAAAAGTTGTATAAATGACTGGACGTCATCAGAATGAACAAAAACAGCTTTTATTTTTAAATCTTTAAAATCACTGAAGTGTTCGTAAGAGCATGTAAATACTCAGAGGACCCATGGTCCCGTTCTCTCCGTCGTCATACATGAGGCGCTGCCGCTGCTTCGAGCAGCCAGGGAGCGACGTGAACTCCCGGCACATTCTGGCCTAAATTTGCTCTCTACTCTCACTGCAGACCCCAAATGGAGACCCCTGCGCAGAACCAGTCCAGGTCCAGCAGGTGGACTCACCTTTAATGTGGACCGTTCCTGTTCGGGACACAGAGATTCCTCGGGCGTTCTTTGCTTCACAGTAAAACTTGACGCTGCTGTTCACACCTGCACACACGCACACACACACGCGCACACGCACACACACACACACAGAGTTTCTGTGAGTTTCCAGGAGGACCGTGAAACTCCAAACATTTCCTACTCTCTTGTTTTGTTCAGTTTGGGCCTAATCATCTGTTTATGACAAACATGCCCATCAGAAGTGACCTTTGGATTAAATCCAGACCTCATGAGGCTGACTCAGAGCTCCAAGGTGTTTTAAAGCCACCAGAACCCGAGCTGTGACTGCAGCAGAGCCTGCAGAGCTCAGAGGCTGGTTTGTTGCTAGGAACACATTGAAGAAAGGAAACAAAAACATTTTGATGCTCTGAAGGTTCCTCTGAGCTCAGTGGGCTTCAGAGTTGACAAAACTGCTCACCCGACCAAACTGAGCGGCAGAAGTAGAAATTCTGAGGTTCTTGTTTTTTTTTTTCCTCTCAGGTGTAGGTGCATCTCCTCTGCATCTGTTGGAGCTTTGGGAGGGGGCGGGGCTTACAGCAGCACTTGTTGAGGACAGTGAATGCAGAATGATTGGTGCCTTCACGTGCAGCCTCTAAAAAAGGTCTCCAAACTCACCAGAATAAAGCAGCTAGAAATGTCGCTAATCATTTTATTATTATTTTTTTTTTTAGTCGATACAGGTAGACCTGTCACGATAACAAATTTTGCCGGGCGATTAATCGTCTCAAAAATTATTGCGATAAACGATAATATTGTTTGAAATTTATTGTCAAATTTAAGAAGAAATGTTGGTTACTGGATAAGACTGTTTGAACTGAAGGATGGATAGTGAGGGAGCAGCAGTGTGTCTAAGAAAAATGGGAGGGAGGCCCCTTGACTTGACATGGGCTGTCTCTCTCCGGTTCTCAAAATGGCGGATGCTGTGTGTGGTTTGAGCTCTTTAGCATAGCATTTTTCACACAAAACTTTTAATTTTAAAGAAAAGCAGTAAACAAGTTCTCAGCTTCATTTTTCAGAGAAAAACAACTTTTTACACGAAGGCACAAGTTTCAACCGTGAATTTTGGAGCTTCAACAAGACGGAAGTTTTTCCCCCGAAGTCGGCCTGTTAGCTTAGCTCGTAGCTTAGCTTCTCAGCTTAGCTGCTTTTTTAACGATCCAAAAATGCAATTTTGGACGATTAAAACAAATTTTCTATTCTAGATTCTTGTTCCAGGAGTCTGACAACTCACTACATCGTCAAGGATGTCGATCCACAGGCCAATCAACGGCTGCAGTTTGCCGACGCCAGATTGTTTGTTCGGCTCGGATGGACCACGACAGAAGCGGGTCCACAAACCAAGCAGGACCAGGGATTGGAGAGTTGATGTGACCTCCCCAACAGGACACTGGCCCAAAGCACCCAGAGAAAAAGACCGAACAACTGGTTAACCCGACTGACCTGGGACATGGAGGATAGAGCGGGAAGGTTTGGGTTCTCCCTTCTGGACTCCTCCCAGCCACCACAGCACCTCCACTGGTTCTGGGGGTCCAACAGCAGTGCAGGAAAGGTTGAAGGGTGCGTTGGGGAAAACCGCCACATCCTGCGGCTCTTCGGTGAAGTGAGGAACACCTGCGAGAGGAAAAGACCCGGTGAAGAACCGGCAACGGGAAGAGACACCGTGATGCGTTCAGGGTTCCACCTTCAACTGTGATCCAGGCCCGCTCAGAGGAGAACGTCTGATCGTGGTATTCTACCTCACACCAGTACTGTCCCGCATCCAGCTGCTGGACCGACTTCACACTGAAAGCACAAAACGGAACTGTGTAACACGTTCTGTCTCACAAACCTCCATCAGGACAAACGAGACGAACATGTCGACAAATGAACCCAACCGGCGGAGCAGAGGCCTGCTCGGTTCTGAAGCGTAGCTCGTTTTAGCTCCTTCTCATGATAAAGTGGTGAAAGCTTTGGCTGATCATGCAGACAGGAGTGGAAGAGTCATCTCGGTGCATTGTCCCAGTAATCAGTTCAGTTCAGACAATTTACGAGCTGCGATCAAAAACCTCTCGTCTGAATCGTCTAAAATCTGCCTCACGCACCAACAAGTTTCAAATCAAGATCTTACTCCACCTGTTGGTGCTCAGAGCGTGCGCTGGGGATGACAACCTGCTACTACCACACCAAATCTGGGCTCAACAGCTGCAGACTGAGTTAAAGCCCTTTAATGGTTTACTAAGGTCAAATAGCTGTGGTGGCCATCTTAAATTAGGAAGACTCCAAATGTTAATGAGCTGTTGATCTACATCGTTTATGAAAGTTTAATTAAAATACAACTACTGGTTCGTGAGATATTTTGCTAACAGACAAGAGAAAACTGAATTATTGCCTGCTATCATGGTGGCATGTCTCTGTTTACTCCCTAGAAGAGCAGAAGCACAAAACAATCCAACATCCAAACAGGAAGTGGACATTTCTGCTGCTCTGGTCCATTTCCTGTCAGGACAGAGTTCTCACATCCTGTGGTCCAGTTACTGCTCAAACATCTGGCTCATGTGGGTCTCATTAGTTAACTGGTCTTACTGGTTAACTGGTTCAGTGTCTCATAACTGGTCTTACTTGTTGACTAGTTCAGTGTTTCATTGGTTAACTGGTTCAGTGTTTCATTGGTTAACTGGTTCAGTGTTTCATTGGTTAACTGGTTCAGTGTTCATTGGTTAACTGGTTCAGTGTTTCATTGGTAACTGGTCTTACTGGTTGACTAGTTCAGTGTTTCGTTGGTTAACTGGTTCAGTGTTTCATTGGTTAACTGGTCTTACTGGTTAACTGGTTCAGTTTCTCATTGGTTAAGTGGTCTTACTTGTTGACTAGTTCAGTGTTTCATTGGTTAACTGGTTCAGTGTTTCATTGGTTAACTGGTCTTACTGGTTGACTAGTTCAGTGTTTCAGTGGATAACTGGTCTTACTGGTGAACTAGTTTGGTGTATCGTTAGTTAACTGGTTCAGTGTTTCATTAGTTAACTGGTTGAATGTCTCCTTGGTTAACTGGTTGAATGTCTTCTTGGTTAACTGGTTCAGTGTATCATTAGTTAACTGGTTTAGTGTCTAATTGGTTTACTGGTTCAGTGTCTCATTGGTTAACAGGTTGCATTCCTCATTACTTAACTAGTTGAGTGATTCATTAGTTGGTTGATTGGATGTTTCGTTAGTTAACTGGTTGGTTGTCTCATTAGTTTTCTGGATGAGTGAATCATTAGTTGGCTTATTGAATGTCTCATTGGTTAACTGGTTGAGTGTCTTGTTGGTTAACTGGTTGAGTGTCTTGTTGGTTAACTGGTTGAGTGTCTTGTTGGTTAACTGGTTGAGTGTCTCATTGGTTAGCTGATTCAGTGGTGGGTGTTGCTGGACCTGTGGGAGGTCTCCCAGTGCTGCTCTCCCAGCATGAGGAACACTTGGTCTGTGCTGTACAGCTTCTCTCCATCTTTGATCCACATGATATCCGGCTCTGCCACGCCCTCCACAGCGCAGCCCAGCCTCACCTCCTTTCCCTGAGAGACGGTCTGATTGGACGGGTGTTTGGTGAACAACACACCTGCAGGGAAAAGTAAAGGTTTACGCAACAATGACGTGAGCGTCTACCTAAAAGTGGTGGGAGCAAACTGGTCCAAGAGACCAACAGAAAACCCTGGAACAATATCCAGGTATAATTAATTTAGGAAAATGTCCACAGTGAAGCACAGTAGCAGCTGCATCATAATATGGGGTTGGTTTTGCTCAATTGAATCTAGGGTTTTAGTCAAAGTAAATAAAATAATGAACAGTTCCACATTCTAGTAAATTTGACCCAAAAACAGAAAGCTGATCATATAGAGGGATTTTATTTTTCATCATGAGGACAATGCCCAACATCTCCATCAAAAAATAAACAAAAGTATTGAAATCCAAAGTTTAGACAAAAATCTGACATGATGATGGATTTAATATGGCAGATCTGGAGCTCTTGTACAGGGTGAAATGAAACTTTAAATCTAAAAAGGACTTGTATTCCTGGTAAAATAAAATTATAAAGAAATGACAATTTGCTGCAACAATGAAATGCTGAAGATCTTTGTTGAAGCTGAAATAAAATTATTAAGTCAAAATGATCAGAATGGAAGTAAAACAAGCTAAACAAAAGCTAAATAAATATATCTAAATTAAAAAAGCAAAAAGGCTCAAATTAGCTCAACAAAAAAAGCACAACTAAAGCTAAATATAACAAAAAAATTGCTAAATTAAGCTAAAATTAGTTAAACAAAAGCTAAAATTATTAGAACAGTAGCAAAAACTAGCAAAACAGAAGATAGACAAAATCAGCAAAACTACAGCCAAAATCAGTAGAAATGTAGCTAAAAGCTAAAACTAGCTAAGTAAAAGCTAAAATTAAGTAAAGTATGCTGAAGTAAATGTCAAAATGCAAGTATTTCTTTAAGAATTTGAAAAATCTTTTTATATTGTATTAGGAAAAAAGTGTGGTTTTTAAAGTCAAACTCAAAGTATAAAAGTAACAAAAAACAAAAGTCAAGTTAATTTTGAATGCTGACTCAGCATTCGACAATGACGGACTAGATAGTTTTGGATTAAAAAAAAATAAAATAAAAACTTCTACGTTTCTATGTATAAAGTGAATCGAAGAACCAAGACAAAAAGATAAATCTAATGCCAGTGGCTCTTTATGGACACTATGGTAACTACACACCTGGTTGCATCTCTAAAAGAGGCAGGCAGAAACAGACTGGAAAATAAGCCTCAAACGAACATTCATTGTTTGAACACGATAAGTAGTAACTTTAAATTTTCTTAACCATGGGCGGCAGAAGACCCTGATGGTCACACATGAATTTTTATGCGTCTACAGTGTTAAATAGGGAGAATGACGGTTTAAAAGACCCTTCACTTTTAGTTTCGAATGGAATATTTTGAGCTAAAAAATAATGTGCTTTTCACTCTGGAGGAATTTGTGTGAAAACTGCAACTAGAAAGAGACATGCTGGATGAAAGACGAGAAAAATCCCTACATTTTGATGTATAATTTGTATATGTAACAAAAAAAAAAAAAAGATTGTCAGAGTAGAATTAAAAGAAAAAACTTGACAGCTGAAAGGTAGTGACGTCATCACCCCAATTTGAACATTCTGTGGAAAAATTGGTAAAAATAAAATAAAAAAAATAAGTGATTGCGTAAAAAGCATTAAAGGTTTAAAAACACCAGTTCCGTCATGTGAGGTCCAACTTTCTGTGAGCCGTTAAAACTTTAAATGATGTTTCTGTGATGACGTCGGCAAACAGGACTGCACAGGCCAAAACTCCATCCATTTATTTATTTAATTTTTTTGCCAGTTTTGTCCAAGTTTTTGATGCCACGCAACCAAAAAGTAGTGCAAAGTATTCCTGATTAAAAAGCACGTTTCGAAGTGTTTGTTTTAGTTTGAAACTTGACGGAAAATGAATGAGGAGCTTGAGGCTGGACAGACGGGTTTATTCTTTAACACGCGCCCAGATTTCCCTAAGAAAAATAAACAATTTTAGGTTTATTTTGTTGTAACTTTATTTACGTTGTCTTAAAGTCGTGCTAGACTTGAGATTTATCTCTCATGTGTCTGTTCGTTAGTTCGGCACTATTTTTATTATTTTTTAATTGTTATTTAAATCGCTAATGTAACAAGTCCTGTCTCTTTTTGAGGTACGGCAGAACAAAACAAGCAGCCGTAAAACTTCGTGGACTGAACATGTCCACACAAAGTGATGAATTCCTGACAGCAGCTTATTAACACTCACCGCTCGCTCGGGTTCCCACCAGGCTCAGGAGGAATAAACAGATCCTTCCACAGAAGTTGCTCCATCTTCTCATTTTGTTTCTGGTAGGAGACTAATGGCGGCTTAACGAAGCCTCATTTCCCGGCCGACAAACTGGTTCTCGGGTGTTGTTGAAGGTGAAATTATAAAAGGTTGTGGCAGGAAGAGTGGAAGACACCGGAGTTTGGACTCAGCGAACTGCGAGAAACAAGTGCAGCCAAGCCCGTCTTGACTTGCGCATTTTATAGTGCGCGTTTATTGCGATATTACGGTAATGTTACTTCATCAGCTGGTTTCAAAATAAAAGCGGATTTCCAACACCATCTTCCATCAGTCTTTTTAAACATTTTGTGTCACGAGATGCTGTCTTGTATGTATTTCAAAATTTGCCACTTATGCAAAAATCCATTTCTGGTGCTGAAAACATAAAATAAATCTATATGTTTAATCGTTTCCTTTAATTTTAGGTCACAAAGTTAATGAAGTAATAGTCTGCTGATTTGTTTTTATTATTGTGTGCCATTTATTTATTTGAGATTAATCCCCAGGCCTTAAACGTTTTGTTTCGCCTGGTAAAATGCATTATCCACTTTTATTTTGAAAACAACACCTGATGGATGCTACCGTAATACCGGAAGTAAATGCGCACAGTAATATCACATTTGAACTGCGTGACTGTGAGGTGTTGGAAAGTAGAGCTCCACCTTCTGATTAAAACAAGTCCACCAGGTTAATTTAAATTACTTGTATTTATTTATGAAGCTTTAGAGCAGCAGAAAGAAAACGGAGAGCGGTGCCTTCAAAATGTTTTACTTAAATAAAGGAGGGCAGATTTATGAAAAGTAGATAAGTTGAGTGCGTTTGTTTCAGAAAAAGCACAGGTATGATTCAAACTGAAATGAAACACTGAGAAAAAAACCAACTGCCTTCTGTGTTCAGGTAATCCTTAAAAAAATTGTTTTTTTATCTTTCAAAGCTGAAATCTTCTGTTTTCAGTCATGCCTTTTAAATATTTTCACACAGTCCATCGCATAACCTGATTCAGAACCTGAATCAAAACCTGCTAGATGTTCTGGTTTGTTCCAGAAGTCCTTCTAATACCTGACAAAGCCCTGAAGGTCCAGGCGTTTGTGCCAGAAATGTCAAGAAATAATGGAACAGTTGTGCATGTCAAAGTTTTAACCAAAGATCTGGTATGAGCCATCAGCCCTCAGAGTGTGTGATGGGGATGACTCGCAGCTACCACTGCTCCAGATTATAACTCAATATCTGTATAATCTTCAGCGTTAAGACATTTTTGGGGTTGCTGAAGACGCTCACGAGTGGCTGTCCTTCACTGTGGCAGGTGACAGTGATGAAGGTGAGGTGACCCTCAAGGACCAGAACATCAATCAGCACGAAGCAAGTAAACGTGCACCTCTGAGACGCCAACAATCATATGAGCAAACGTAGAAGCTACAAGGTTTTTAGTTTTGATCGGCGTTAAACAAGTCAAAGAAACGCGCAACATTTCTGAGTTATCAGCCAGTAGTGGCTAAAAGCTAACAAGAAGCTAAAACAATAACAGCTTATATATCAGCTAAAATAACTCCCAACCATAAATACACAAACAGAAATCTTCCATGTTTTATGACACAAGAATGAACGCGAACGTTTGGACCGATCTGAGACGAGCAAACGAATCCTCCGGGGTTCTTCTTCTGCGTTTTGTGCTACGATGTTTCCTTCAACAAGCGTCTCAGCGCTGCGACCGCTGCCAACACACTGAGGAAGTCCAAAAGTCTCAGAAGCCAACTCATCCTTTAAAACGTCCGTTTTGCTGCGTCGTCAAAACTCGTCTGGATTTAGAGAAACGTGAGAGCGAAAGGTTTGTAGGTGACCAGAGACAACAATCAGACAATAAGGGACACAACCAGACCCCAGTAATCACCTCTGAGGTGCTCCAGATTGTACGTCTCATGACAGAATGATCACTGAACTGGCGAGTGGCCCGTGATGTCCAGAACACGTTCAAGACACACAAAAGTCCAATTCAGAGGGATTCCAATTAAAAATGGGTGGATTTGAAGTCACTGACTCGTCTCCAGTCGCTGCTGCGAGAATCAACTGGGCGTATCCAGACGCTAGTTGTTTTTTGTTTTTTTTCCAGACTGAGTACTTTAGATTGGGTACTTGCCGACGCCGAGGAGGTAACAAGTTTTTAAACATCATACGCTGACTTTAGCACCACATTTATTTTTATTAGGAGCAAACATCTTAACATCAACTTAACTCCTAACTACGGACGTTTCACCTGCCAAGTTGAAGAGGAAGTGATGTCACCAAATATAAAGTGGTATCAGTCTGAAGTGTCGGGGTGTTTTTATGAGTATGAATACGCGAGTCTGGTATCGAATCAACCCAACTTGTACTCCTGAAAAATCAAGGCCCAAATTTCCCGTAAGTCTGTGTCGTCAACGAGTCTCCAACGAACGTGGTCCAATAAGATGTTAGCTGTAGCTACGTGCACGCTCCGCTAGTTCTGGATCGAGTTCTAACTGATGTTTGTGCAACGGTTGTTCATTCCAAATGAAAATCAGCGGATGCCTCCCTCAGGTTTAAATTGCCAACCAGCCGCAGTGCATGCAGGTTTAAGCTAAGCTAGCTGTTAGCGAAGTGAGTGCAGAGACGCAGAAGCTCCGGAGGAGTCTCTCCTTTCTGGACCGGCTGTGTGAGGTTCTGCAGCAGTTCAGAATAACGGAGGGTTTGATTTCCACGGAAATGTCCGTTTGTTAAACCGGATCAGATTCCTTCAAATTCTGCACGAACAACCGGATCTGCCGGTTCAGGTTGCCGACCATCATGAATGAAGCGACACGTCTTCTGTCTTTTTAGTGTTTCATCTCCATCAGGAACGGTCTGGAAGCGGGCTCAGGTCTGTGCGGGGTGCTCTGAGGGACGCCCCACGGCAGGAGGTCCAGGTTTAGCTCCTGAGGAATAAGCAGCTGTGGGAGGTGCAGGGGTCGGTGGGACAGAGACCTGGACCGGCTCTGATCCTCGATGGACGTTCTTCAGGCGAACTTCTTCTTGGTGGCTGTGAAACGCTCCATGTACTGCAGAGGAGGAAGAGGGACCGTTAAAGACCAGAAGACACCCCTGACTCTGTAAAAACCCTGGTGTGGGGGTGGGGGGGTCCTAACCTTGTCGTATCCCTCCAGGTCTCGCAGCTTCTTCACCTCGAACAGGTTCCCCTCCACGGAGAACAGCGACACCTGGGACTCGATGAGGATGGACTCAGGGATGGAGGACAGTTCCAGACAGTTTTCTTCCAAACGGAGAACCTTCAGACGGGGACAGCGGGAGACCTCCGCAGACAGCCCCGAGATCTGGAGAGGGAACAGGAACCCACATCAGATGGATTCTACAGGAGTCTGTTCTGAGGTATCTGGATGAAGGACCTGGACCTGGTACCTGGTTCTGGTTAAGGTTGATCTCGATGGCCTGCAGCTCAGATACCTCTGCAGGAACGTTGCGAATCTGGTTTTGGGACAGGTCTAGCAGGTCCAGCTGTCTCAGTGGTCCCAGTCCTGAGGGGAACTTGGAGAAGTGGTTCCTGGACAGATTGAGGGTCCGCAGGGATTTGAGCTGGCCCAGAGTGGGGGGCAGCTGCTGGATCTGGTTCCCGTTCAGACTCAGGGTCTCCAGCTTCTTTAGCTTCCCAATCTCATCGGGGAGTACGGCTGTGGACAGAAGAACGGCAAGTCAGAAGAACCGGAGACAGAACGTTCCCGTGAGAGGCGGAGACTCACTCAGCCGGTTGGAGTTCAGCGTCAGACTCTTGAGCTGCAGGAAGTTTCCGATGAAGGCAGGAAGAACCTCGATCTTGTTCCCGGACAGATCGACAGTCCTCAGGTTGGCAGTGAGTCTCTGAAGCTCCTCCGGGAACTGAAACGAGACACACGTGCAAAGGTTTGACCCGAGTTTGTAACATCAAACCCTTCATCCACCAGAGTCCTCTCACCTCCGGCAGCCCTTTCCCTGTCAGCTGAAAGACACCAGTCTTCTGGGACGTCTCTAGGTGGGACTTCAGCGCGCTGTTCCCCATCCTGCCCTGCAGTCCTGGTCTCAGTCTAGTGAAGCAGGGCAGAGCTCATATCCAGAGGAGCAGAGAGTCTCCCTCCTCCTCCTCAGTGGACGTTAATGAGATCAGATGAAAATCCCTGCGGTAAACAGTCAACAACCCTTGTCTCAGATGTGTTTACACTGTAAACAGTAAACATAACACGATGCTCATCCTGTGTGTCAGAGGTTGCCACAGCTGTCATTAAAACATGTTTTTAATCACTGGATCACCTTCAGACAGTTTGACGTGCCTCGATGTGAGACAAATATTTTCACTCAGACCTGCTCAGCAGCATATGTTTGTTAGTCTGAACACAGTCTGAGCAGAGATCTGTCCACCAGAGGACAAACTGTTGTCCATCAGAGGACAACAGTTTGGGCAGAGCTCTCTCCACTAAGGACAACAGTCTGAGCAGAGATACGTAGCAGGAAAAAACAAAACAAACATTAACTTTACAGAAATTATTATTATGTTTACATACTTTGGTCTAAAATTGTAGGAAGGTCAGAACAAATCAAACAGACACTGTTTTATTCTCTGCAGAAGCAGGTAAATGCCCAGCTGACGTCACCACACCGCTATCAGCTGTGTGGTCACGTGACATCAATACATCACTCAGGTTTGAAATAACAACAGTGATTTCAATCCACCTTAATCCGGTTTACTCACAGGATTCGTCTGAAGCTGTGAGGCTGACAGAGTTAGCCTTGAAGCTAAAGAGGTTTAGCTAACAGGAAGCGGTTCTGTGCGGTTCTTACCTCTAACTGGACTCATGCACCAATCTGATCCGGATCTATAAACCCGACTTCTGATTAAATAAAAGTCCGAATACATCAATAAAAGTTTGGTTGTGTAAAAACAAACTGAGGGCGTCGACCTCTTCTTCTTCGTTTTCTTCTTCGTCTTCTCGTTCTTCTTCGTTGGTTTGTTAGTGAAGTAACTTAAAGGCGCATTACCGCCACCATCTGGACTGGAGGATAAACAGGAGAGAAAGAAACATTCCTGGTTTAAATTATTTATCTTTAATTTTGTTTAGTACAGTAAATTCATTGATGCTGACGAACTCGAAGTTAACAAATTTTTTGAGTCACCTGTTTTCATATCTTTTTATTTTCTTGCGGTATTATATTTTAATTTCAAATTGACAAATGTACTTTAATGTGATTTTTTTTATTGAGTTTTTCTTATTTTATTTTTAAGTATAACTTGATGCAGGGTTTTATATGTTCACGGTTTGCTCAGTACAAATTTATTTCATTACATTATGCGTCTTTTGTTTTTGTCAGCTTGTAAAATGAGCAAAATCGTAGTTAAAAGTTTTGAGTAAATCTGTAGATAAAAGTTAAAATTAGCAAAACTTTAGATAAATGAAGCTAAACAATACCTAAAGGCTACAGTCAACATACAGCTTCATTCCTCGGATTCAGATTATTTTTTTGTAAATGATGTTAGGCTAATTGGTTACTCTAAATGGGTGGTTGGGTGTTACATAATTCAAAAAGTATAATACTAACAGTTGGAGTACAGTCTCTCAGCTGAGACAAAGATTTTGATATGGTTAAAAAAGCAGAAAAGTATGTAGATTTGATTTGATCACAGAAAGCTACCAGGAAAACAATTACAAATACTGTACTGTATTGACATAGTATACACATTCAAAAATACTTCATAAATAAATGCATATCTTCCATTCAAGTTGTTATTGTACACTTTATCATTATAAAACAAAGAGAAGGAAAATAAGAGGTGTTAAAAATAACTAATGCTTAACTAGGCTCTGTAGTGAATACCTGTTCAATTATTGACCATTTTAAAACTCACAAATGAAAATACTGTACAGAATATTGATTGTTCTTTCTTCTGCCTGCGGTCAGTTTTCTGCTTCACCAGTAGGGGGCGGTGGTTCATCTGTGATCTCAAAAACAGACGAAGAAGAACGTCGGCGGAACGGAAGTCACGTGATAGCAGCGGGAACTTTGTACTCAGCTGAACAGATGCAAGTCTGAATTATTTGAGATAAACAATAAGCATTATTCTTTTTTTAATACTGAAAGATCGAATAGTAAAATCTGGACAGTTAACTAAATAAGTAATATCACATTTGAAGATTACAAATTGGCACGGCCGAGAAGAAGGTAAGAACAAAGATATTTCTCGACACTTTTTCATTCATTCACCTGTTGTGTCTCCTAAATGTTTCCTTCCTTTCATATTTGTGGTTGAGTATTTTCAAGTGATACCGGTGCAAAACTAAATGCTTGGCCTTGAATTAGAAAAGCGTGAAAACGTGCTGTAATAAATACATCTGTTTCGCTCAGAATTGTAGCCTTACAAGACAAATAACCCTTTCCAGACGTAACTCAGGAGGCAAACAAAATTAGTACCGCGGTAAAGTTAGTTTTACATCGATTATATTCAATTCTTTAGACTGTTTAATGTGCAAGTAAAACCAAACAACTCGTAAAACTCTATAATTTAGCTTTCAGCTGCTTCTGTAAGCCTTATTTTTACAGCTGCTGCTGAATGGGATTTTAATGAAAGTGTTTATATTTAGATGAGCACATATGTTTGGAACGCTTCAAAAATCTGTAAAAATGCACTTTAAGCCTGAAACATCAACGTTTAATTTTCAAGATTACAGATGAAGTTGAAGTGAACGTCACATTTCTAGGAATAAGTGTGTAGGAGCAGATAGGCTGTGAGTTTTGGTGATGACCAGAATACAAGAAGTCACACGTTTCAGCTGTCGGTTTAATTTGAGCCTTCTGTGTTTATTTTCAGATGCATCAGTGGGATTCGTCTCTGTTCTCTGTCACCCCAGCTGCCAGCTTGCTGTCAAGATGTGTCTCTATAGGAGCTGTGTCTCAGGTCAGAACAATTTGTCTAAAAGTTTACTGGTTATTCTTCTTCCATCGGTCACTGGGTGAGAGGTGGGTTCACCCTGGACAGGTCACCGTTCACAGGGCCAACGCACAGACAAACACAGACACTCACACCAAGGGCCATTTTAGAATTAACTCAACATGTCTGCTTTTAGATTGTGGGAGGGAACTGAAGTACCTGGAGGAAATCTGGGGTGAACATTTAACATTTACTTGGGTTGATTTTACTGTTTACTTATTTTATTAAATTGGCCTCATCACAAAGATTGAAATGGACTCAAAGTACTTCTCTTCCACTGCTGTTTGATTCTCCTCCAGATGTAGGGTGGGAAGAAAAAAAGCTAGCAAAACAGTAGCTAAAATTACTAAAAGCCAAAAAATAGCACAACTCTAGCCAAAACATAAAACTAGCTAAAAGTAGCAAAAAGTGAAGCTGGAAGTAACAAAACCATATTGTGGTGGATGGGCGTAGTTTTGGATCACGTGGTATCTGTAGTGATTTTAAGATCACCCGTTTGCTCACCTGATGAGTTTGTTAATGAGTGGGTGATGCTAGTCTACATTTTTGCTGACTGTGTTACACTTAAAGCTTTTGAACTTTTGCCTTTGATCACTGCTGGAACCTGTGGATCAGTTTTGTATGCTGCTCTGGGACATAGTATCTATGATTCAAGGATGTTTTGCCTTGGAATATGAAGAACTTGACGCCAATAAAGGAATCTTAACTGCAGCTTGGATTTATGTCTTGAACAGAGAACACGTCAACAATAATTTCCCCTACTCAGCTGCTCGGCAACTCAGTTTGTTTGACAGTCACCAAAACATATCCTAAGCTACAGTTTAAATGTAGGGTGTTGAAGAAAAAAACAAAATCTTGTATCTTGGGTCAAAACGTTTTAAACTGGTGTCCCTGAACCAGCTTTAGGACTGCTCTGGTTTAGGGTAAACCTCTGGTTGTGTTGATTCCAGCCCTCTAGAGTTGATCTTTGTTTTCATCTCTCCTCAGGGTGAAATTGACTCAGCCTTCTCTGACCCAAACCCCATCTTCTCTTCACACCTGCAGCAGGCTGAAGAACAAATCAGGAACCAGAAACAGCTGGATGAGGTTCGCTCCACTAAGAATTCCTCTTTAAAGAGTGCTCTCAGTTTTACTTGAACAGGGACGGACAGGGATGTTTGGGTTTCTCTCCTGGACCGTTATCCTGTTGCCTCAGCAGAAATAAATGTGTGTATGTAACATTTTTCTGTGGGGAGAAATGATGTCACCTTTGACTTCAGAGCTTTGTCCATAAAAAACAGACTAAACTAGTTGCAGTGCACCTCACTTGTTCTGACTCGAACTAAACTGATGTTTTTACCTAAAATTTAGAATATTTTTTACCTCCTTAGTACTTGTTGTGTTTATAAAAGCAGGGTCAAATGTTTTCTGGGGGAAATCTGTTCTATAAATGTGTAAGTGTTGGTGTTCCTGTTAGTTTATGTGATTATTCAGATTAAAGCTCTTTAGTATTTTCTCCGATTGATTTAGATGCAGCTGCAGCTGGAGCTGCTGAGGCTCGACCAGAAGAGCGCTGATGTCACTCATGTTTTCCATCTTGGTGAGTTTGGATCAGAACCAGCTTGAAAAAGAAGATGCTGGATCTAAACATCAAATGTGGAGAGTAGTTGGTCTCATTTGGTCCCAGTTTAACTTTTTGTTTTCTTGCAGCTCGGAAGAACGAGAGGCTGCAGACACTCGGTAATCATCTGCTGGACCTCCTGAAGGAGCAGAAGGGTCTGAAGCAAAAGCTGATGAGACCTCTGGCTCGCACCAATCTGCCCGTCATGGCTCACCTGCACAGGTAATCCTGACTAACTCCTGAGATCAGTATTTGTTTTGAGCGATTGTTAGTTCATTGATCTGTTCTGGGTTTCAGTTTTGTGGTGAAAACAGTAAAGCTGATGATGAACTTCATAGAGTGTCTGGAGGAGAAGCTGAGCTCTGCCCAGAACCAGACCACCACTGCAGACTGCCTCACCCTGCTGGTCAGTTACAAACTCTGAGCAGTTTGTGCTCCAGTTTGTTCTCCAGGTTGACGAGTCGATCTCTCTTCTCTCCTGCTGGCAGGACACGTCGTGCTCCGTGATGCTGGCTCTGGCAGCAGAGACGGAGACGCTGTCCAACCGGATCCTGCAGTGGAAGAGCAGCAGCTTCCAAATGACCTCCGTCACATCACAGAATGTCACCTCTGCTGGAGAAACGGGCTGAAACCGAGCCCGATTTCCAGAAATAAACTCTCATCACCTTTTTCTTTTATTTTATTGAAGACTTGAATTTTAGTTTAACTGTAAAGTTTACTTACAGCAAAGGAAAACTGAGTTTCTACTTCTAAAACAGCTGACTGCAGTTAGTTCAATCAACTCTGAGTGTCTTAACCCCAAGTAAAGATAAAAAGCCGTCAAAAATGGAGCCCTCATGGCAACCACAACCACTATTTCTCAGTGCCATATCGGCTAAGTTCGTATCGAAGAGGTGATTTCTGTTTATTCCAGAAGTTTGATATCTGCAAGCTAACATTCATGTGTGCATACGTTAAAATTGCTCTAATTTTCATTGTACATACTGTATTTAAATAAACTATTGCAGAGTTGTTGAAGCCATATAAACAATAAAACACTTGCTTTTATTGATAGCTTGAGTGTTTTTGTTGCTTTCCTATTTTATATAATTTAATTTTTAAGTCTGCTGCTCAGATGTACACAATGCTGTAAATTTTTTAATTGATGCACAGCTCTCTAAAGCCATATGTTGAAAACTTAGTAAAGAAACCAACTGGGTTTCTTTTTCAGAAATAGACATTGTTAACTCTGAATGGCAGGAAACATCTTGCAACTGCTACTTGACTGATTATGGTGACACATGAATTAACCTGCCAGCTCCTTGCAGATGTTGGATGCTGTCTACCATGGTGCACTAAGATTCATAACTGGTTGTAACTACTATACCCATCATTGCACTCTACTCATTCAGTTTGTTCATCATCTACACGTAGGCTCTTAAAGCGGTACAGCTTCATCTATAAATCACTCCCTGGTCTGCTGCCTTCTTATGTCCCACATGTCATGTCGTCAGTGCAGTTACAGCAGGCGCTCTCAGGCCTTCATTATTTGCTACATTCCCTTGGTGCGGACTGAGCTCAGCACAAAGGCCTTTTCTTACTCTGCTCCTGTAATCTGAAACACCTTGCAACAAGATCTGAAGCTGTCCACTTTATTTCTTTAAGAGATTTTAAACATAAAGCAATTATATTCTTGTTTTTAGTGTTTTACCTTGTTTTATATGGCACCTTGATTTCATTGTTTTTATAACTCATTTTAATTGCTTTTTTTATTGTATATTGTGTACTCTTGTCTGTCAAAAACAGGTCTCAAAAATGAAACTGAATAAATAAAGGTTAAATAAAAATAATTAATTTGATTCATATGTTATAAAATCAGTCATATTACTCAATCATAATCAATACCTATTTCCAAAAGCGGGAGGAAAGAACTCCATTGTGTTTGTGGATTTAGAAAAAGCATATGACAGAGTGCCAAGAGAGGAGGTGTGGTATTGCATGAGGAAATCTGGAG
>JARVGQ010000781.1:22865083-22877216 GCA_031762355.1 Hypsolebias martinsi
AGGGAGGCCAGACTGAGATGGTTTGGACATGTCCAGAGGAGGGACAGTGAGTATATTGGTAGAAGGATGTTAGAAATTCAGCTGCCAGGAAAAAGACAAAGGGGAAGGCCAAAGTGGATACAGTATATGGATGCAGTTAGAGAGGACAATAAGGTAGTTGGAGTGAGGACAAAGGATGACAGAGTGAGGTGGAGGAGGATGACTCGCTGTGGCGACCCCCGAAGAGGGAAAAGCCAAAAGAAGAAGAAGAAGAATATGTTAAAAAATCGACAAAACTTTGTGTTAATCAAAATGTTCGACAAAAAAAAAAAGTTATGGCCTAAACTAAAGCATATTCCTTAAAGTGCATTTTCTATTTTACCTTCCAGTCCAGCAGGGGGCGATATGGTTTTATTCGTTTTTTAAAAGAGTCGTCATTGGTTGGGAAACATCAAGTGGGAGGAACCCTCTTCAGTGATTGGTCCGTGTAGGGTTGACACGCTGTGTGATTGGCTGTGGAGCGTGTCATTTTTCGAAGCTTTTTTTTTGTTTCCGGTTGTGTTCGGATAGATGACGCTCCGCTCGAGTTTTGTTAAGCTTGTATTGAAGTCTCAGGCATAAGGTAACGCTCCGCAAATTTTATTTTACAATTTTCGTAACCGATTTCAACATATCGATGCCTAAGTTGTGAAGTTATGTCTTCTGGAGTGTGATTAATGAAGGAAGTAGCGGCCAACCCTCATTAGCTAGCTGCTATCCGTTAGCACGGCTGTGTAAACAGTTGACGGTAGAAAGAGCAGCTTGATAAATTAACTGAAAAACAGCCAATTACCGGTAAAAATAATGTGATTTTATATTGACGTGATTACAGTTAAATTAAATTTAGCATTTACGGTTTGTCCTTTTAGTTAAAATGCTCTCGCTTTATTTAAATGATCATTACAATTTTATTTATAGCATTTTTCATGCAAGGTAAATGTATCACAACATATTTTACTATAGAGTATAGGTTAGAAAATAAACACTTGTATAGATTATCCTACACCAGTTGCAACCTTCCACCATGCATAGAGCTCGGTGTTAGTAAATAAAAACAGTAAAAATAAGATAATATTTGGTTTAGATTTGGAACACCAGAAATGCAAAATATTAAAATCTAAAATGCTGAAAGAGCACTCAAAACAAACCATGAAATCAAACATTAAATAACGTTTTCCTGGACTTTTATCAAATGGTGCAGTTTGAATTTACTCAGGTAGTTTCTAGTTACACAGTTCTCAAATGTGGGTCTGCAGTCATTGTAAACAAAGAGCTTTTGTCTGCTGACGTAACGAATCTCCACCCAAAACAGCTCTTCCATGGACGCCACCATTGTTGGCTCCCACTTAATGTGTCCCGATGACGCTTTTAAAGTCACTTCGGCTCTTTAAATAGCTAAATGAACATTTTGGCTGTTTCTGTAAGTAAACAAACACTTTGGCTGTTTTTGTAAGAAAACAAATACACATGGCAGTTGGCATGTAGTCGCAAGTTGTCGTTGCTTAATTTAAGGCTATATTTACCCATTGCTTTGAAGTAATGTTCCAATTTAATTTCTTATTCTTACTATGTGAAAATAAATTTTGACGGGTTTTCACAACTTAATTTTTATTGTTGTTTTCAAAGTCAAAGTTTCTTTGTCGTTTGTACCACATGCGGTACATGTGGCAGAGCGAAATTGTGTGCACAGGGTCCCGTGATTTACAAACACCCCGCTCTGAGAAAAGTGGAGTTTTGTTTGTTTTTAACTGAAGGTCTGTGGCCCATTTTGATTTTCTCATTTAAGGGATAATTTTGGGATGCTTCTAAATGTGGTTATGTGGTAAAGTTATGAGTATCTTACCTGCTGCAAATAACTCTTTGAACAACCTCAGTTTGGAGAAATAATTTAACTCCCGACAGAACTGACGAGCTAACAGCTAGGCAAATTTTAATAGAAATTTTGTGTGTTTATTCTGTTGAACTTTACATTTTCATCAGTTTTACATGATGTGCTGATTCACTGAGAGTTCATTAGATTTTTACAAGTCCTAGCTGCAAAATATCAGCTAGCTGTAGCTCCTCTGGTGCAGCCAGGGGTCATTTTCACAGGAATTCTATTACACATCTGCAGAAAAACACGTAATGTGTGAAACTAACAGTAATGTAAAGGTTGGAATATTAATGTTTGTTGTGAAACTTTGATGATCAGTGTGATTTTAAGGCGGTAAATAATAGCTGTTTAAAGCTGACCTTCATCCAGAATGAATTTTTTTGCCAAGAAACCCCAATTCTAATCCTTAAAATTTCATAGATCTACATCCAAACACTGTTTTTTGAATCTTTAAACTGCCGTCTTTCACAATACGCGGATATTCCAACATAAATGTTGTGAAATTTCTGCTTAAAGTGACCCTGGACTGGATCTTCAGGTATATGTTTCGGCCACTATTGGCTCTCCCAGATGGCTAAAATTCATAATTGTGAAGATGACTGTTGTTCCAAACTTTAAACTTTCCAAGCCACAAAATGCCTACAGAGCTCTATGACCCAAATAGTTCTTGTTTAGGTATTAAAACTGTAATACCCATAATAAAAAAGTGTATAATGACAGCCTTTACAGTGATACTTCATTTATTTGTAAAAGTGTGTTTCATCTTTTTGAATTTGATTCGTGAACCTCATCTGAGGACTCTGGGCCGTGTAACATCAAGTTAAACTGTGGTCCCGACCCAATTTGTCAAAGGTTTGAGTTAACTCTAACAAAGTTAAGTCAGGTCCTCTGGACAGATGCAAGTAAAAAACAAAATATTTAAAATACTGTACTTATTTGTATTTTTTTTACTTTTTGTATCTGTCCAGAGGACAGGACTTAACTTTGTTAGATTTTTCTACCTGAATTATTGAGCATGCATCAGGATATTTGAGTTAACGTTTGTATGATCTCCTGTTAGACCTTAACTATTGCTTAAACCACAAATGTTCAAAAAGCTATTTACAGCAGGTAAGCTGTTAACTGTTTATAATGTTCCCTGCAACATGAAGCTTCTGATCTGTTGAATCTGGACCTTTTTTCCACTCAGGAACTTTGCAGCGGCGATCTGCACCAAACATCTGATTTATTGATCAGACTGCTCTGGAGGGTTTCCCTCCATAAGACACACACACGGTAAGTGGCACTTTTTCACTTTATACAAACTTGTTTTACTGAAAAGATCAGCCTCTTTGTTCAGGAAGCCCTCAGAGGGTTCACAGCTGACAACTACTGGTGCACAAGTTTGATATTTTCAGGGATCTGATCAGTTTTACGGTTTTATTTTCCAAGGATAACTCCAGAGTGCCATCATGGTTCTTGCAGACCTGGGGAGGAAGATCACCTCGGCGCTGAGGTCACTCAGCAATGCCACGATCATCAATGAAGAGGTGAAGTAATGTAGATTTGTAAACTGGTTTCCAAAGGTTTAGAACTGTAGAGAGTCTGAATCTGTCCCATTTTCCAGTTGAATAACGAGTTTGTGTCCAGGTGTTGAACGCCATGTTGAAGGAGGTGTGCGCTGCCCTCCTGGAGGCAGATGTTAACATCAGACTGGTCAAACAGCTGAGGGAGAACGTCAAGTGAGTCCGAGCCACCTCTGATCTAGGTCTTCTCATCTGGATGGGAAGCCAGCTCAGATCAGTCCAGCAGTTAGTGGTTTTTGTTTGTTCCCTGCAGGTCTGCCATAGACCTGGAGGAGATGGCTTCTGGTCTGAACAAGAGGAGGATGATCCAACACGCCGTCTTTAAAGAGCTGGTCAAGGTGAGCTCAATGAGCGTCCTGTAAATAATTTAAATCTGTTCTGGCTCTGTGGCATGCTCACCTGTGACCTCTGCTCCAGCTGGTTGACCCAGGTGTGAAGGCCTGGACTCCTACCAAAGGCAAGAACAACGTCATCATGTTCGTCGGTCTTCAGGGCAGTGGGAAAACCACAACCTGCTCCAAGGTAACTGCAAGCTCTTCAGACAGCTTACTGCTCGAATAGAAATCAATAAATGGCCCCACATCCCAGTATTTAAGAACTGTTAGACCATTAGGAGTCATCTGAGGAGATTCACCTTCTTAGAATGCTTCATGGACTCCCTTTGTAGGTTTTCTGGTCAAGTCCCACTGGGATGAGATCCGGGGCGGACCCAGAACTCTCTAGAGAGATTATATACCGGTACCTCTCTGGTCTGGGAACACCTTGGGTTCCCCAAGGAGGACCTGGAGAGGAGCTGTGTTGTGCAGGAACTTTCTCATGGTTTGTCTTCTGGTTTATTTACTTTGAATGAAAGTCCAGACTTCAGGTTCTGTTGGTTTAAGGGAATCTTCCAGTTTGACGCCGCTGTTGACCTGTTTTACCACAGATGAGAACTACATCCCATCACGGTCTTTCTCTTTGTGTTCCGTCTCTTGAACAGTTCAAAAATACCCACAATGCAGTTCTCTGTAGATGTTGGCTCCTGCTGTTTTCTTTCCTCTGACGGCCATCTTGTTCTTCCTGCAGCTTGCTTATTATTACCAAAGGAAAGGCTGGAAGACGTGTCTGATCTGCGCCGACACCTTCAGAGCAGGTAAACGACTCTTTGGCTGTTACCTGAGCAACACACATTAATGAGTTCACACCTGACATCGCCGCTGCTGTACCGAGAAGCTCGAGTCGGCTAGAGAATTAATTTTTTTAACCAAAAGTCCCTTTGAACGCTGAGTGCTAAGAGAAGCTAAACCCTAGATAAAAACTAAAGAATAGAACATTAGCATAAAATTAAAAGCAGCAGGACACTGGCTACATGCTAAAAGGAGCTGAACATTAGCTTAAAGGAGCTAAGCACTAGCTGAAAAGAGCTACATTGAGCTAAACATGACAAAAGGAGCTAAAGAAGCATTTACAGTGACTAAAAGGAGCAGAGCTGTGGCTAAAAGCTAAAATAACCTGAACCTTATCTGAATTTTTCTTTTTCAGGAGCCTTTGATCAGCTGAAACAAAATGCCACTAAAGCCAGAATTCCTTTTTACGGCAGGTGAGTCATTCCTCGTCCCGTCCGTCATGTCGTTTGTTGTATTTCTGGCCCCGCCCCTCCTGACTCCATGTTTGTTTATGATCAGTTACACGGAAATGGATCCGGTGGTGATCGCAGCCGAGGGTGTGGAGAAGTTCAAAGGCGAAAACTTCGAGATCATCATTGTGGACACGAGTGGACGACACAAACAGGAAGACTCGCTTTTCGAGGAGATGCTGCAAGTCTCCAACGCTGTGGTGAGTACCTGAACGCACCACTGTGACTTTTTAGTTCAGTCTCTTATGTCATTCTGTCAGGTGACTAGAGAAGTTATCTGTGGTTCCTGAATGCACCTCACAGCCGGCAGAGATGCGTTCAAATGGCTGTTAAGTTTCTCTGCTCCTGTTTCCGTAGCAACCAGACAACATCATATACGTGATGGACGCATCGATCGGTCAGGCCTGCGAGGCGCAGGCTAAAGCCTTCAAAGACAAAGTGGACGTGGCGTCGGTGATCATCACAAAACTGGATGGGCACGCCAAAGGAGGCGGAGCTCTGAGCGCGTATGTCCACCACCCTCTGCCGTACGGTGCTGCTGGTCATGTTGTTTGTTTACGCATCATTTACTTTGTTTCCCTTCAGCGTGGCGGCCACCAGGAGTCCCATAATCTTCATCGGAACTGGAGAACACATCGACGACTTCGAGCCTTTCAAGACCCAACCGTTCATCAGCAAACTGCTCGGTAACTATCCACTTAAAAGATATAAAAGATAAAATATATAAAATGTAGGTTAGATTTAAAAAAAAAAAAAGATTTTAGAAACAGCTGTCCACTTCCCATGGTTAAGGTGGACTTTTTGATCTCCTAAATAAATTCAAATTCAAAATGAAGTGTGATGAAACAACCTCAGAGTTTTTGTAAGAGCTCTTTGTGACGCAGTTTCCTCTTAGTTCATCATCATCGGCTGTTAAACACAGACTCTCCAACAAATTAAACTTGATCTTTGTTTTTAATTAAATGACTGTTCTCAGTGTTTACAGCTCATGGTTCTGATTCCTGCCTGGGGCTCCTGGACTGTTTTCTCCATCCGTGCTGATTCACTTTTATTCTCACCGGCCGGTTTAGATTCACGACTGAACTTTAGTTAATTAATTAATTATTTTTTTTTTTTTTTTTACCCTCGCTCTGCTGCTTGTCTGGAAATTATTTATTTAAAGATGTTCCAGCTTTCAAAAAAATTACGTTGTTGTCTGTTGTCGGGGTTAAAGACCGACCTGTAGTTCCTGCACAGATCTGCGTTATTTCATGTCCAAAGCTGTTTGTAACACTTCAACAATCATAGGTTGACTTAATAAGTTATGTCATAGATGGTATAATTTTCTGTTTATTGGTCAAAGCCAGTGGACAAAGAGTTTAGAGTTTTAGTCTGTAAACGCAGCATTCAAACAGCCATCAAGAGCTCTAAACAAAAGATTTATAACTTGCTTTTAACACGACCAAAGTGCTCAGCAAGCCTCGCTCTACGGTTAACGTTCTGTTTCTGGGTGGAAGTTGTGGTTCTGTGGATCAAACCTGGGTGAACTCTTCCCGTCAGGAATGGGCGACATCGAGGGGTTGATAGACCGAGTGAACGAGCTGAAGCTGGACGACAACGAGGAGCTGATCGACAAACTGAAACACGGTGAGAAACCAAACTCGTCCGCCTGCAGAGCGGAGCGCGCTGCATGTTGAACGACTGACCTGTGACCTCTGACCCGCAGGTCAGTTCACCCTCCGGGACATGTACGAGCAGTTCCAGAACATCATGAAGATGGGACCCTTCGGACAGATAATGGTAAACTGATAAGTCTGTTAGTTTGGGCTTTGATGCAGAGCAGCGTTTTTAATTAACAAAAGGATTTAGACATTCCTCATTTGAGTGTGTTTGTGTTCAGGGTATGATTCCAGGTTTTGGCACAGATTTCATGAGTAAAGGAAACGAACAGGAATCAATGGCCAGACTGAAAAAACTCATGACCATCATGGACAGCATGAACGACCAGGGTAACGTGTCCTGAAACCTGAAATGAGTTAAACCTGAGTCTGTTCTGAGAGGAACTCCTCACCGGGTCTCACTTTGTATCCTCTGCAGAACTGGACAGTAAAGATGGAGCAAAGCTGTTCAGCAAGCAGCCCAACAGGATCCAGAGAGTGGCCCGTGGGTCGGGGGTGGCCACCAGAGACGTCCAGGAGCTGCTCACTCAGTACACCAAGTTTGCTCAGATGGTCAAGAAGATGGGAGGCATCAAAGGCTTGTTTAAAGGTACATGCTCAGTATTCTACAGGTCATCTTCCAAACGAGCAAATGTTTGCTTCATGTACCTAAACTGTCTTCACTCAAAAAACTGAACTCTGTTTTTACGTCAGTGACGCTGCAGCGTTGACTCCTCCATGATGGTCAATGTTTGTGTGCAGCTGCGAGCAGCTGGAGGTTACTGACACATGTATACCTCACACTTTATTATAAAGACAGAAGTCATAAATGATGAGACGAGCTACGTTTGGCAGGCAGACCAGTCCAGACTGGAGTCTCATTTAGGAAACAAGCATTTTTGTCTCCTGTCGTGGAAAAAAATGGAAATTTCCTCTGTCTAAACTCCACTAAACCATCAGACTGTCCTTACTCTTCTGATGGCAGCTATCCCATCTCTGTTCTTTGATTTGTTGTGTTTAAAACTTACAAACTAAACATTAGTTCAGGCTTTAGCGGGTGAACATTTAAGAGTAAATGTAACTGATTACTTTAAGGTGATCCCAGTATGGAGATCCAGGTTAAAGCCAGAGAGACCTGGAGCTCTGATGAGGTCTTGATGTTTATTGTGTTTTCAGGAGGAGACATGTCCAAGAATGTGAACCCGTCTCAGATGGCTAAACTGAACCAGCAGATGGCCAAAATGATGGACCCGCGAGTCCTGCATCACATGGGTAAGACCTGCTCACTGTGACGTCTGATATTTAATCTGAAGGCAGGACGTTTTGTAAGAGACTTACAAAAATGTCCCCCTCAGCCAGATTTAGATGTGAAGGGTTGCACCTAAACTGCCATAACTCTGTTCCTCCTCCTCCTAAGATCTTAGTTTAAAGTGACATGAAGGAGGCGGGCGATATGCATTACCGGTACTTGAAATATGTCGGGGGTTTATGATCAGCTGTTCTGGTAAAACTGCAGACCCTGACTCGTCTTTAGCTTATAATGTGTGTGGTTGTGTGTGTTTCAGGGGGCATGGCAGGTCTGCAGTCAATGATGCGTCAGTTTCAGCAGGGAGCCGCCGGCAACATGAAAGGCATGATGGGATTTAACAACATGTGACCAGCCGCCAATCAGCTGCCTTAAAACAACGAAACGCTTTGCCTCCAAGCAGGTGGAAGAGGCGGGGCAACCTGTCTGTTGCTGCTTTGCACAAACAAAGATTTCTCTTTTATTAGAAAAACACCAGAGTAAACTGTTCGATTTAAAGGAGTGGCCCAAACGTTTGTCAGAAAAGCTCCCGGGGTGATCGTTTAAAGGGCGAGCGGCGACGAAGACGAGCCGCTTGTTAACTGGCATCTTTACTTTTGTTGTGTAAATTGTTTCTGTTTAATTTTAAAGTCCTTTAAATGAGCTGATGACACACGATTAAAATGACAACATGGATTAGTGACAGTATTTTTGTCAGAATAAATATTTGTATTGCACCACACTGTAAGCTGCGTCTTTATTTCATCATATTAGTTTTCCTGTGAGGCAAAAAAAAAATTTTTTTTTAATCCGGACATGAGCGTTTATTCAAGTATAAGATAAATACATATCTTTGACAGGACAGACTCTGCTCTGACATGAACAGGGAAACAGGATTACGAAGGGACCGGGCTCAGGTTCATAAAAGTCAATAGAAAATATCAATTATCAAACATTTTAAGTTGTGTTGCACATTTCACTTGTAATCAAAAGTTTGTATGTTGTTGAATTCAACCAGTCTATTTACTGACATTTTTAGCTTTTCAGTTCAAATACTTTATTAATCCCAAAGGGAAATTAAATGTAACTTGTTATCCTTGTTTCATTAAGAGATTTTGTAGATACTGTATATTGCTGTAGGCAGGAATGATCACTTGTAAAAGTCCATCTCACAGCAGATCTGAAAAAAACTGGCCACAGAAGCTGTCCGATCCGTCCACCCAGTCTCAACTGGCCTCTCGGTCCTTCTGTGCAGCAGTTCCACCCAAATGCTGGGCAGAACTCCTCCCAGCAGCCTGCCAAGCTCCTCGTCACTGCGGACAGCCGGTTGCAGGTGCCTGGGGACGATCTTGGTCCTGCTCTCACGAGCCGTATTTCCTGCTAGTTCCAGGATCTCAGTAAGTCAGGCTCTCGAGCACAGCTGGCAGGGAGGTGGGAATGCATCTACGGTGCCTCCTTTTCAACTCATTTGAGATTTGGGGCTGTAGCTGAGAGATTGAGCTTTTCAGATGTTAATTAGCTGCTCCCGGTTATAATAAACCACCATGTTGTTGGTTACGCATCATTATAAATGTCCAAAACTAGAAAAGTTTCAGTAAAAATCCTTCTGGCTGCACAGCATCCGATACCAGAGGAAATAATGATCCAAAAAATGTGATTTACATCCAGAAAAAGAGGAATTAAAGTTTCAAAAAGCAAAGTCTCAGAATGAATGTAACAGCTCCAACATGCAGCCACACCGAGCAGCGCAATTCTAGAACCTGCATGCAATCTTGACAAAATTGTCAATTTAATACATTTTACTTAATTGATACTGAAGTATGTATTATTAAAAAAACTACTAGCCCTAGAAAATTAAAAGCATCCAAACCTGTATTCCAATGTTACAAAAAGCAGCAGTTACAGTTCACAATAAAGTGGATTATGTAGTTTTCTGTTTTTATATTTAGTCTAGATTTGTTGAGAGGTTCAGTAAATATCTACATCTTGCAGAGGATCTTTATTTTATCTGCTTGCTTTTGTTTGTTAGCACTGAACAAAGTCCCCGAAAGTGAGTAAAACGTACAGTATTTGTGTTCTCTTGTGTCGGTCAGAGTGAGATATCTTCTTGTATTTACTATCTATGTTGACGTGGCGCCTAGTGTTATGTCAAGCTCGGTAACCCCTTTCAAATGCCTTTATCCAGTCGCTCCGCCCCCTAGGGCGTGAATGAAGCGCGTGAACAGTGCCACGTATTAAATAAAAAAATAAAAATAAAAAAACATGTATAAGCGTTTTTTTTTATATTGCATATATTTATTTTGTGTGTGATTTGTTTTATAGTTTAAAACAGTTTTAGGTCTACAAGAAAGTTCATGCTCAATAATCCAGGTGTCAAATCTGATCATTCTCAATCAGTTCATCTGGACAGTTTCTTTTTTTCTTTTTTCTTTAGGTCTAGTTATAAAGTACAAATTATTAAAATAAAGTTAAAAAGTGGCATTTAATTGATTCATTAACAAATTGGATTATTTTAAGTTTAGACAGAAAACGTCATTATCTGTGACAGTTTATTTCAGGAAACAAAACTTAAAATGTTATCATTATGGCAAAACATTGATTTATAGATATGTTATCTAATTATAGTAATAGTTTCCAGCACGTTGTGACTAAATATGGATTTGATCATTTAGAGCCAAGGCAAAGTACAAGCACAAGGACATGCACTTCATGCTTTTTAAACTCATTTTTCTCTTAAGCCAGTAAATCACAGAGCTGAGATGATTGGAAACTAATTTCAATCGTGGTTTATTATATTAGTTTTGTTTGGTGGATATCTTGAAGCCTTGTGCTGTTTCCTTTTTATACTTACTATTTTTGCTATTTTTTTATTATTATTTATTTTATAGCTCTGCAGCTGTATTTTGATGTGTCCAGGAGTTCTGCTTGCAACAGGAAATATCCGAGGCCCCAGCCATCTAAAAAAAATGCAGAAGAAATGGATGGGAGACCGCCTGGGTGCCATGATCCTTTACATTTTTCACAAACCACAACATGGGGTGCGTTGTTCAAGCCAAGAGCCATTGTCAGTACAGGGGGCTAAGCACCCCAAAAGGTCAGATCCTACTTTTTAGATTAGCTGTAGGTCCTACCTAAGGTCAGATTGTTACAGAGCAGGTCCACCCCTGCTCTGTAACCAATCTTCTAACAAACTCATGATGTTTGGACTGGTTCATGAAAAGCTGGTACCCATTAATGGATCTGATGACCTGTAGTCTGTTCAGGCCAGTAGTGTCAAAAGAGTGACTCTGACGTCTGTAGTAAAAAGTTCTTATTTGTTGACGTTATCTAAGAAGATCCACTCAACAACTAAAGGCCTTATAATTCACCCAGGCTGTTACATTATGTTTTCTTGTTTTAAAGATGAGATACAGTTAGGGAGGCCACTTAGATGTTTGGAGATATCCAGAAGAGGGACAGTGGGTATCAGAGCAACCTGGGCTCTAAAACCTGAGCAGTGCCACAGACTGATCGACTCCATGTCACGCTGCATTGCTGCAGTAATCCAGGCAAAAGGACCCTCAACTAAGTATTGATGCTGTACATGCTCATACTTTTCATGTTCAAACTTTTTAGTTGGCCAACATTTCTAAAAATCTTTTTTTTTATTGGTCTTAAGTGATATTCTAATTTTCTGAGATACTGAATTTAGTGTTTTCATTAGTTGTCAGTTATAATGATCAACATTAAAAGAAATAAACATTTGAAATACAGTATATCCATCTGTATGTAATGAATATGAAATACAAGTTTCACTTTTTGAATGGAATTACTGAAATAAATCAACTTTTTCATGATATTCTAATTTTATGTCACTGGACAGTAAATCCGGAGCAAACAGACCAGTCATCAATTCAGTTTGTCATGACGTGAGGTTTGAACAAGAGAAAGTCCTTCAGCATGTTAGGATCTTTGATGAGCTGTTCACCTAATACACAGATGCAATGTTAATTATTTCATGACACTTACTGTGCAGGTTCTGAAAAGTCCAGAGGCATCCTCACGCAGATATACAGGAAGACCATGCAGAACAGCTTGGTGTGTGTCATGGAACTCTAGTAGGATCAAAACAGAGGTGGATCTTCAGTCTGGTTTATTGAT
>JARVGQ010000781.1:22877316-22889446 GCA_031762355.1 Hypsolebias martinsi
TCTAGTAGGATCAAAACAGAGGTGGATCTTCAGTCAGGTTTATTGATTAAAGCTAAGTGTAAAACAATTCAATCACAACATATCCACTAATAACATTTCACATGTTTAATACGATCAGACAAACTACTGTAGGTACACCAACAATGACCTCATCAGCTCATCAGAATCACAGGACCTGTGCAAAGCAACCAAGGTTTAATCTATTACAATGTTTAACATGTTCACCTGTTCATCATGAAGTTTTAAAATGACTTCTGTCTGAATAAGATCATCATGGCGGTCGAGCTCAGCATGGAATGTGTTGGGAAGGTTTTGGTCTGTAATTCGTTGGAACGCTGCGTACACCTGCATTTAAAAACAAATAAAGGGACGTTGCAGCAACATCAGTCACTTGAGCACTGAGTAAATCTTGCATTTAGACCGACGGTAGCTGCTAAACAGTAAAGAGTGCAACTAAACATTCTCTTTTGGTTTCTCCTAAAACAGAAACCTTACCTGACTGAATGTTCTTCCAACAAGTTGCATCAAAAAAGTGAAAAAAAAAAAAAGCTTCACACAACTTACAATGCCAGATCCTGTGAGAACCAGCCACCTATAAGAAAAAGAAAAACAGTTTAGACCCCATTCAACAAAGAATGTGACAAACTATTACAGGTTTAACATAAATATAAGGGACAGCTGCACGGAGGCAGAGGATACCCGCTCAGAGGACATAATGTAATAATGTAGAACAGGTGAAATCATCATTAACTCTTTTATTTCAGTTAGCAGGGGATTAATTTATGGGCTCCAAATCCCAATAAATGCATCCCCTCCTATATCAAAGGATTAGACAGGTAAGGGTGATGTCAAGTTTTCTACATAATGACACATGTCCTCTGTGCTATCATGCTGTAATATAATTAACTTGCAGCTGCATGATGATTAAAAAAAAAAAACTTGCAGAATTGTTCATTATTTTAAACGATTCCTCCCCACCTGCCCTAGTTATATTGTTTAATTGATGTATTATTTATGTTTTTAGAACTACTGTTAACTAAACCACTGGACCGTTTTTATTTCTATTCATCTGCCAAAATAACACAACTTTTTTTTTTTTTTTTTTTTTGAGACCTTACATGCTCAATGACCTGTTTGATTAAAGGTTGAATGAATCAGTTCCTTCGTGGCAACAAGAGCAGCCTTTTTCTCCGCCCACAAGGGGCGGGGCTAGAAACGAAACGGAGGGGGGTGAACTTAACTCGACGTAACACCAAAGCGCCGCCATATTGTTTTGCTTCGTTGTCAGTAGTGAGGAGCTGCTGGTTCGGTGCGGAGGGCGGTAAGAACCGTTTTACCTTTAAGGCTTCGTGTTCTTTCAGGCTAGAGGTTCGGTGCTGTCTCCACCTGGGTCAGTTCCGTGTAGCTGACTGGTTACCTGAGCAGGTGAGACCGTAAACCTGTCTGCCTTTTAAACCTCACACCGGCTGAAGTTAACTCACAACATGAAGGTGTCGGACACTGCGGAGGTGCGGCTGTTCGGTTCTGCACAGGTTTAGTTTTAGTCCAGATTGAGAGAAGTTCGTTTGGGTTCGTAAGAAAGCTGCGGACAGAAACACGACCTCAGATCCAGCTGCTCCTAAAAGTGATCTAGTCTGAGTAAAACCAGAGAGACTCAGATCAGTACGATTGGTTTTGTTTAAGGCTTGTTTGTTTGTTTGACTGATTTCATGCCAAACTGGGCTGAGATTCTGACAGCAACACATTTGGTGTTGAGGAAAAACGAAGAAGCTGAAAATGACTTGAAGCAAAACATTAGCTAAAGGAATCAGAACGCTAAGAGCTAAAACAGGCAGAAGACTAGATGAAAGAGGCAGAAGAAGAAGCAGAAGACTAGTTAGAGACAAAAAATTAGTTGGAGGCAGAAGACTAGTTAAAGAAGCAGAAGACTAGTTAGAGGCAGAAGACTATCTGAAAGAGGCAGAAGACTAGTTAAAGAAGCAGACTAGTTAAAGAAGCAGAAGACTAGTTAAAGAAGCAGAAGACTAGTTGAAAGAGGCAGAAGACTAGTTGAAAGAGGCAGAAGACTAGTTAAAGAAGCAGAAGACTAGTTAGAGGCAGAAGACTAGTTGAAAGAGGCAGAAGACTAGCTGAAAGAGGCAGAAGACTAGTTAAAGAAGCAGAAGACTAGTTAAAGAAGCAGAAGACTAGTTAGAGGCAGAAGACTAGTTAAAGAAGCATAAGACTAGTTAAAGAAACAGAAGACTAGTTAGAGACAAAAAACTAGTTGGAGGCAGAAGACAAGTTAAAGACGCAGAAAAGACTAGTTAGAGACAAAAAACTAGCTGGAAGAGGCAGAAGACTAGCTGAAAGTAACAGACGGGCTTAAAATGACAAGACTAGCTGAAAGAGGCTAAAGACTAGCTGAAAGAGGCTGAAGACTAGCTGAAAGAGAAAAGGGCAGAGTTTAGCCTCTTATCTTTTAGCTAGAGGCAGAATACTAGCTAAACGATAAAAGAAACAGACTAGCTAAAAGGAGCAGATGAAAATGATTTGAGGCTAAACAAAGCATAACATTAGCTAAAGGAATCAGAATGTTAAAAGCTAAATGAAAAAAGAAGACAAGCTCAAAGAAGCAAAAATCCAACCAAAAGAAACCAAAGACTAGCTAAAAGAAGCACAAAGCTATCTAAAAGTTAAAAGAAACCAAAGACTAGCTAAAATCTGAAGGAAGCAAAAGACTAGCGCAAACAAGTAAACAAAAACTAGCTTGAACACAGGAGACTAGCTAAAAGAAGTAGAAAGCTATCTTAAAACTAAATGAAACTAAACACAAGCTAAAAGAAGCAGAAGGTTAGCTAACAGAAGTAGAATAGTAGCTAAAAGCCAAAAGAAGCAGCACATTAGCTAAAAGGAAAAAGGCTAGTAAAAAGCCAAATTTAGCTTAACACTAGCTACACAAATCAAAGGCCTACAGGTTGAAGCTAAACATAGTAAAAGTTTAACTAAATATTAAAACGTATAAAGGGGCTGCTAAAAAAGTAGCAAATTGTTAGTTAAATGTTAGTAAATATTTTGAAAAGTATAAAAACTACAAAAACCAAAAGTCCCAGCTCCCATCCCCTGAATGAGCCGAAGATTTGATTAAAACGGCACAAAGTCTGCAGAAACAGATTGCAAAAACATCCAAGCTGCAGACCTTTGGACATCCTGAACCCACTGAAAACCTTTACAATCAGCAGAAGAAGAAAAAAGGGCGGAGCTTTAGTTTTTGAGTGAATTTACTTTAAAGGTTTTAATATGTAAGTAAACTGGAGTTTGTATGTCCTGCTATCCACATGTATGTGTCGTTTTTCTGTTGTACTGACACCCCCCTCTCCCCACCCACCCCCACTGTCGCAGCCTTTACCTGACAGTGCGACACCTGTGTCACTCCTACCTGGGTTGTCATGGCGACCTTCCCAGAATACATCGCTCAGAACGAGGAGCGCGACGGCGTCCGCTTCAGCTGGAACGTGTGGCCCTCCAGCCGGTTGGAGGCGACCCGGATGGTGGTGCCGGTGGCGGCTCTGTTCACGCCCCTCAAGGAGAGAAGCGACCTGCCCCCTATCCAGTACGAACCGGTTCTGTGCAGCCGCGCCACCTGCCGCGCAGTCCTCAACCCGCTGTGGTAGGCATCGCTAACGCTCACCTGTTGACCTGTCCAACAGCCGTCCCACCTAAACACCTGCTGTCTCTGTGTTTAGCCAGGTGGACTACAGAGCCAAGCTGTGGGCCTGCAACTTCTGCTACCAGAGGAACCAGGTGGGTCGAGCAGGTCCGACAAGTGGGTGAGAGGACAACGTCTCGGAGACACTTAAAACTTTCTGTCCTCTGTCTAGTTTCCTCCGTCCTACGCCGGGATCTCTGAGCTGAACCAGCCCGCGGAGCTGCTGCCTCATTTCTCCACCATCGAGTATGTGGTCCAGGTGAGACTTTCAGGACGTTAAGACGGGTCACGGACCCACCGTGTCGTCAGAGGTCTGACCCACTCTGCTCTCTCTGCCTTCAGAGGGGTCCTCAGATGCCACTGGTCTTCTTATATTTGGTGGACACCTGCATGGAGGACGAGGACCTGCAGGCTTTGAAGGAGTCTCTGCAGATGTCCCTGTCTCTGCTGCCGCCCACTGCGCTGGTCGGACTCATCACCTTTGGGCGCATGGTTCAGGTCCACGAGCTGGGCTGCGAGGGGATCTCTAAGAGTTACGTCTTCCGGGGGACCAAAGATCTGAACGCCAAACAGCTGCAGGTAGAAGAGTTCAGTTCGAGTCCTTCAGAAATGGTTCTGTATTTTTTTTTTTTTTGTCGGGTCATACCCGGTACTCTTCACAGAAAACACGTCTGAAAGCTGCTGAGTACTACATTAATCCACTGAAGTACAAAGAAAAGTACATCTAGTCAAAGTAAAACATACTTAGAGTAAAGAGTTACTTTGTAACAGGAAGAGAAGTTTTAGAATTATATGAAAACTTTTTTTTTTTTTTTTTTTGTGTGTGGTTCAGGTTCTGCAGATTTCTAACTGAAGGTTTCTTACAGGAGATGCTCGGTCTTACTAAATCCTCCGGTGCTCAGGGTCGAGGTCCTCAAACGTCCCAGCAGCCTCTGTCCAACAGGTAACTTCTTGTTGTGGGAATATGTTCCTGTTAGGCGTGTTCTGCAGGTTCCTCAGTGTCTCCTCCCCCACAGGTTCCTGCAGCCTGTGCAGAAGATCGACATGAACCTGACGGACCTTCTGAGCGAGCTGCAGCGGGACCCCTGGCCCGTCACGCAGGGCAAGAGGCCCTTACGCTCCCTGGGTGTCGCCATGTCCATCGCTGTGGGACTTCTGGAGGTGAGGAGTGGAGGTTCATAGCTCGGCGTAGCAAAGCTGTAAAACCGAGTCTGACGGGCACGTTTTGTCCTCAGTGCACGTTCCCGAACACCGGGGCCCGAATTATGACGTTCATCGGGGGCCCAGCCACGCAGGGGCCAGGCATGGTGGTGGGGGACGAGCTGAAGACCCCCATAAGGTCCTGGCACGACATTGAGAAGGACAATGCCAAGTTCATGAAGAAGGCTACAAAAGTAAGAGAGTTCTGGGAACATGTACTAGTTGTTTTTTTTTTTTTTTTATAAAGTACTGGATTATTTTAGTTTATTTTATCATTTCCATTGGGTCGTTACTCCTGACGCTTTTTTTTGGCAGGGGTGGGGGAGGGGGGGAACTTTAAACAAACACATTAAAACGTGTCTTTATTAGTTAGGACTAATGTCCTACGACCATAAAACCTTCAAATCCTTAATTCAACAAACCAACAAGGCTGATAAACAATAACAGCTTTGAATAAAGCATTAAAAACACCTTATCAACGTTTAACACGCTAACATGCCTTTTTACCATAATTTATTGACCTTTCAATAATACAAACTATGTTACATTAAGCACACATTTACAAAAAGAAGCAAGTGTTTTTACTAAAACTTGTGTGGAAAGAATTTAGCTTGATATGCGTTGGTCGTGAGTAAAACTCTTCCCTCCAGCTGTCCCTTGCATGAAATATCTGTATGTCCTCATATTTAGACAGACAGGACTCCCAGGCAACATGTCCTGCACCTTGGTGGTCTTGTAGTTTAAACTGACACGAAGCAGACGTTCTACTTCCTTGGGAAGGATTGGGTTCTTTTCGCCATCCTCATGTTGTATTTCTTGTAAACAGATATATATTATAAATATTATAATTATTCAGAGTATGGTTCCTACCAGACGTGTCAGCTTTATGCTCCACCTCTTGTTTCCTGTTTCTGATGTTTCTGAACGTGTAACAGTGCCACCTACAGGCTTGTCATTGTTACTGCATCCTTTTGCTTCGTTTCTATGATTCTGTGTGGATGAAGACAGTCTTATTTATTGGGATATTTTTAGAAATGACAAATTGTTGGGTTTTTTTAGTTGGGGGGGAGGGGACAAAATGTTCCTGTGTAAAAAAAGGCCTAAAGTTTTCATAATTTGTGCATTAAAACTTTGTACTCGCAGAAACGTTATGCTACTTCTACAGTTATTACATCAAAACAATGGTTTTATAATTTTGTTCCTTCTGCTGTATGGCCGTTGAGTTTCTCTCAAATGTTTCAAATCAAATCCCCAAACTAATGACACTCAAGCCTATGATGATGGGATCAGTTAATTAGCTCTAGCCTGTTAAAAATGGCTAACTCTGTGGTAATGTGTGTGTTGCAGCACTTTGAGAGTCTCGCCAACAGAGCGTCCACAAACGGTCACATCATCGACATCTACGCCTGCGCTCTGGATCAGACGGGCCTGCTGGAGATGAAATGTTGCCCCAACCACACCGGGTAGGTTTCAGAAGCCTTTAACCAAAGCCAGCTACAGATATTCTGCCAACAGGCGGGTATGGGTGTAATGTGTGACAATGTTGTTGTCTGTCAGGGGGTACATGGTGATGGCCGACTCCTTCAACACGTCTCTGTTCAAACAAACCTTCCAAAGAGTTTTCACCAAAGACGTCCAGGGGTCGTTCAAGATGGCCTTCGCCGCCACGCTGGAGGTCAAGGTACAAAGGGAGCCACACAGGAAACGGGGGCTCTGCGTTCAGCTCACGAGTTAACTAAAGCTGCCGTGTTTTTCTCTTTCAGACATCCAGGGAAATCAAAGTGTGCGGAGCAATCGGTCCATGTGTGTCTCTGAACGCCAAAGGGTCCTGTGTATCTGAGAACGTACGATAATGACACTTCCCCACAAACAGACAATAACTAGGTTTACTACAGACGGTGTTTTCAGTCTGAAGGGGCTCTCTGGGTGTTTTTGGAACTGGGAAGCTTCTCCTTTAAAAACTCTTATTAGATTTATGATAGGAACTCTTAAGTCCATCAGATCTCCTCAGTGGAGTCTGTGCACCTGAATGATCCTAGGAGCGCTGCTGTCCACTGGGCAGGTCTCCTAAGGGAGACTGGTCAAAGTGATGGGCCAGACATGGGGTATTAGTGGTTCCCAACCCTAGTCCTTGAGGAACACCATCCTGCATGCTTTAGTTGCTTTGACACACCTAATTTGAATGAAGTGGTGATTAACAGACTTCTGCAGAACATGAAGTAATTAAATCACTGAATCAGGTGAGTTGGAGCAGGAGACAGCTAAAACATGCAGGATGGTGTTCCTCAAGGACCAGGGTTGGGAACCACTGAGAGTACTTGTATGGACAGAAGACCGCAAGGAGTTCAACGTCCCTTGCCCAGATGTGGGTTGTCAAGGCCCCACCCTAGAGCCAGTTCTGGGGGAGGGGGTTTTCAACCATCACCTGGTAACTGTTTGCCCATGGGGCCCAGATGAGCTGCATGGGTTTGTCTTCCTGTGGGTCCACCACCTGCAGGAGGAGCCGTTCAGGTCTCGCGTGGTTTGTTTTGGGTGGCAGTGAAGGCCTTGACGCTCTGATCCTGACGTGGAACGTCACCTCTCTGCCGGGGAAGGAGCCGGAGCTTTTGCGTGAGATTGAGAGGTACCGACTAGATCTTTAACTTCAAAGCTGTGCTGCTTCACAAACATTATTAATTGTATTAGTATTCGTGGTAGTTTGTATGTTTTTAGCATCAAAGTCTGCTCAGAAAATTCTGGCCTGAGCAAATCTTGATGTAGATTCTTAAACCTGCTTCATTGTGAGACTTGACAGTTCTACAGAACCGTTTAGTCCAAAAGCACCTTAATAACTGAGAACTGGAGCTCCTCGGGGAACTTGCTAACATGGTTCTAGGAAATGCGTAAAGGTTCCTGTTGTCTTGAAGCACCTACTGTCCTTCAGCGTCTTGCTAGCCTTCATTTAGCGTCAATAGACGGCTGACTGTTGTTACTGGGCTCATAAGGCCTGTTTGTCTGTTTAGTTGTTGGTGAAAACACGTGACGTAGCAAAAAAAAAAATCTCTGTTTTCTACTTTGATGATGAACTGTGGTATTTAAAGTTGGTGATCTATAAAAGCTGTTCTCACTGACAGAATATTTTCTGTGCAGTGAAGCACTCATAAAGTCAGGAAGTAGTTATTGTTCACGTTTGTTTCGCTTTAACACAATAAAAGTAACAATTCTAACTTTTTGTTTTAGGAAATCGGGACGGGAGGAACGTGTCAGTGGAAGATCTGCGGTTTGGACTCGAACACCACGCTGGCGCTGTACTATGAAGTTGTGAACCAGGTATGAGAACTTCACCTTTCCTGGACAGTGGAGGGGGGTCTTTGATTGATCTGAAGGATCGATGTTGATCAGTAAACGAGTCTAAAGTTAATATTTGAAAGAAAAACAAAATGTTCACCCGAGATCAACGTAATAAATGTTTGGTTGTTAAAGTGGTATTTAGACAAACCTCAACAGAGACTCAGGCTGACTTCAGTATTTACTTGAGATTCTAGAGAAAATCAAGGGAAAGCCACAACATTATGACCACCTGCCCAATGACTGAAGCTTATAAATCCCTTTCTAAAGACGTCGTGAAAATCTGTACAATTTGTTGGTGAATCTGGGTTTGTGTCAGCAAAAAGAACAAAACAGTATGGTATAGTGTTTTTTTTTTTTTTTTTTTTAAAGCAGATGGGATGTCAACTTGTAGAATAATTTAATAAGGCTTAGATGGAAAAAAATCTGAGGTTCTGGTTCCATGCACTGAGTTTTGGATGTGTATTATAAAACTATATAGGATGCAGTTTCTTCTAAATGCAGAGGGAGCGCTGAGTGACTTCAACGCAGTTTATTAAAGAATGAAATGTTGAAGTTAAAACAAGCAGAACAGGCGGTGAAATTAGCTAAAATGTAGCAAAAAGCACACATCTTTTCAATCAGAGCAATAATTAGCAAAACTGAAGCTAAATGATAGAATTAGCTAAAAAATACCTACAGACTGGAATTAGCTTAATCATAGCCAAGAGTTAGAATTAGCTAAACTGTTAGTTAAAGGCTAAAATTAGCTAAACTGTAGCTGAGCTAGAATTAGCTAAACCATTGCTAAAAGCTAAAATTAGATAAACTGTAGCTAAAAGCTAAAATTGGCTCAAAATTACCTAAATTGTAGCTAAAACTGAACCGTAGCTAAAAGTGAAGGTTGGCAAAGCCATAGCTAAAAGCTAAAATTAAATGAATAAAAGCTAAAAGGAGCAACAACAAAAAACAAAAAAAAGACTCGCTTGCTGAAGCAAATTTTAAAACTTTTTTTGGGGAAGGGATTGAAGAGATTGCGATGTTTTTTTATTTATTTATTTTTTATTTTTTTAATGTAAATCAAGTTAAATATTTGGAAACCTATGCAAGTTCAGCCATCAGCATCTATAACAACTCTTTAATGAAACCAGTATGATGAGTTATATCATTTAATTTCCCTCTGCAATTAATAAATTATTTAAAAATTTGAACTGAAGTTACAAAATCCAGAAGTCGTAGCTGTCATCTACTGAATGAGGTGAACGTTTTGATATATGAGCGGCTAAAACAGCACAAAGTCTGCAGCAGTAGTTAGATCGCAACAAACGTACGACAAAGGATTGACAGGAAAACGACGGTGTGAAAGCTGATTCATCGTTCACTCTCTAAAGTCTACAGAGCGTGATGGAAACGGAACAGCTGAAGAAATGCAACATTTAAACTTCTCAGCTTTTGTTGCGACTGTTAGAACTGCAGAACGCGCTCAGTCCACGCTGCAGATGGATTAAAAAGATGGTCGTTACTTTATGTGTACGGTGAGATTTATTTCCCAGAATGCACGTTGATGGCAGGTCATCAGCTTAGTTTGACTCGGCAGAAGCAGCAGCCGTTCGTCCTCTGGACTGAGGGTTCAGCAGTGGTTTAGGATGAGTGGATCACTGACGTGTTGGGCAGTGATGGATGTGTTCCCACGGTGATGGTCGCTGCGCTGATGTTGTTGGCTGCGTTGAGGTGGAAGAGGGCGTTCCGAGGGTGCAGCCCCTGAGACATCTTAGAACTCTTCAGAAAAAATGTTCTGAAACCCCGAAACACGACTACCCTGTACCTGCTGGAGTTAGAGAGGCAGACGGTAAGCCGGATCACAATCAGTTGCACTGACGGCAATTTAGACGCAGTCAGATTTTCTGTTTGCTTCGACCTTCTGGGCACCGTCTCAAGCCAGTCGAGCTAAACGTTTTATCAGTTCTGCTCCCGTGACGAGCTGTGGAGTCGTACTTACGTCTGCGTCATGCAGGAGATCCAGGGGTTGAGGGCGGCGCTGGTCAGGACCAGCCAGGTGGAGAGGGCGGAGGACGTAGCTGGACTCCGCTGACCACTGAAGGTCTCGTACAAACACACTGAGATGTACGGCACCCAGCAGACCAGCAAACTCACTGCAGCCAAACAGAAGACTATGATCACAGATGGTTGGGAGGTGCAGTGTCCAATCCTGGTCCTTGAGGACCACTATCCTGCATGTTTTATGTTTCCTTGCTCCATCACACCTGATTCAATGGTTACATTACCTCTTCATGTTCTGCAGAAACCTGCTAGTCCATCATGATCCAAATGAGGTATCTTGGAGCAGAGGAATCTCTAAAACATGCAGGATGGTGGTCCTCAAGGACCACGAGTGGACACCCTCTGGTTTAAAAGTGGTAATGAAGCATTGTTAGAACTGGAAGGACACCTGAGGTTAGACGATGGACTCACCTGAGTTTGTGACGATCACGATGGAGCTTCTCAGATAATTGTTGGCCGGAACATGAAAGCAGTGCAGCTCGTTGCAGATGAACGTTCCTCTCCGCGCCTGTTTTCTCGCCACGTAGACTATGTATCCGTGCAGGAAGCACATGAAGAGGATCGGCACCGCGATGCCAAACGTCATCCACAGCGCCACAAAGTCCCTGCTGTCAGGAGTGAAGTCCGGGCAGCAAAGGAACCGGGACTTGCTGTAGTGGTATTTACCGAAACCCAAGAGTGGCAGGGAGGCGTTGACTAGGCTGAAGAGCCAGACCAGAACCAGCGCTGCTCGGCTTCTTCTGGCTGTCCAGATGCTGCGGTAACTGAGGGCGAAGCAGATCTCTGTGAACTTGTCGATGGTGACCAAGGTGAGGGACTGGATTGAGGAGGTTTGCAAGAGGAGGAAGATGAAGCCGCTCCCCTGACAGAGGGCACTCTTGCTGGGATACGCGACAGGCCAGTTCAACATGTTGTGGACTGCAAAGGGGATGGTGGAAAGACCGACAGCCAGGTCGCTGAGGCTAACGCTCAGGGTGAAGGCCAGCGTGTCGGACTGAAGGTCCTTGTTGAGGAGGAGCACCAGCAGCAGGAGAAGGTTGCCACTGATGGAGGCAGCACTTGACAGAACCAAGAGTGCAGCGTACAGCGTTCCCAAAGCACCGGCCATCTTTAGACGGAGTCTGAGGACGACAAATAAAACAGATTACAACCAGCGATCAGACTCTTCCTCCTGGAGCGTCCTTAACGTCCAGTAGAGGCTGATTTAAAGACGCCTGCTGAGCTGTCGGACGTTCACAAGTGACGTCTGAACGACGTCCGTTGAGCTTCAGAGCTTGAAACTGCAACTGCATGTGCTCAGTCAGACATGGCCGCCTCTGTTTGTGCAGCAGTTTACGCTTCAGAGGACACCGGCCGAGCTGGACACAAATCTGAGAGTTAAACAGACTCGTAGCGCTAAAGAGCAGAGTAAATACAGAACGGGATCCCACTCGTAAAAAAAAAAAAAAAAAAAGAACGGGGCTTAATGCAGTTCTGTAGATGAACCAATAAGGGGTGCCAATGCATTAAAGCAGCCTTCACAAGATCAACTCGTTAGTCGTCCATTTCCATCACCAGCTTTGAAAAACAACAAAAAACTTTGATTGAGAATAGTGTTAGATGTAGAATAATTATTTTTTTATTATTCTCTGACGTCTCCTGCAATGAGAAGCAATGCTTGAGCATTTGTGTGAACAAAAAGCGTTTCGTATAACCTGGATAAAGTATTGAAAGTTGTACTTTTTACAGTGTTTTACAACGTCATGAAGACTGTTTAAAAACAGATAAAGAAACAAAATATGCACAATATTCTTTCTCCTATCCATCCATCCATCCATTTTCTTCCGCTTATCCGGGGTCGGGTCGCGGGGGTAGCTGCCTAAGTAGGGAGGCCCA
>JARVGQ010000781.1:22894034-22906701 GCA_031762355.1 Hypsolebias martinsi
TACAGCACTTTGGTTACCCCTGTGGTTTTTAAAATGTGCTTTATAAATAAAGTTGATTGATTGATTGATTGATTGATCTTTATGTCCGACCAGGTCAGAAAAAAACAAAACGATGTTGAAAATAACTATAATATCTTTATTCTTATCATCTGAGCATAAAAATTATGTAAAGGTTAAAGTGAACGGTTGAGACCAATTTAAACAAACCTGAGTTTTCAAACATGTACAGTAATAAAATTCCTCGTTTTTGTTTTTAAAGAACAGAACAGCAGCTGTCTGTTTGTGTAACAAGTTTAAAAGTCAAAGTTTGTCAATCGCACCACATGTGGGACATGTGGTGGAATGAACTTGTGTACACAGGGTCCCAGTTACATCCATCAAAAGTATAAATTATAAAGAAAAACAGAAATAAGATCTAAGAAACAATATGAACTAAGAATACGCTAAGCACTAATAGTACAAAAACAATATGCCAAACAGCAGCACGAACATGAGTCTATGAGCAGATGAGTATGAATGAACACAGCAACATGAATTAAATCAGCAGCATAAGATTCCTACATGTGTCCAGTTTCACTACTTTGTAAATGAGTCTTCGAGGCTCAATGTGATTTATTTGTCTACATAAAGGTTGAATGAATGAAAAAGATCAGCGACATGGATAGTCAGCAGCACATACCAACATCAAGTGGCATTACAATGATTTTTTTTTATTTTCCACAGTGATTATCCTGATTAGGGATTCATGAGTCTTAAGTTTCCACTGTTGGGTGAAGTAAAACGAAGCTCTGGTATCAAACCTGCATCTAATCGTCGTGTTTCTGCTTCAGACTGTAGCTCAGTGGAGGAAGGCGGGGTATCAAGACATGCCCGAGTACGAGAACTTCAAACACCTGCTTCAGGCGCCGGTGGACGACGCTCAGGAGCTGCTGCACACGCGCTTCCCCATGCCGAGATACATCGACACGGAGCACGGCGGCAGCCAGGTGGGAGCTCGGTTCTGTTCAGACTCTAAAACCCACTGCACGCCACGCTTACACCTGTTCTGATGTTTACACCTGTCCTGATGTTTACGCCTGTCCTGATGTTTACACCTGTCCTGATGTTTACACCTGTCCTGATGTTTACACCTGTCCTGATGTTTACGCCTGTCCTGATGTTTACGCCTGTCCTGATGTTTACGCCTGTCCTGATGTTTACACCTGTCCTGATGTTTACAGGCTCGCTTCCTGCTCTCTAAAGTCAACCCCTCCCAGACCCACAACAGCATGTACAACTGGGGACAGGTAAGATCGTGACCTTTGACCTCTGCAGTTAAAGCCAGGATAAAAGCTGACGTGAGTCGTTCCCTCTGCAGGAGTCTGGAGCTCCCATCCTCACAGACGACGTCAGCCTTCAGGTGTTCATGGACCACCTGAAGAAGCTGGCCGTCTCCAGCGCTGCCTGAATACTCCTCCTCCATCCTTTAGCTGCCTGAGGTGAAACGACCAACAAGCGTCCTACTTCCTGTCTGCAGCAAACAACAAGCGTCCTACTTCCTGTCTGCAGCAAACAACAAGCGTTCTACTTCCTGTCTGCAGCAAACAACAAGCAGTCTACTTCCTGTCTGCAGCAAACAACAAGCAGTCTACTTCCTGTCTGCAGCAGGTGCAGGACGGTCATCAAACGTTTTCTCTTGCCCTGAAGTTTCAGAACGCCACCCCGCTGATCAGACGCTGTTTACAATCCGTCAAGTTCTCAATGTTGATTTTCTAGTGTTTCCTTGTGCTAAATGACTCTCAGCTACTACCACACCAGATTTGAGCTCAACAGCTGTAAAAACGAGTGCGTTATCACCATCTTCCATCACGTTTTTCAGCCGCAGATGTTGACCAAGCGATTGGGAGTTTAATTAAAATCTGTCCGGGGATTTATGAGATATTTTGCTAAAACCCACAAGTGCTGACATGATCGCCCGCCTGTCTTTCATGGCCGCAGGCGGGGTGCGAACATTTCAAACCATCAGATTGTTCAGAAGCTGTTTGAAAACTGACTCATTAAAAACTCACGCCGATTTCCTGCTCAGATGTTTTCTTTGAATATTATTATTCTTAATGTGTGTGAGCAGCTTTGGTTCTCAAAGTGTCAGCAGTTTGAAACATTGTGCTTTATTTATTACAGTCCACGGTTTAAAACAAAAACTAAATGTCTTGTTTCAGATGTTTGATGTAATGTGCAGAAATTGAAGTATTTATTTAATTTTTAAATTTAACGCCTATGGTCTACTTCAGGCTTTTTCTTCCATAATTTACTGATAAACAGAAAAAAAAAATGTTACAGTAAAAATGTTACAGTAAAACTATTCTATAAAATATAAACAAGTGCAGGAAACACACTCTTGACAAATTCAAAAACCTAAAGATAACGTGATTAAAGGTTTGACCTCACTCAGTAACTGAGGGTGATCCTGGTTTTAGTCTTGCTCTAAACTCATGTTAAAATCATCGGTGATTGTTTTTTCTTTTTACAACTTTGTTGCAGATAATTTCAGAACTGGTCTAAAACCTTGAGTTTTGAAAAAAAAAAAAAAAAAAGAAAATCTTGATCCCATTGCGCTTGTCACCCTGAGAACAATGGTCCAGTTTCTAACACTTCCTGTTGTTTTTTCACTCGGTTCCTGCAGGAAACGTCTGAACCACAATCGCTCTCTGCTCCACTCCGCAGCGTTTCCACCGTTTGTTCGGACACAATAAAACGTGAAGCGCGGCTCAAACTGAACGCAGAGAATGCTGCTCACATTAAATGATTAAAAACAAGAAAATTAGTTTTGTTCTCAGGCGTCTGAGCCGAGTTGTTTCAGGAATCATTGAGAACGTTTTGAGTCAACTGTTGGGCTCTTAATAATCCTAGAAAAGGACCGGATACTGATCCGAACCTCCAGGTATAGGACAGACCAGGCCCATGATGGGACCGTATGCTCCATCAAAACTTGCTACATCACGTGGCGTGCTGTGTGACAAAACTGCACCTTTTAGTGGCCTTTTGTTGTGGTCACCCTAACCTGTGCAGTCGTCATGCAGCCTGATGTTGATCTGCCACATGTGACAGGTGGAGGGATCATCTCAGCACAGGTGAAGTGCTCAATAACACACTCCCACTGAGCTACCACAGCCCTCCGTGTGGAGCAGAGAGCTGCCATGTTGGGCGCCCAGGAGAGCCGATGGTGGGGTCAAGGGCCCAGAGGGAGGCGAATGAGGGTGGAGGCGGGTGTGGGTGTTCACCTTTCCCACTCACATTTTTATGTCGGTCTGAGGGGGTCGAACCAGCGACCTTCAGGTTATCTGGAGCCAAATGCGCTGCCCAGTGTCAGAAATCCTTCAAGATATTTCAGCGACTGTTTCAGGTTTTATTTTTTAACAAACCAGTGCCAGTCTGTACAAACAGAAGTACTGAAGCCTCAGTGACTCAGATCTTTCTGAATCTGTTGAGTCGACAGTGTCCTCCTGAAGGAAAGCAGCTTTCCATATCAAGACAAAACACGCTTCCTGCCGTGAAGGGGGAGGTCAGGGGGTGATGTGGAGAACGAGGGCTGAGGCCAGCAGTCTGCCAGAAGGACGAACTGAGACGGAGCAATGAGGATTTTATAGACTGGACAACAAAATCAGAACAACTGGGAACAAAAAGGTAAGAAAACCTCCATGAACTCACCGGGATGTTCCTGAAACTGATTTTAGACCGAACACGTGTCGCAGCAAACTGTAAGAAAAATAAAAACAAAGTGCAGATTCTTTTAAAAAAAACTTAATTTTCATTTTTCAGCACCAGCTGCAGAAAAGTCGAGGTGCAGCAGAACTTCAGCTAGAAACCCAGCAGGAGCAGATTTTATTCCCGTCGTCGTTACAGTTTATTAGTTGGAGTCAGAGCAGCTGCAGGAAACGCTCAGACTGACTTCACGTCTTGTTTCACGCTGCAGCCTGATGCTACGTTTGTTTAAACTGTTTCTACACTCGGCCTCACAGGGACAGGGTGAAAACTAAACTTTAGACACATTTTGTAAATTTATTTAAACTCAAATGTCAAATATTTATTTGACCTCAGTACAGTTGAGGCAGCTTCTGTAACAGCAGCTTTGAGGCTTCTCGGATCATTTCTGATGATGTTTTTGTAAGTCCTGCCGGGCTCAGTCCGGTTTGATCGGGACTTTTTCATGGAGCCATGTTGGACCGGGGTCAAGTCCGAGCTCCGGCTCGAGTTAACGCTGTCCTGTTGGAATGTGGACCTTGAATCCAGTTTGAGTTCAGTGGGTCAGATTTTTGCTTTTTATTTGTTCCATTCTCCCTGTCCCTGCAGCATGATGCTGCCACCACCGTGCTTCGCAGCTGAGCCTGCTTTCATCTGGACCTAAAATTTAAACTTGAGCACAAACAACTGAATCTTGGGTTTATCCACCAGAGAAGTTTGTTCCTCAGAGTCCTCGTGTTTTCTACAGAGGAGAGGCTGCTTTTAGAGGAGGCTTACAGCTCAGTCCAATCTCCGCAGGATCTCTGAAGCTCGCGGCACATTCTTGGTCACCTCTTTCACCGAGGTCCTTCTCCCTTGACCGTTCAGTGCAGTCTGGTGACCAGTCAAGAGTCCTAGTTGTACCAAAGTTCTTCTTTTAGAGATTTATAGAAGCCACTGCAGGACCTTCAGTGCTGCAGAAATGTTTCTGTCTTTCAGCTCTGCAGGATGAAAACCACCCCCATATCACAACACTGCCACCACCATGCTTCATTGTTAGGATGGTGTTTGGACCTTATGGCTTAGATTTTCTTTGGGCGTGTATTTCCAAGTCGAATCGATTTGATAAATCACAGCTGAACTCCAGTCAAGGTGTAGAAACATCTCTGCAGAGATCAACATAAAGCACCTGTCATGTACAAAAGCTCCGGATTTATAAGTAGATATAATATTTTAGTATTTTCTTTTTAAACAATCTACAAAATAATAAAATTTTTGTTTTTGCTTTGTCATTATGGTGCACTGAGATTCAATGACTAACATGCGGCGTTTTATTTTGACAGGGATACGTCATCATCAAAAGGAGGCGGAGCTTAGAGAGATGGAGGTTTGGCTCCGCTGCTGCTGCAGCTCTCTTTGGATCGTTGTCCTGCTAAGAGGCGTCTCATCCGACCCGACGTCACAGACGCGACACACCCTCAGCCGGACTAACGCCACCTTTGATGAAGCGCTGAGGGGCTGCGCTCCAGGTGTTCTCGCCACCACAACCACAGAGCGGGAGGTCCAACAAATTGTGGAGCTTCTCAACAGGTCGGTGCTGTTTCAGGAAGAGGTCACAGTCTGGATCGGGCTCAGGAAGACGGCGTATGAATGCGTTGATCCGTTGCTGCCGCTGAGAGGATTCAAGTGGGTAGAAAATGGCGTGCAGTTGTCGAAGGTAAACATCTGGATGGAGGAGCCAAAACTCACTTGTACAGAGGTCAGATGTGCAGCACTGAGGCGGCACGTTGTCCGGTCCACGGTTCAGCTGGGTCTGATTGCTGTCACCTGTAGAACCCACTACCAGTACATCTGCAAAGGGAAGACAGAAGGGTTCTCGGAGAGCCAGCCGACCCCCACCAGACCTGCTGCAACGAGTCCAGAACCGAAGCAAACCACACCCGAAACAAGACCAGCAGCGTTCAACCCAAACCCAACAACACCACGACCTAACCTTCCTTCACCTGGACCAGACGGCGAGCCCAGTCCTGGCACCGGGCCCTGCCAGTACCCCAGCATCAGCAGCATTCGGGCCTTCAGCGTGGACTCCATCAACAGCAGCAGGATGCAGGTGGAGTGCTGGTCAGACATCAAGCTGGACCTGTTCTGTTCCGGTGGAGTTTGGCAAACGCTGGACGGCTCTCCGGCCAATTTCAGCAGCATCTGTCAAAAGTGTCCCGAAGGTTTTCAGAAAAATGCTTCTGGACACTGCGTGGACATCGATGAGTGCGTCACAGGCAAACCCTGCAGGGACACGTGCCTCAACACCGAAGGTTCCTACAGCTGCGTGTGCGCCGACGGCTCGGACCGGAACTCTTCCTGCACGGATCAGGCACCAACCGGCGTCGAGAACTCCACGTTGTTCATCCTGATCCCGGTTCTGGCTGCGTTCGGAGCCCTGCTGGTGCTGGTGGCTGCGGTTGCAGTGACGGTGAAGTGTCTGAACAGGCGCAAGAAGAGGACAGAAAGAAAAAACGACAAGGCGTCGTTCGAAACGACCAACGGAAAGGAAGCAACGTGAGAAAACCAAGGCTGGACTGTTTCAGGTTCAGGAAAGACTCAACTGTTGGTGGTTTGAAAAGTTTGATGTTTGACGTCGTTAAATCTAAACTGAAGTGTCTTCTCATCTCATCGTGACGTTTAAGGCGTTTTTTTTTATTTTTTTTTTTTATAGGTTTTATCAGAAACCAAAATGATAAAAATACTGTACATAAAAAGAAAACTACCTTCTAACATCGTGAAGCTCTCCCCGGCTTCCCCATGTACGGTCCGGGTGTGGTTCCTATGGTCCAGGTGTAGTTCCTATGGTGAGAAAGACAAAAATACATAAGGATAGAAATAATTACAAAAACAAACAGGAAGAGAAAAGCAAGTAACAACAGGAGCAGAGTGAGGAGATGTGGTCAGTTTGTCCTTCAGCAGTCTACCTATAGCAGCACAACTAAGGAATAGCTCAGGAAACCCAGGATTTATAAAAAAGGAAAAACTTAAGCCCAGTCTTAAAACTGGACAACGTGTCAGCCTCATGGACAGAAGCTGGAAGTTCTGCCTCCCATTCTGCTTTTGGAAACTCTAGGAACCACAAGTAAACCTGCAGTCTGAGAGCGAAGAGCTCTGTTAGAGAAGTATGGAACAATAAGATCTGTAATATAAGATGGAGCTAGGTTGTTGAGGGCTTTGTATGTTAGAAGTAAGATTTTGAATTTGAATGGGATCTTTTTCAATTATCTTTTTGATTTAAATCACTCAGTGTTTGTATTTTAAGGCTTATAAAGCAGTTATTTGGGGATTTACAGTACACCGCTTCAGTCGGTTCTTCTTGTATTACATGTGTTTTCTAAATAAAGTTGATTTTTGTTTACTTTCTCTGTAAAACGTCCTGTCTTTTGGTGTGAAATCCCCGTGTTAACCTCTATATGAGCCCCGGGTAAAATCTAGAATCAAAACTAAAACTCCTCTAATCTTTAACGGTGGCCAAGCCTTAAAACTGGATTAGTTTGGAATCACCATGTGTTCTTTTCATTTGTTTGATCACAGTGAACACATGAGTGTTTCTGGGTCCATGGAGCCAGCATCCTTTCTCTAGACTCAGCTGATGGTCTGTATCTGGACCTGGTTCTCCTGCTTTGGTCTCCTTTCATTCTACTGGATCTGACTCCATCTGGTGGCACCAGCAGGCTGGTACAAGTCTAACGTTCCCTTTCCAACTTAAAACCCAAGTGAACCCTTCCTGGACGACATCAGGACCAGGTCACAGCGTACATGAGTTAACTACGACAATTCCTTACAGGAGAAAAGAATCTCAAGGATTAAATTAAGATTTAAACAAAACCTCCAACACTGTAGAGGTCCCCGGATCAGGATTTGAACCAGGGATCTGCTCGCTGAGAGGCAGCAGCTCTACTAGTTGTGCCACCATGCTGCCCCCAAAAGTTTTTATATCAAATACATTTTTACATTGAATAAATAAACATAGTTTTGGGGAAAAAAGTCTGAGAAGTACTTTTTTTTTGTTCCATTGTTTTACACGGACCTCAACGTAAACCATCCAGCCTACAGGGGGCGCACTCGCTGTGTTGGCTTCAGCTTCCACGTTGTGTCACTGTGTCTACTATTAACATGTCAGAGGGAGCCGCTCCATGATTTATTTAAATTAACTCTTTTATTTTAATACATTTACACAAAGAGAAGACAAAATAGCTCCATCTGAATCATGAGGTTTATAGTTTATTTTTTGTCTTAAACACAAAAATAAAACATTAAAGGCTACCACTTTACAATCAATATATTTTTATAACAAATTTTTAATTTTGCTTACTAATGGTTTAAGTGTTTACAGCTGAATACGTGCATTATTATTTACCCAACTATAAGGAGACTTTTTTTTATTTAGAGAGCAACACTTTAGTGTACAGCTGCTGTAGTTTTGGTTTTAGCTATACAGTATTGTTCTGTTGATTTTAGCTTCTAGCTGCTGTTCTGTTGATTTTAGCTTCTATCTGATGTTCTGTTGGTTTTAGCTTTTAGCTGCTGTTCGTTTAGTTTTAGTTTCTAGCTGCTGTTCTGTTGGTTTTAGCTTTTAGCTGCTGCTCTGTTGATTTTAGCTTTTATCTGATGTTCTGCTGGTTTTCTGTTGGCTTTAGTTTCAGCTGCTGCTGTTGTTTTAGCTTTTAGCTTATGTTCTTGTTTTAGCTTCTAGTTGCTATTCCATTAGCTTTTAGCTGCAGTTCTGTTGGTTTTAGCTTTTAGCTGTTGTTCAGCTGCTTCTCGACAGACGAACTGCAGTTTAAATGAAACATCTGTTTCAATTCAGATCTGAGTCAAGTCGTATTTTTAGTTTCTCTTTTAAAACTCTTTTAAAGTCCTGGAGCGCGCGAGCTGAACTTCAGCTGATAGTTGATGAACTTAGAGCCTCGCGGCGGCCCGACGGGATCCGTGGGGTTCGGATGGGAGGGGGTGCAGAGGGCTGGACCTGCAGGAGGAGGAGGATCACATCAGTCTGCAGGTCACCACCACCTCCTCCTCAGTCTCAGCTCGGCTCTCCTCCGCGCGCTCCCACCTGGATCCAGGACGCCCGAATCGTGACGGAACCGACCCGGACCGGGAGCAGCGGGACCCGCGGGCTGCGGCGGGCGGCCAGACGGGATGCTGGGTTCGGTGAAGATGGAGGGACACGAAGCTCCGGACTGGAGCGGATACTACAGCGAGGAGGTCTGTGCCCGCCCGCCTTATCAGAACCAGAACCAGAACCCTGGACCTGGAGCTTAGCCGCTCCGGAGCTTGTTGAAATAATTTCAATTAAAAAAATAAATAAATAAAATTATGAAAGTTGTCCTAAAACTGAAACTCGGGGCGTTTCTGTTAACTCAAAATAATCAAATATCATATTTGATATTTTTGATTTATTGTTTAGAACTTTTTTAAAAGCATGAATTTATTTAAAAAAAAACAAAAAAAAAAAACAGAGTCAGTTTTAATAGATTTGATGTAAAGTCGTTCCATCATTTTAACTTTCTAAAAAACAAAAATTACTTAACTTTGACTTGAAACTGAGATTTATTTTAAAATATATTTAATTTTTTTGCAAAAATATTTTTGCAATCCAGTAATAAAACAAACTAAAGACGGCCATATTCTGTATTTATTTTGTTTTAATCAATAAAGGTTAAAAAAAAACACAATTTGACAATATGACAAATAATATTAATTCACTTATTAAAATCTTTGTTTTAACTTTTAATTACAAACTTATTTAAAATAAATCCTTAAAATCCTCAAATATTAGTTTATTATTTTTATTTGTTTAAATGAAATCTTAAGTTCATGAGAAAGAATTTAATTAAAGCGGAATAAAACGGAGTTGATTTATTTTTTTAATTGAAGCGTGAAGATCTGAATGAACCAGCAGAACTTTAAACCAGAACAGTCATTAATTATTAAATTATTATTATTAATTCGTTCATTATTCATTCATTGAATTGAAACATTTATATATATTTATATATAAACTAAATGTAAAGTTTCAACAAATAATTTGATTTTTATTCTTCTTCATTATTATTATCATTATTATTATTATTATTTTTATTATTATTATTATTATTATTATCATAATTATTATTAAAAAATAGGGAAAATAATAGAAATCAAATTTTCTATTATCCCCAGTCTGGTCTGGTCTACACTCTGGAGAGTCTGAATAATAATAATAACGATAATGATAACAATAATAACAATAATAATAATAATAATAATAATAATAATAATAATAATAATAATAATGAACTGCTGACTTGTTTACTCCTAACTATTGCAAAATGATTAAATCTGTAATGATTACTGAATAAAACAGATGAAGGTTTGGGAGGTTTGCTGAAATAATTCATTTAAAATGTTTAATTTATCCTGAAGACTTTTAAACTTTGAGGATTTTATTAATCATTTAATATATTTTTTTATTTAAAACCAAAAATAATAAAATACAGTAAACCTAAATCACACTAAACAGATAAAAATAAAAGTTCATAAAAATGTTCTCCAGGGTAAAAAGAAAAAAAAAATAGATATAAAGTTTTAAATTATAAAAACAATATTTATTTTAAGTGAATTATTCTCATTTACAAACATGACGTATCTGTAAAGAATCCACTGGTACTGGTTCTGACTGAACGAAAAACTTATTTCAAAACTTAAATAAACATTTTAGATGGTTCCGGTTCTGTTTTCAGAGATGATGGACTTTCATCTGGTCCGACTGGTTTCTCTGGTTTTGTTGAACAAGCTGCTCTAACCGGGTCTCAGTAGAACTTTTTTCCACTCATCTTGTTCAGTTTGTAATGTTGTGGGTCACAGACGTGATAAAACCAGTCATGAGGTTCTGGCCCTAACTGGTTCTGGTTTCCCCTCAGGTTTACTCTCCGATGGCGGGCAGTGGGATGGGTTCTGGTCTCGGGATGGCCTCCATGTCAGGCTACATGTCCGGCGGCGGGACCACATCGGGCTCCTTCAACATGTCCTATAACGGTACCGGTCTGAGTCCTTCGTCGGTGGGCGGGGTGGTGGGCTCGGGTCCGGCAGCCATGTCAGGTCTGGGTGGGGGCGTGGCCTCCATGGGTGGGGCTCTGAGCCCCTCAGGTGTGGGCTCGGTGTCGGCCCAGCAGCCCATGGGCCTGAACCCGTACGGAGGCATGAGTCCCACCATGAGCTCCAGCATGGCGTTCGGGGGCGGGGGACTGAACCGGGCCCGGGACAATAAGACCTTCAGACGGAGCTACCCGCACGCCAAACCCCCCTACTCCTACATCTCCCTCATCACCATGGCGATCCAGCAGGCGCCCAGCAAGATGCTGACCCTAAGCGAGATCTACCAGTGGATTATGGACCTGTTCCCGTACTACCGGCAGAACCAGCAGCGCTGGCAGAACTCGATCCGGCACTCGCTGTCCTTCAACGACTGTTTCGTCAAGGTGTCCCGCTCGCCGGACAAACCAGGGAAGGGGTCCTACTGGACCCTGCACCCTGACTCTGGGAACATGTTTGAGAATGGCTGCTACCTGCGGCGCCAGAAAAGGTTCAAGTGCGAGAAGAAAATGTCCGGGAAACCGGACAGGAAGGAGCCGATGGGGTCTGGGGGGGCGCCGGGAAGGTCTCACCCGGACGTTTCCACCAAACCTGTTGGACTTCTGGACTCATCTGTACCCTCCTCCAGCCAGGTGGCTTCCCCCGCAGGTCTGGACCTTTCAGAGGGTGTTGGAGACCTGAAGGTGTCCGGTTCTCAGCTGTTGTCTTCACTGTCCTTGCCCCCTCACTCCATGGCCCACGAGAACCCCTTGCACATCAAAGGAGACCCCCACTACTCGTTCAACCACCCGTTCTCCATCAACAACCTGATGTCGTCCTCAGAGCAGCAGCACAAACTGGACCTGAAGGCCTATGAGGCCCTGCAGTACTCCTCTTACAACGGTGGGGGCGTCTCCGGTCTTGGAGGGAGGACCATGGAGCCCCTGGAGGCCTCATACTACCAGGGGATGTACCCCAGACCCCTCCTGAACAGCTCGTCATAGCCACTGCCGCACTCAGACCCCACTGCATGCAGCTGAACTGGACTTCCTGTCAGACAGGAAGTGTTCTGAGCTGGACTCTCCTGCACTGTGACCGAACCGAGACTTTTGAACTCTGAGACGATTAAAACTGGTCCCAGGTCTGTGGTCTCCTTTACACGCGCACACACACATACAGCTTACTTCAACATGTCAAGGAACTAGTTTAAAAACACGAACGCAGGATCTCTAAAACATTCTGAGAAAAGAGTCGAGCCCAACCAGAATCTGTGAGTTGATTTAAGTCCAAAACCAAGGACGAGGTCGTCATCAGAAGCTGATATGTCTCAGTTTTTCTCTTAATCTAGCAGAATGAACATCTGAAGATACCCCCTCCTTTAACACATTTACTCCCACCATCACCTGTCATCATGGACGGCATGCAATCATTTGTTTGTGTGTGTTAGCAACATATGTCATGAACTAACTCAATTCAAGATGGCCACCACAGCTAATCAACTTTTGTAAACACAACATTGGTTACAAATCAGCTGATCCTTCAAAGAAGCCATAGTTTTCTTTGAGTTGCTGAATTGTAATTGAGCTCCTCTGTCTCGTTTGAGACATGTTTGAGACTGGTTTGAAACAAGTTTGAAAAATGTTTGAGACTGGTCTGAAATGGGTTTGACACATTTCAGTCTGGTTTGAAATGGATTTGAAACACATTTGAGACACATTTCAGACTGGTTTGAAATGGGTTTGAGACACGTTTGAGACACATTTCAGACTGGTTTGAAATGGGTTTGAGACACGTTTGAGACACATTTCAGACTGGTTTGAAATGGGTTTGAGACACGTTTGAGACACATTTCAGACTGGTTTGAAATGGG
>JARVGQ010000781.1:22906801-22923119 GCA_031762355.1 Hypsolebias martinsi
GTTTGAGACACATTTCAGACTGGTTTGAAATGGGTTTGAGACACATTTCAGACTGGTTTGAAATGGGTTTGAGACACATTTCAGACTGGTTTGAAATGGGTTTGAGACACATTTCAGACTGGTTTGAAATGGGTTTGAGACACGTTTGAGACACATTTTAGTCTGGTTTGAAATGAGTTTCAGACACATTTCAGATTGGTTTAAAACAAGTTTGATACACGTTTAAGAAATGTTTGAGACATGTTTTAAACTGGTTTGAAATACGTTTAAGCCATGTATATTATCACATATGCTAAAATATTAAATAAATTTTATATTTTAATGACGCTTAATTTAGTAAATGAAAACGAAATGTTATTTCAAGGAACAAAAATGTTCTAAAACCTCTTGTAAGGCCCAAAAGATACCTGTAAATTAGAGGAAAACAAACAAAATCTGAAGGAGTGCATTCCCCCTGACTGCCTCCTTGTTGGCTAAAGTTTTACCGACATTTGTTGGACGACTCTCCGCTACTACCACATAAAATTTTAGCATCAAATCTGAAAAATCGACTGAGTTTAGCCTAAAGATTAAAGCCTGCTAAAGGCTGGGTGGTAACTCAAAGTCGCAAGAAATTTAGAATCTCATTGAAATGGTAGTGACATTCATGCAATAAAGTTTAAAATATTTGTCTCAATTTAGTCACAAAGTCTTATTTTACATGTATTTTAAATGTCAAATTGTCTTAGCTTTTATTTATGTCTCAATTTGATTGCAATTTATTATTATAATTATTTTTTGTCTAATTTGGTTTCACTGGTCCCAAAACTGACTCACAAACTGAAGATGGTATTTCACTGGGCTGTGAATGTTGAAGACACAAAATCGCAAGACATTTTGAAAATTTCACTTGGACACTCACTGAATTGTATCTAAAAAAAAAAAAAAGTTTATGTTAACTGAAAATAAATTGCAACACTCCCGCATAAGACATAAAATTTTGTCGCAGTGTAGTTTTCAAATAGTCTCAATTAGATCTCAATCTTATTATTAATTTTTTTTTCTTGATTTGGCTTTAGTGGTTGCAAAATCCACCCAAACTTCTTTTTTTGTATTTTTTTGACTCACATAAATTTACTTGAGGAATCTTAAGAGACACGTTTGAGACTCTTTGAAACAAATTTGACACATTTGAAACAAGTTTGAGACAAGTTTGAGCCTGGTTTGAAACTAGTTTGACACAAGTTTAAGACGAGCTTGAAACAAGTTTAATACTGTACTAGTCTTAAATGAGTTTGGGACACATTTCAGACACATGAGATTGAAATGAGTTTAAGACATGTTTGAGATACATTTCAGACTGGGTTGAAATGAATTTGAGACATGTTTGAGGCACGTTTCCAACTGGTTTGAAACAGGTTCAAGACACAACTCAGACTGGTTTGAAACAAGTTTGAGATGTTTTAGACTGGTTTGAAACATTTGAGACAGTTTGAAATGAGTTTGAGACACATTTGAGATTTGTTTGAGAAGTGAATGTGACTCTTGAGAGAAAAATGTTTTGCAAATTTGTTTAAAACTCCTGTGACATGACAGCGAGGTCCAGACGCCCACAGGAAGAACTTGAGAACCCCGGCGGATGCTTAGAGAAGTTTTGAAAACTTTGTCATGAACACCGTTTGGGATTAGTCGTCGGCAGTCGCAGCGCGGTCAGATATGAGTTCTGGTTGGATTAGCTGTGCAGGGCCCACTGAAGAGTTTTCAAAGGGCCCACTGACAAACCAAAATCCTGACATCAATCTGGATCACTCTCAGCTACTACCACGCCAAATGCTACCTAAATTTCTGTAACAGACAGTTTTTTTTTTTTTTTGCCAGTTTTGTGTTTGTTAAGGGGAACTAGCTGTGGCAGCCATCTTTTACTGGATTGACTCCAAAAGTAGTCATCCAATGATCACTTACTGAAAGATAAATTAAAAACTAATCAGTGATTTTTGTCAGCTATTTTATTAACGGACAGACGGTTATACGAGCAGGACGTATTTTAGGATGAACATTTTCAGGTTCAACAACAAAACTAGATTTTTTTCAAAATAAGACAAATATTTTTATGCATCTTTTTAGACGTCCAAGAAAAATAAAATAAAATAAAGAGACATCACCCCCCCTCTATGGTAATTTGTTTTCTTGCCTTTAAGCTCTCCGAGTTCACATCAGGAAAAAAAAAAAACTTATTTTACAGAAAATAACTTCAAACTGGCAGTTTAGTTGTTTTTTTAATAAAGTATTTTAAGGAACGAGGAGGAAAAACCTCCGGAGCTGAGTGAGGAGCGTGGAGTTTGTTTAGGTCGCCGCTTCTTTTACAGGAAGAGAATTTTATTTTATTTTACCAGTTTATTTCTCCCACGACCTCCAGAGACCCTCAGTCACGACCCAGTTAGAGAATCTGTTCACACATGCAGGGTCGGATCATCCTATAGACCCCCCCAGATCTGTTTAAACACCCCCCGCCCCCCGCTACACACACAGCATCTGATCTTTTGTCAATAAGCAGAAAAATCAGCTTTAAAGTAAAAACGTTCTTCAAACAAAACGTTTCACTTCAGCTTATCGTCAAAACGAAACACATCAGCTCCATCTTTAAGAAAATGCAGCCAGTCGAACTTTATCTCTGCAAAATTAGATTCTTCTGTCCGTCACATGACCCAGTCCCTGCAGCTCCATCAGGTCTTCTCAGATCCGACCCGTCCAGAACCAGAAGCTTCAGATGGCTGCATCATTCTATTCCCCAGTGGATGTTTGGTGTTAAACTCAGCGCTCGTGATTCCTGATGTGTATGATACACGCACGCACGCACACACACACACATTTCATGTTGTGTGTTTTTGGTCCTCGTTTGATTCTGATGCATGTTCTTAAATTATTGTCATTTTTAAATAAAACATGAAAAAACTTTTAGGTTTCAGAATTTTTTTTTTTTTTAATCAATTTAAATAAACCAATTTATCTTCTTTGTGTGGGTTTTTCAATATAATTTTTTTTGAATAATTAAATTGTACAGGAAATATAAAAACTGAACAGGACTTATCCAACAGTTCAGGCGATTTATTTAATGATTTCATCCTTAAAATATTAAACAATTTTAATAAATCAAGAACTGCTTTGAGTCGCTACAAAGAAATATTTGTCTGTTAAAGCAAATCAAATTTTCATTTTATAATGTCTTATTTTTAAAAAATTGGGGTCATTTTATATTTAACAATATTATTTTGTTGATATTTTTTTTCTTTTTTTAATCATAATTAATTATTTAGTTATTGGTAAAATAATTATGTAATTTTGATTTTATTAAGCCTTTATTTCTAACTCTGATGAGTCCAGAAGAATTATTTCTGGTGTAGCTCTTTTAAGTTTTGCTTGTTTGTTTTGTTCTCCTGATAAACAAATTAAAATAAAATGTTTTTTTTTAATAGTTAAAAAAAAAAAAACTAAACAACAAAATAAACATTTTTATTGTTGTAAATTCAGAAGCATTGCAATGTTTTTTTTCCTCCTCTTGGTTTTTTACTTGTTTGTTTTTTCTGCACCACCTGGTTCTGATCAGTTCAGACCCGACGGACGCCATGTGGCCTCAGAGGCCGAGCCAGAACCTCCACTGCAGCCCCGTGAACCCAAACCAGAGTCAGAGTTTTGATTTAAAGCTTCTTCTCACTTTTAGATCCAGAAAAAAGGTTCAAGATAAACCAGATAATTACCAGTTAAATACCAGTTATATAACAGTTAATTACCAGTTAATTATAAGCTAATTACAGTTAATTATCTGTCTCTCGGGGACTCGAGAGGCAAGTTTAACATCTAAAACAAAACAAAAAGTCAATGAATACATTTAAATAGTTTATGGAAAGAAGAAAATGCTTGTAATGAGTTAATTTGTTTAATAATCAGCCTTTAGTTAGTTTAAATCTGAACTTGTTTTAAATAAGCAAACAAGCAAAAAATAATAATTTTGTGTTACAGTAAAATATTAAGATTAAAGGAAAAAACAAAAGCAGAAAAAAAAAACATGAAATGTTCTGAAATGATAGAAATAAAAGCAGCTTAGAGCTCCTGAAAAACAAAGAAACTTAAGCGTAAAATAAGGTTTTAATTAAATATTTTCAAAATGTAGCACAACAATGAAAATATTACTTTCTATTTTATTTCAGCTTTTGTAAACACTAAAAGTTTCTTCAGTGCGTGAAGCTAAAACAAAAACATTTTTCAACATAAATATTCAGGTTTTGTTGTTTAAAATAAAAGGAATTAAAGATCCTCATCACGTGGAGGTTTGAAATAAAACTGTTTAATTTAATAACATAAAACATAATTATTATTTCATTGATGCAGTTTTGAAAGATGTAAAACCAAGCAGTTCCTCAAGAAGACGAACAAACTGGATCCGTTTGATTTGAAGCTTTAATTTTTCACTTTTTTAAAATGTGCAGAAAAGTAAACTAAAATATAAATAATTAGACACGGCAAAATGATGACAATTAATAAAAAAAACTATAGGATTCTATTTATTTTAAAACATGAGTCAAAATATTATTTTGAATAGTTATAAATTTAAATTATTTATTAATTTATATCAAACTCAAAATCAATTTATTAATTCAAAACAAAAGGCACATTTTACAGGTCAGTTTATGACACTCAACTAATCAGTTATTAAAACTACAATTTTTTTTAATAACTGACGTTATTTATTTCAACAAAGACCATTGCCGGTCCACAGGCCTTGATTTTGACGCTTCAACTCGTTTGTCGTTTTGAAATATTTATTTTAATTCAAATAAAACTCACTTCTTCTTCTTCTGACCTTTTAAACACGAACAATTGAGCAGCGGTTCTCAAAATAAGGTTCTGGTCTCTCCAAGGGTCACAAAACACAACCTGGAGGTCTCTGAATATTAATTTACCTTGAAGAATAATTTTTTGGCACATTTTCACCATGTTTGCTTCAAGAAATAAAAATATTGTATCCAAGTTAATAAAATATCCAACAGCTTTTGTTGTCATTGTGTTTTTATTTTTTATATTTGTGTTTGCAGTGATTTGTTTAAATGAACAGTAAACAGGATCACGAGTGTTTTAAATAAAAACATTAATAATCACATTTAATAATTGTTTTATTTAGTCTAAAGTTCATGATTTGTGCGAAGCTTTGATAAAATAGTGATTAAAAAAATGAGCCTGAAGCTTCTAAATGAAAGAAAAATTACAAATAAAAACTCTTTAATAACAATAAGTGGATTTTGCTTTGGTTGTTGTTTTTTAAAGTAAGTTTAATAGTTGCTGAAGAACGTCATTTAAAGATTTCAGATTTTTCTTCTTCTCGCCCAACATTATTGTTTATAAATCTAAAAGAATCATTCTTTTTATTATTTTTTATTAATCACTTAAGAGAAAAATGTGTTTGTTTGTATTATATTGTTTTATTGTGTTAACTGTTTGATTTGTTGAAACTGTGCTTTCTTTTAATACACAACACTGGTCTAATAACTGGCTCTGATAATGGGTTGGTCTAATAACTGGCTCTGATAATGGGTTGGTCTAATAACTGGCTCTGATAATGGGTTGGTCTAATAACTGGATATGATAATGGGTTAGTCTAATTACTGAATCTGATAATGGGTTAGTCTAATAACTGGATCTGATAATGGAATGGTCTAATAACTGGATCTGATAATGGGTTGGTCTAATTACTGAATCTGATAATGGGTTGGTCTAATTACTGGATCTGATAATGGGTTGGTCTAATTACTGGATCTGATAATGGGTTGGTCTATTAATTGGATCTGATAATGGGTGAGTCTAATAACTAGATGTGACAATGGATAATTTTCTTAAGACTGGCCCATTTTAGCTGAATTCATAAATGCAGGTGGTTCTGAACGATGAAATGTGTTTGATGAGACGAAACACAAAGTCCACTCTCTTTTGGTCCGGGCTTTTAGAGCTCCACAACTGATGCACTTCATTCAGAAATCATTCAGAACCTCAAAGACTCCACAGATTCTGAGTTATTAATTACTAAAACAAGAAGAGCAGTGAATGAAGAACCGATTGTACAGCAGCTTCCAGAACCTCCTCCAGCACCAGAACTTTTCTCTTTCACCCTCTCTCATGGTCCTGAACAAGTTCTGGCTCACTCTTCTTTCTATTGTTGGTTTCTGCTCCGCTCTCTGAAGGTCCACCTCAATGTTTCAGTCAGGTTGAAGTTCTGGACTGTTGCAGCACCTTAGTTCTGATCTTTCTGTTGTAGATCAGTTGCTGTGTTTTGAGATCATAGTCCTGTTGGACCCAGTGTGGTCAAAACTTCAACTGTTGGACAGATGGACTCATCTGACTCCAGAACGCCTCCTCATTTAGGTTTTCAACATGTTCAGAAAAGTTCTGCCACAACTCTTCTCTTGAAACTTGGTAGTCACATGTGTCTCTAACAGCCTCTAAATGTGTCCAACTTTCAAATGTCTCCATCTCCAACCATCTCCATCCATCTCCAACTGTATCCAACCATCTCCGTCTGTCTTTAAAAGTCTCCACTGACTCCAACTGTCTCCAAATGTGTCCGACTGTCTCCAAAGGTTTCTGTCTCCAACCATCTCCAACAGTCTCAACCATCTCCAACAGTCTCCAACAGTTTCCAACTGTCTGTTTCTAAAAGTTTCCAACTGTTTCTAAATGTCGCTAATTGTCTGTAACTGTCTTCAACTGTCTCTGTCTCTAAGTCTTCAACTGTCTCTAAATGACTCCAGCTGTCTCCAACCGTCTCCAAATGTCTCAAATCATCTCCAACCATCTCCAACTGTCTCCACCTGTTTGTCTCCAAATGTCTCTGTCTCTAAATGTCTTCAACTGTCTCAGAATGTCTATAACTTTCTACAACAATCTCCCACGTCTGTCTTCAAAAAATTCCAACTCTCTCAAATTATCTCCAACCATCTCCAAATGTCTGTAAATGTCTCCAACCAACTCCAAGTGTCACCAAACCATCTCCAAACTGATTCTAAGTTGTCTCCAAAGCATTAGACCTTTCCTCTGGCAAAAAGCATCTGAAGCAAACGTCCGGGTCTACAAACCAATAATGATTGAAGAAGTGATCTGTCCAAACCAGTCTCCTCATTTCTGAAGTCTTCTCCAGATGAGGTGGGTACAAAATGAGCCGAAGCAGGCCGCAGCGTGAACCGTCAAGAATGAAGTTCAGAACAGAGTTCAGTCAGACAGCAGCTGAAATTCACCTGTTTGTGTGACTTTGAGTTTTGGACGTGGAGTTGGACTCGTGTCCAACACCTTGAAGTCCACGGTGTCCACACGGAGTCACCACTCCTCTCCTCATGCATGTTTTGTTCATTTCATGGGAAGAACTCACAGAAATATGGGAAAAAAGGCACCGAATCATCTTATTTCATCATTTGGGTGAAAGTGGGATCCGTTGCGATGGATTCGGACGTTTTTCTTACGTTTCATCTCGGTTCTTGGTTTAATTTATTCTTGAAGAGTCTCAGATCTACAAACTTTTCTGCCTCCTGAGAATATTCGTGCGCTTGTTCCCTTTCTGCCACCCAGTCTGCTGATGTAATACGAGCCATATGGTTCCAGCGGGGTGAAGCCGGACCCGTTCAGGACATTATGTCAGCAGTGACAGTGGTGACGGCGGTGGCCCCGGGGCCCCAAGCACCATCTCACCAAAGCTTTCAGCTCTTTTTCCCTCCACTTGTGCCTTATGGAGGAATATTTGGCCACAATACGGCGGCCTTCGGCCTCTTTCTTCCCCTTGTCTTTCACTGCCCCACTAGAAAGCCAAGAACGGGGGCCCCAGGGCCACTAAGGCCTTTTGATGGGGATTGGAATTAATTATCCCCAATAATACAATTGTGCTCGGTCAACGAAAAGAGCAAAGAAATCCCCTCCAGAATCAGAGAGAGGAGAAGAAAGAGAGCTGAGGCTTTTCTATTAAAATGATTCGAAGGAAGTTTATTAGAGCTTTGTGAGGCCGTAATATGGATCAGCCAGGAGGTTGGTGGTCCTGCGAGGGGGAGGGGAGGGACGTGTAATTGGCAACATTTCAGTGGTCATTCTGGTCACTTGGACCGGTTTAGTTTGGTGACTTTGAAGTGAGTCGTTTTATCCGTGTGTGCACAACAAAACGGTAAATATTGCAGCTACTGAACGTTCAGATTTCTCTCTTGGTGCGTTCATTTCCTCCAGGTCGGCGCACTTGGAGGTTTTTCTGTTAGAAAATGAAGTTCTCATCGGGCTGCGACTGAGAAGGACTCGTTGGAAACACATAAGTGAGAAAATACACACATTTGAACTTGGAATCAATGAAGTACAAGTTTACACAAAGACATGGTTGAGGTTTGGGGAAAACAACAAATGACCAGACAAGAACGTTGGAAACTAAACTAAGAAAGGCTCAAGACGCCTGCATTGACTATTCTGATATGTTGCACACACCTGCTCAAAATTAGAGGAGAATTGAGGATGCTCGCCAAAGTTTTGAGACTTTGTGGAAACCCCCTGGAGAATACAATCAGTCAGTCTGAACTTTCAAAGTATTTGCAAAGTTGTGACGCGTCTCAAATTCATCTCAATTCTTTAGCGGGAACCTTAAAACTGTCTCAACTTAGTGGCAAGAACCGTGATGTTTCAAACCCCTCAGTTGCGTTGTGGGCGTCTCAGGGTTGTTTCGGTTTTATCGCGAGTGTCTCAAACCCATCTCAAAGTTTTGGCAGAAGTCTTGACACCGTCTCAGTTTTCTCGCAAATGTTTTGAACCCATCTAGGTTGTTTTTGGTGAACGTCTCAAGCGGTCTCTGTTTTGTTGCGGGCGACTTCAAACAAAACGTCAATTTGTAAATTGTTCGGTTTCTTCTATACGACACTCATAAACAAGTGAAATGAGAAAAACCAACAAAAGCGCCAACGCATCTGTTAATCTTTGATCATTGGTAGAATTGATGATTGATAAAGATCTGACTGGTCTTCGGACTCCTTCACACTGCATGAGTCTTCAAGGTGCATAGAGAACGCAGCTCTTACACAACAAGTCCAGTTCAGCGATCACAGAACTTTCAAATCGGAATCGTGGAGGTTTCCATGGAGGTGTCGCGTACTGGAGACGTGGTGAACAAAACGTGGGTCCTGCATGCACTGGACAGACTCGGCACCAGAACATCTAAAACAGGACTGCAAGCCTTGGCCATTTGTGAAGGAATTGAGAACCCCTGAAAGTGTGAGACGTGCTGGAGACTCCTTCACGAGTGGCCTTCGCCAACAGACGCCGTCCCAGGAGCAGCGATGGTTCAGTTACCACCGTGTTTGCAGAGTAGATAATATTTTAGACGCTTTGAACAACGCTTAAGGTCCAAAACGTCTGCCCTGAACTTCAATCTATCGTTCACCAGCTTCTTGAATCTTAAATGGCTTCACCAATTAACTGAATTTTATTCGGTCCAGAAAGTTTCCATGAGTCAAAAGAACAAATCTGAAAAATATTCGATTATTCCTCTTTAATGAAGATATTGAGCATTTTGGCCCTCGAACAGAATCTGGTTTTAAATGTGGCTCTTTGTCAGTGATTCAGTGATGTCAGGAGGTATTTTGCTAACAGACATAAACACGAACACACAGGACACTGGCAGTAAAAGATTTACCGTCTTTCTTGGCAACAAAGAAAAACATATAAATAAAATTGTACTTTTATGAGCAAACCAAGCTTGAAACTGTTTTCCTGATGATACTTCAAATGAGCTTCTCCTGAACGAAAGCAGTTTGGTTCTTTTTAAAATAAATAAATAAATAAATAAGTTATTGAAATACTCGACTGCTGACATGTTGGAGGAGGGGCGAGTTTAAAAACCGGCCAATCGGGCGGCGGTGCTCCCCGCCGGCCACAGGTTTTATTATCTCATGCACAGCGTCTGAATATGATTCCAAAGTTAACAAGAGATGAGAAAGATCAATAACACACACACACACACACACACTCACACACACACACACACCCAGGTGGCGTCAGAAGTTGGAGCCCCAACAAACTGAGTCTTTCTTGAGAACAAGCAGATTAACGGCTGCAGGATTAGGACCAGGACACCCAAGTCGACCACAAGTGGTCCGCCGTCTCTATGGCAACCAGCCTACAACTCCAGCCCCTCCCACCTTTCTTCTTCTTCTTCTTCTTTTGACAATTAACCTTATTATTACTGTCAGATTAACACGTCCGAAACATCTTTGTTAAAAAACTCAACATAGTTCTCCTTCTCTTTTATTATTATTATTATTATGATTATTATTTTTACCATGTTAATCAACAAAAAGAAGAAGTTTTTAAAAAAGGATTTTCTGTGAAACTAACATTTCCATCCATCGCTCCAAAGTCCTGGCTGTTTGGAACAAAGCTGGAGGTTTTACAAAAATAAAGTGGGTAAATAAACAACAATAATAATAAATAATAAATAAACAGACTCGTGATGTGTTACCTTTCAGCCGTGCAGCGTTTGAATCTGGTTTGATCCCTCCAGGCACCGCCCTGGTTGCATATCGCCCGCCGCCCTTCGTGCCAGAGTTTACCATCGACTCGTGCGCTGGAGCGTTGACCAAACCTGGAAGAGAGCGGTGCGTGAGAGCTGACGCGCGCCACACTCAGAGTCGGTGTTGAGGACGACTCTCAGCTACTACCACACTGAATTTTAGCTCACTGACTTGGAGCCATTTCTGTGATGGCTGTGGCAGCCATTTTGAATTGGACTGACTCTAGAGGGTAATCAGTTGTAGTTGCTCATCCACTGAATACTGTTTAAGATGGTTCTTAAAATATTTTGCTAACAGAAAAACAGGCTTGGCTCCAACAGATAAGGCAACAGTCTTTAGCCAAAATGTCTGAAACTGTTGTGCTCAGAGTATGTATTTGAGATAATTCACAGCTACTACCACACTAAATATTTGCACAAAATATGTTAAACTGACAGAATTATAGCAATTTTTGCATTTTATTAATGTCAGTTGGCTGTGGCGGCAATCTTAAATTGGATTAGCGCCATTAACTAAACAGCTGTAGATGGACACCCAATGGTAATCTCCTAAAAGTTTCATTAAAATCCGTCATAAGGTTTGTGATATATTTTGCTAACAGACAGGCTGAGTTAATGCTAAACACAGACAGCTTGAAACTATCACGCACCTTCAGCTAGACCTAGCTTAACTTGGGGACAACTCAGCTACTACTATGCTAAATTTCAGCTGCGCTGGTGTAAAATTCACTGAGTTATAGACTTTTTTGTGTTTGTGAAGAACAATTAGCTGTGGCGGCCATCTTACATTGGGACAACTCCAAACGTGTATGTCTTGAAAACGAAAATGCAGTTTGGATTTTATTTATGAGTCAAAACATGCAGCTTTATTTTGAAACTAAAACGCATTTCTATTAATCCATTTTAATTTGAAATATGTGACTTTTCTGCTTCCACATATCTGTTGTAAACGTCAATACAGTTGTTATCGTCTGAGAGCTACAATAAAATCAGCTCAGTGGTTCATGAGATATTTTGCTAACAGACAAATGCACACAGTAAGTGCCAAAAAGAAGTGTTTAGTTTGTATTTTCTTTAAATGTCAGTTAGCCTCCCACTGCGCAGTTCTGCAGCAATTTGTTCTCTTTGCTTCTTTTATTCGACTCTGTGTAAAACAAATGTTGGATTTGTTCACGCGTTCCTTTGTGAGCCAGACGCTGCAGCCAAGTCTCCAGAACTTAAGTTGCATTTTGTCTTTTCTCCAGATTGTCCCAGTTCACATCTGTCCTGCAGCTTCTGACCGTCAGCCAAATACAGTCAAGACGTGGCTCGTTCTCCTCGTTAAGGGATAAAACTGACAGGCGACACCTGGTTCCCCCCCCCCCCACACACACCACCCCCAACTCTTGGCTCCGGTTTAATCAGCTTCTCTTTCAGACAAATTATTTGCTCGTTAAACACAAAACAAACATGTTTCCGATAATAAAAAACTAATTCAGGTTTATTTCTTTAGTTTGATGAGCAAAACCTTAATAAAGAGTTGATTCCTGGGTGAGTGTTGCGGCAATGAGGGGCTCCGCACACAGCAGTGTGTGTGTGTGTGTGTGTACATTTCCGTTGTGTTCCTCTAACTGCAGTCGTTGGTTTTGAGATCCTAAAGAAAACACGTTGGATCAGAATAAAACAAAATCTGGTTCTGAAATGAATCCAATCTAACAGATTTCACAGAGTCGGTTCAGGGTCAGCCAGGAGACGCTGATTAACCTGCTCGTCAGAACCACCTCTGATCTGGATCATACAGGTGTGTTACCACAACGCCAAGGTGGAAGGACATCAGCAATGACCTCGGAGAAGCAGCAGTCCATCAATCTGGGAAAGGTCAAAGGTCATTTCGAGTCCATGCATCAGAGAAAGTGGAACCCATTTCAGACAGCTGATTCACCCCGCAGGTCAGACCGCGCAGCGCTCACTCTACAGACCTCAGTCAGCAGGTCAAAGGTCATGGCCTCTTCTATAAAAACAACATGGCAGCTCAACTTAGGTTTGGGAAGTTTCATCTGAAGGAACCACAAGACTTCTGGACCAGAACCAGACCAGAGGACATGTTTACCCAGAATGCACTGCACTGCAGCAAACAGCTCCTCCCAGCTGTCAGCACGGTGGTGGAGGGCTGATGGTCTGGGCTCCTGTTAGTCTCTGTGTGGACTGGAAACTCCTCTGTAGACCAAAAGGTACTGGAGTCAAATCTGTCCAACAGCTGAAGCTTGGATTGAACTGGGTCCAACAGGACCATGATCCCAAACACAACAGCTGATGTATAACAGAGCGGGTCAGAAAGAACAGAACTAATGGTCCAGTCAGTCCAGAACCTGACTGAATGCTGTGGTGGAGCTTCAGAAAGCTGAGCAGAAAGCTACGATGGAAAAAAGAGTGGTCCAAAAGTCCTCCAGAACCATGAGAGAGACTGAAACCGAAACCCACTGGGGGTTCTGGTGCTGGAGGAGGTTCTGGATCAGAACTGGACCAGTTTTTCATTCACATTTTCTCCGTTTTGGCTTCAAATCATCTGACAACACTCAACAGTCTGATCATTTATAAACTGTTGCAGTTGAAAAAGATTTTTTGAAATAATTTCTGGCGTGTGGTCGTTAGCAGCCGAACGGATTAGAGGCGCGCTAACGAGACTCCCTCGACTTATTTTAAAGTGTCCGTAGAGCCGAGCTGTTGAAAAGTTGTCAAAGTCAAATTTTAATTTGAAGTTTTAGGAGAGCGCCGAAGTCAGAGTGGCTTCCTCTCATTTGTCACAATGATCCTCTGAAATTAAACCGAGTAGCTTTTCTGTTTTAAACACGTGAGGCGAACCTTAAATCAACAGAAGAACCACAAAGCAAACTGATCTTCAATTAAAGAGACCGAGAAGAGTAAAGGGGAAGGAATCAGGCGTCATAAAGTGTTGGAAAAAAAAACTGGACTCAAACCGATTCAGGCTGACAGGGAAATCTTTTACTTTAAGACGGGAATTAAACTCTTACAGTTATATACAAAATAACACATTCCTGCTTAAATGTTTCACAAGTTCAGCTAAAATGAACTAAATAACACTGGAGCAAGTGATTTTAGCACAACTCTGGTTAACATTTAACAATAGTTTATAATAGTTTAAGTTATTTGGTTTATCAAGTGTTGCAGACTTATGAAAAATAAAAGTTTTTAACCAAAATGTGGCTGACAACAGGTGAAGTTATTGTGTTTCTGATGAGATGAAATAAAGACAAGACAGAAAAAGACAATAAAAACAACTTAACAGATAAAAATGTTAATCAAGTCCACATTTATGATCTTTACTTTAAGAATAAGTTTACTAAAAGTTTATCTTATTTTACTGAAATCAGGTTTCAGACCATCAAAAACAATAACAAAAATGAAAACATTCCACAAAATAAACAGGAAAAAATAATAATACTGTAACTTTGCATTTCAACAAATACTAATAGATTTGGTTTAAAATGAAAATGTTTGTCAGAAAAAAAAAGAATCAACAGATCAGTTACAAAAAACAGGGTTGATGTAAAAAAAAAAAAATCCAAAAGAACCAACAGATTAAATAACACGAAGGCTTCCAGTCCCAATTTTCTTCCTCAACACTTCCACCAGACGCTCCAACCTGGAGTGGAAGAAAAGAAACACGTGAATGTTAACCATGTCAAAGTGAACACGCCCTCAGATTCATCTCTGCTGAACAATAAATCAGTGTCTCACCGAGCTGCGCCTGGGCTTCACTCAAACTGGTTAGGAAATAAGTTTGTTCAGTCTCAGCAAACTCTGAGGCTGTGAGAGGAGTTTGAGACGCCCACGACAAAACTGATTCAAGATGTCCACAACTGAAGTGAGACCTAATCAAGACGCCGGCACTGAAACTGAGATCAGCTGAAAAACCAGCTAAAAACATCCAGAAAGGTTTGAGACACCAACGGTTTCAAAGGCCTGCAACAAAATGAGACGAGACAGATGCTGCCGAGACACGAATATAGGTTCAGGTCTTTTACATTTAGTCTAAACTGGTTTCAGACTTGACCAGTTATTCTGAACTAGTTTTAGTAATTCACATTTAGTCTTAACTGGTGTCAGTCTTTTATATTAAGAATAAACTTGTATCAGTCTTTTACACTTACTCTAAACTGTTTGTCTTTTTCATTAGGTCTAAACTGGTTTTAGACTTCCACACTAAACCTAAACTGGTTTTAGACTTACCCAGTTTGTCTAAACAGGTTTCAGTCTTTTACATTTAGTCTAAACTGGCTTTAGTATTTTATATTAAGTCTAAAATTGGTTTTAGTCTTACCAAGTTAGTCTACTACACTAGATTAAATATTTTACATTTAGTCTAAACTTGCTTTACTGTTTTACATTTGGTCTAATGTGGCTTTAGTCTTTTACAGTTAGTCTAAACTGGTTTAGACTTTCTTTGTCTAAACTAGTTTTAATATTTTACAATTAGTCTAAACTAGTTTTATTTTCCCAGTTTGTCTAAACTAGATTTAGTATTTCACATTTGGTCTAAACTGGTTTAGACTTTCCTAGTCCAAACTAGTTTTAGTATTTTACATTTAGTCTAAACTGGTTTCAGTCTTTTACATTTAGTCTAAACTGGCTTTAGTCTCCTACAGTAAGTCTAAACTGGTTTTAGAATTTTACATTTAGTCTAAACTGGGTTTAGACTTTCCCAGTTAATCTAAACTAGATTTAGTATTTTACATTTAGTCTAAACTTGCTATCTTTTACATTTGGTCTAATGTGACTTTAGTCTTTTACAGTTAGTCTAAACTGGTCTAGACTTTCCCAATTAGTCTAAACTAGTTTTAGTATTTTACATTTAGTCTAAACTTGCTTTACTCTTACATTTGGTCAAAACTGGCTTTAGTCTATTACAATTACTCTAAACTGGCTTCAGTCTTTTACAGTTAGTCTAAACTGGTTTCAGTCTTACATTGTTGGTCTAAACTGGCTTTAGTCTTTTATAGTTAGTCTAAACAGATTTTAGTCTTTCCAGTTATCTAAATTGATCTTTTATATTTTATACTTAGTCTAAACTGGTTTTAGTCTTTCCAAGTTAGTCTAAACTAGATTTAGTATTTTACATTTAAACTGGTTTTAGTCTTACATTTAGTCTAAACTGGCTCTAGTCTTGTACAGTTAGTCTAAACTGGTTTTAGTATTTTACATTTAGTCTAAACAGATTTCAGTCTTTCCCAGTTGGTCTAAACTAAATTTTGTATTTTACTTTTAGTCTAAACTGGTTCTAGTCTTTTACAGTTAGTCTAAACTAGTTTTAGTCTTTCCCAATTAGCCTAGTTTGTCTCTTACAATTACTCTAATCTTGTTTTAGTATTTTACATTTGGTCTAAACTGGTTTCAGTCTTATATTGTTAGTCTAAACTGGTTCCAGTCATTTACATAGAGTCTAAACTGGTTTTAATATTTTACATTGAGTCTAAACTGGTTTTAAAACAGGAAAAAAAATCTCTGCATGTTTTCACTCAAAGTGAAGAAAGGTATGAGGGTGTGTGTAGGTGTGTGCAGGTGTATGTGTGTGTGTGCGTGTGTGTGCAGGTGTGTGTGTGATGGGGGAGTGGTAGGAGTGACCTTCTAACAGTCAGTGAGACTCTCTCTGCCTCTCCAACTCAAATTAAAGTTCCCATCTGTAATAAACAGCAGATTTAACTGGGTCCCTCCAATCAGAGAGCAAACATTCCTCTTCACAAGCCCAGACACTTCGAAGGAGCCGGG
>JARVGQ010000781.1:22982479-22996495 GCA_031762355.1 Hypsolebias martinsi
ATCTGCTCATACAGACTCATGTTCGTGCTGCTGTTTGGAGTAATGTTTTCTATGATATTAGTGCTTAGTGTATTTTTGATGTTTTTCTTAGTTCATATCTTGGATCTTATTACTGTTTTTCTTTTGCATTTTATTGTTGGATGTAACTGGGACCCTGTGTACACAATTTCTCTCCAACACACGTTGTGCGAATGACAATAAAGAAACTCAGACTCTCTGACTCTGACAACCTTCTGCGGACAGTACGCTTGGAGTCTGCGCAGCTCACCGAGTACGCACTGTACACCGGAGTATGTGGGGGGGCCTTCAGACTGCAGGTTTACTTGTGGTTCCTAGAGTTTCCAAAAATAGAATGGGGGCAGAGCTTTCAGTTATCAGGCTCCTTTTGTAGAACCAATTTCCAGCTTCTGTCTGTAAGGCTCTGCTTTTAAGATTAGGCTTAAGTTTTTCTTTTTTGATAAATCCTATAGTCAGAGTTGACTTGGGTTTCCTAAGCTAACCCTTAGTTATGCTACTTTAGGCTTAGACTGCTGGAATAAATATAATTATTTACATCTTATCGTTTAACCTTAAGTTTAAAAGCTTATGAAGTAAAAGTAAGAAAATGCTCAGAGACTTGAGGGGAAAAAAATCAGGCACAAAAAAAAAAAAAATAATAAATTAAATAAAACTTTGATGAACTTCCAAATTGCCTGAAGAAAAATTGATGATCTTTTTAAAAGAAAAAAAAAAAAAGCTTGTTTGAAAGAAAGTACAAAAAACATGATTTGTGTACATCATTCTATAGATTAGATCTAATCTTATCTGGTTTTAACTTTTCAAAACTATTTATAAGTTTACATTTACTTAAATAAATTTTTCTAGTATTAAAAAAAAGTGGTATCTTCTAATCAGGCAGTCTGAAAGTGTTTTCAGTGAGACTTGATGTTTTCTTTAAAAAAAAAAAAAAAGGAGCTCATCGTTGTATGTGGGCTGTCATTTAGGAACGTTATACAGAATCCTCTGTGTGTTTGTGTCTGCAGTTCTCCAGGCCGAGCTTCCCTCTGGGGTCCTCGGAGCGTTCCTCCAGTCCTGTTCCTCATTAGGTGTCTGTCATGGTGCCAGAATCAATAAGCACAGATGGAAGAAAAAAAAAATCTCCTTTCCTCGCTTTCTTTGTGAATGGGCAGATCATTAGCAAATTCCAATGTGAATAGCATCATCACCCAAGAAAGACCCTCCTCACATTCACCTCACTTGTAGAAATTAGAATTTACCTTATGTTCAAATCCCCTCTTCTTTGAAACTTACCGGTAAGTGTTTTCAACATGTGACAATCACATGTTGCACTTTGACTTTGTAAAACTGCATATTTGCTCAACACTCTTGGTCCCAGATGAAAATATTTAGTCGTGGTTTTCTTTCTGTCCCCTTCCTCCGTCTCCTCCACCATCTTGTCTTAAGATGAATCATCTGTTTCCATACCATGTTGCATGTTTGCTGGCAAAGTCAAACAACACAATTTAAACAAAGAGATGGGTGGCTGGGTGCTCATCTGGTTCTGTGCACGTGTGCGTGCCACCAGGACTGCATTAAACGGGGGGGAACAAGAAAGAACGAAAGCATGACAGCATCCACCCTCAGTTTGTCATCCTCAGTGTAAACGGCCATACATCACGCTAACATCTTACATGTGCTGGGTGCACGCGTGCACACAGAACAGTCATGGGATGAACAGAGTAAGGAAGATGGATAAAGACAAATGGAAAGTAGACAGAGACAAAAGGAGTGAAGTCAAATGGAAGCATAATAGAAGTGAAGGAGTGTAGAAAGCTGAGGGCAGGATAAATGTTTCCAGTGTAAACGGAAGAAAGGGAGGGTGGGAGGGGGATTGACACGGTTTGGCACCTCTTTGCTGCTCTGGTCTGTAACGAAAAAGTTAAAAAAAAAGAGAAATGAGAGAGAGAGGGTAGGTTTTCCACCTCAGCAGAATAAATGATGCGAGGGGAAATGGGAGTAAACAACATCAGTCATTCTAATTATTCTCATACGGCTACTCCCATTCACCCTCCGCCCCTTTTTTTTTTACCCTCTTTCTCCCTCACTTTTCCATCTGTCTTAATTTCCAGTCTTTTCCTCTAACCCTTCTCTAAGGCCTGATTAAACATTTAGCCTCATTCATTCAGATTCATTGATAGCTATGGCATGTTTTTTATTTTTTTTTTCCTGAAAATCAAAGCCATATTGTTCTAACCTGAAGAGGTGGGTTTGAATCTTCATTGAATTATTATTTTGTTTTTTTTATTAAAGCTCCTACAAATATGTCATTATTGATTATGTAGGGGATCATCTCCTAGACCAGAAGCCTGTGGCTGCACATTGAACCATGTCAGCTGTTTCTAAATATTGGAGCTGCTTAAAACCCGACGGAGCTCTGAATCCCAAGTTTTCTTGTCTTTTCCGTACCGTTCCTGGAAAGCGGCAGCGATTTGTTTAGAAAATGTGTTCTGCAAATGCTTTCCGAACAGTTTCACAAGCTGCACAAAAAAAAAAGACACTGTACAAAATGATATACAAGTCTGCTAATTGTTAAAGTTGGATTTGCATTTGAGAGAAATAATTCATTACACACTTGAAAAAGTCACAGATATGGTATTGGTAACAGTATCTTATCAGAAAAGCAGTAAGTTGTATGTCTTGATGCATGCTCAATAATCCAGGCTGAAGTAGTATGATTGTTTATTCTCAAATCAAGACAATTACTGAAGGATGCATTAAACCTATTCACAAGGTTAAATGAGATCAAGTTAGCGTTTACTTGACCCATGTAAGAAAACAACAGCAAAACAGATCATTTGATTTAGTACAATCTATGCACCAGAGGTGACAAAATGATCATGGCTGGTTTGACCTCAAAGACCCAGCTCTTAAATTGGAGGAAATAACACAAGGCTTGGTCAGAAATTTACAAAGTAAGTAGGCAGGCTGCCAAAACAAGTGCTGAAAAATATGGAAAGAAAAAAAAACAACTTTGCTTCATTTTTAAGTTCAGCCATGTTGAAACACAATGCAACTTTCTGAAGCCCATGTGACAAAATGTAACAAGCAACAACATAGTTTGCCTGAATCTGTATAAAACCTTGGAGGATTGAAATGACTTAAAAAGTAAAAAATAATAATAATAATAATAATCTGGTTAATCTGATCTATAATAGAATCATAGTATCATCCAGATAGAAAAAAGTAATGTCTTAGTACTCTACAGAGCTTGTGTAGTACTACTTAGTACTATATGTGGAGGCTTCTCTTTAACTTGAGAGATCATATCTCAAAAGGTTTATCTTCTCTGCAGTGGCTCCCTGTCAAATTCAGAATTGAATTCAAAATCTTACTTCTAACTTACAAAGCTGTCAATAGCTCCATTTTATATTAAATATGTTATTGTTCCATATGTTCCTGACAGAGCACTTCACTTTCAGACTGCAGGCTTACTCACAGTTCCTAGTGTTTCCAAGAGCAGATTGGAAGGAAGATCTTTCAGTTATCAGACTCCTCTCTTGTGGAACCAACTTCCAGTTTCTGTCCGTGAGGCTGACACATTGTCCAGTTTTAAGACGGGGCTTAAGCCTTTCTTTTTCATAAATCCTATAGTTAAGAGTTGACTTGGGTTTCCTGAGCTATCCCTTAGTTATGCTGCTATAAGTTTAGAATGCTAGAGGACAAATCAACCACATTTCCTCGCTCTGCTGCTGCCTTTACTTGCTCTACTCTGCATGTTTGTATTTGTAATTATTTCTATCTTAACATGTGTTTTTTTGTCTTTCTTCCAATAGAAAGGACACGTGGACCCGCCATTCTGTTTCTACTTCCTGTCCTCTCAAATCCCAGCTGGTCTAAGCAGATGGCTGCTCGTTCTGCTGGAGGTTTCTTCCTGTCAAAAGGGGATTTTTCTGTCGCCTTTGTGCTTGTTCAGGACGAAACTGCGACGAAGTAAAGATTCAACACAATCTGCTGCTTCCTTAGATAGAGAACTTTTACTACTTGGGTTTTATAATGGACGTGAATGTTTTTGTATGGTGCCCTGAGAAGACTTCTGTAGCTATAGAAATTAATTGAATTGAATTTTCCATTTCTTCTGCAGGTTTCGTCTGTCGGTCAGCGGTCGGTGTTCACGCTGCAGAAGCCTCAATCATAATCTTCTTTACCTCTGTAGGTTAGTGGTAATGTAGATGTCTTACCTGCATGGTGGCCAGTTTCTGCTCCATCTGCCGGTTCTTGTCTCGGAGTTCTTCGTTCTGGTTCTCGAGCTCCGACAGGCGGCTGCTCAGAGATGGAAGAACCTTATACCGCTCCATCAACTCCTCTTTGACGTCCTCCACCTTCAGACACAAAACTCATCACTACGGCTTCCCTTTTCTACCCTCACTTTACAAATACTAAGGATGTCAGTACTACAACGTCAAAGCACTACAGTAAAACTTCACGTTCGTGGTCACGCAGTTCGGTTGCCATGGTTACCTTGTTTTCTAACAAGCAGTTCCTGTTGACCATCATCCGTAGATGCTCTGCCGCGAAGGCTGAGTCGTGTTGCCTCATTTCCTGGTTTAAACCCTGAAAAGTACACAAAGTACAGAATGAGTACCGCAGTATTTATATGAGAGGTACACAGGAGTGCGTTAATGGAGAAGAAAAGGAAACGATGATGGCGAGTAACCTTAAAGGTACAGCCGAAGCGATGAAACAGACAGCTGACCTGGGCTTTGGGGCAGTCGTGCTGGTGGCTGGAAAGCTGCAACAATGTAAACAACAATAAACAATAGTATACAGTATTATCAAACGAGACACATACAAATACATCGACAAAGTATTTGGGGAGGACAGGCTGGGGGGGATCAGTACCTCACTCCGGGGCAGGGAAGAAGAGGAGCAGTGGTTGGGACATGACACTGGGAACTTTGGACACACGGTGTCTTTGTGTTTCTGGAAACAGATTCACACGTGAACAAAAAGAGAAAAACTTCAGTGTTCGTGTTTTACTTTGTTAAAACAACCAGACATCAGTGACGTATCTGAATCACTTGGTCCTCTGAGGTCCGGTTGCACTCTGAAGCAGCACAAACCCACCACCTGAAGATATTATGTCTGAGAAATTCACCCTAGACCCATTTGAATTTCAGCTGCTGGCCTTGGACACCTTAGATTAATCTGTGGACGCCCCAGTCACCGGAGAAAACTTTACTTTAAATCAATTTAAATACTAGAAAACAAAGCTGCCTTAAATGATTGGAATGGCTGGTTTACATAGTGGTGGCCATCTTGGATTTGGATGTGGCAACCCAGTTTTTGACGGACGCTATGTCCAATTCCCCCTCTTCACTCCACGACAGGAGACAAAAATTTGGGCGATGATGTGTTTGTTAGCAAAACATCTTACAAACCGTTGGATGGATTTTAACAAAACTCAGAAAGTATTCACTGGATGTGCGTTTACAGGTGATGAACGTTTCAAGTTCAAGTTTCTTTATTATCCCCGAGGGAATCCCCGAGTTTTTGCAGTCAGTCTGATTTAAAATGGCCGTCACAGCTGATTAAACTTTGCAAACTCAAAAAAATAGCCACAACTCTGTGAATTCTGCAGATATTGAGCTAAAACTTGTTGTGGTAGTAGCTGTGAGTTATTCACAACAGATACTCTGAACACGAATGACTGATTTCAAGGTTCGACCCCAACGGCTTCAATTACATTTCCAGACACGAAATGATCTTTGTTTAAAACTCAGCACACGTTTAATTAGCGTCACTCTTTGAACTGATCCACCTGGACCCGTTCTTACCTGCAGGTCGGTCAAAGGCATCTTGGTCAAGCAGAATTCACAGGTGGTCTCTCTGTGTTTACATTTCCATGTCAGATGATCGGGAATCTCCTTCCTCATCATTCGCTCCTTACATTTACCCAAAGGACAGGGAACCTCGAAGAACGGACACACATTCAGGTGGTCCTGAAGACAGACGGAGGAGAGAGGCCGTGATTTACACAGAACCGAACATCCAGCCGGGCGGTGGGACTGAACTCAAAGTATCTGCTCACGGGTATCTGCTGCAGACTCATCTGCTCCTGACAGCCGTTAGCTTCGCTTCGACAGAAAACCTTCAGCGCCATGATCTCTCGATGACAACAAACATCTTTAAAGATCTGAAAAAATAAAAATAAAAAACACCACGCTCAAAAACCTGATCCAGTACCATGACAACACAGCTGTGCCTATACTCTCGGCCCACCTTGTCTTTGAACAAAGGCTCCTTGTCGGCCGGACAGATCGGGTTCGGACGACTGCAGAAGAGACAGAACAGGAAGTTAGGTCGGTGCTGAAGATCTGCCGAGGGACAAAGTTCTGGACGTCTGTCAAATGGCCTCACACTTCAGTAGTGTTGCAGTACTCGAGACCGGTCTTGGTCTTGAGACCGGTCTCAACACCAATTCTTGATGGTCTTGATCTCAGACCTTGAGGGCTCTGACCAGTCAAGACCACAACTGTGCAAATATCACTGAACGGCCAGAATACTGTCCAGTTTATTTGTTAACTTGTTTTTATTGGGTGCAAAACGTACTGGTTCAAATCCAAGTGATAAAGTGACTCATTGCTAAATACGTGTTTTGTTACCTCTGTCACGCACACCCCCTTTCACTCGCACGCATCACTCCCAGTGTGGCCAGATTGGGCGGTTTACTGCCAGTTGGGTGGTTTTCATTCTGGTTTTGCTGGGAACGCTGGGAAGATTTTTTGTTGGATTGTTGTGTTTTGCCACATATTGTTAAATTACCTTGACTTGTATTGATGTGTGTTCATGTTCAAACAGTAAATATAACAATATAATGATTGGGCAGATTTTTGTGCAATGTGGTGGTTTTTAACAGATTTTTGGGCTGGAAAACCTCGACTCTATCTGGCAACGCTGGTCACTCCAAGAAAGTGAGAAGTGATTGAGAAGATGTCGGCCATATCATGAGTTATTAAATTTGGCTATTTAAATCACAAAGAACATACTTGTAACTTACTTTTTTAGGTGTATATCTACTACTTTACTGAAACCACTGTGCAACTATACAGTTATCATTAGGGTTGAGTTCAGACTTATGAAGAGTGTTTTGCCACTTCAGTTTTTTAAGACTTGGCATGTGATGAAACTGCTTCTAATTTAACAGTTGTGTAATTTTATTGTTGAATCACATGAAGTTAGGCCACTGAATGTCTGATTTCTTTGTTATGTAGCTTTGAAAGTGTATAAAAGCTGATATATTCAGTCAAAAGCAAACTAAAAGTTGCAGTATGTAAAAAAAAAGTATTTTATTATAGAATTTTATATTTTATGTATTTTATATTACCGTAGGTCTGAAGATAAAATATTCATGAAATTATCATCAAGAAACCAACTGAAAAAACTAAACATGTTTTGTTTTATTTATCAGGTTAACCTGCATGTTTTGTGTAAATAAAAGTAATTTTAAATGTTTTTATTTTGTTTTAGGTAAAACCTGCTACAACTCCGTGAACATCGGCTTCCTCATCGACGGTTCCTCCAGCGTGGGTTGGCAGAACTTCCAGCTGGTTCTGGACTTCCTGGTGGGAATCGCTCAGAGCTTCGACATCTCGGACGTGGGCGCTCACATCGGTCAGCTTCACGACGAGCGCACCGTCTCAGGTTCTGACCCGCTAACTGACTGATGTGTGTCGGCGCTGCAGGTGCGGTCCAGTTCACCTATGAGCAGCGGCTGGAGTTCGGCCTGTTCGATCACGCCAGCAAAGAGGACGCCGTCGGCGCCCTGAGGAGGATCTCCTACATGAGTGGAGGGACGGCCACCGGGTCAGCCATCAGCTACGCCACCCAGAACCTGTTCAGGTGACACAGCATGTTTAAAGAGGGAGTTCAGTCATCTTTGAAGACATCAACAGTTAATAGTTGATCAGAGAAAAAAAGACTAAACAAACGATGTGCAGAGGTAAGGAGGTTTAACATCAGCTAATTTTAACGAATGTCTCTCATTTGGTTAGCTGTTAGCCTAGCCTGGATGTTTTTCTTCATTCTCTGAGCTCTAGAAATATCACAACTAATACTGGACCCACTGAACGAAGAGCGGAGGACTCTTATTTTGAACTTTTCTTGTTTTTGCTTTTACTTCCTGTCTGAAGCTGCAGCTTCTGTCCAGAAACCAGTACAGTACTCCCTCATTTATTGCAGGGGCTACATTCTGGACCCCCCTACCCCACCCACACACACAATGAGTGAAAATCCACGACGTAGGGATGTTATATTTATTTTAGTATTTATATATATTAAGGCTTTGGAACCCTTTCCACACTCTTGCAATAATAATAATAATAATAATAATAATAATAATAATGAATTTAATTTGTAATGCACTTTTCATTAACAATGATCTCAAAGTGCTACAAGGTGCAACTAAAATCAACGTTAAAATAAAAAATAAGAGATAAAATCAAGTAAAAATCAATGATAAAATAACAAAAAAATGTTCTAATATTCTTCTGCAATGTTCTAAACTCTTAAACCTACGTCATTTTAACAACATACATAAATGTAGCTGCTAAATTTTACTCACCACCTCTGCAGTACAGCAGCGGCTCGGTTCCGTTTCAGCGGACCTACCCTCATCATCATCATCATCATCATCATCAACAACTTTATTTATAAGACAAGAAAGTTCATGCTCAATAATCCAGGTATCAAATCTGATAATTCTCAATCAGGTCATCTGGACAGTTTATTTTTAAAGAAACGTTTCACCCTCACTCCAGAGGGCTTCATCAGTCAGAGACGTTCCAGCACGCTGTTCCCCCACCAAGCAGTAAACAACTTAAGTGGACCAACCAGTTTGCTGGAGCAAAGATGGTTTCTGGAGGCCGCAATTGTTAAAGTACAAAGTACACAAAAAAAGTCTGGGGTCTTCATCCTGCCTTCAGACTCCAAAGATACTAATCTGATGTAGTCTGTGGGAAGTACGCCAAATGTAAAAAAGACCTTGACCTCCTAATTCGCAGGGCCTTATAGCCAAAATGTTGGTAAAAGATGCTCCAGAACACCTCCATGAAAATGTTTGCTTGTGCCCCTACTTGTCCAAGCTTTTTGACTAAAAGTAATATGGTGTCACTAATTTAATTCAGATATGTAAAAGTTTATGATTGTGGGAGATCCTGTTGCATGCCTGTTTTTTGGTCATCAGAGGGTGCCATACTTGCAGCCAATGTGCCCTGATGAGGCTCCAGGCACATATAAGGCAGTTGATGATGATGCTCCTTTGACGCTGGAGCATTACCCCGCTTATGGTTCGCGCTCTTAGCACTTTGTGAATCTCTAAGTCTTGTGGTTACGTGCCTTTCTCCTGTGATCTTTCCAGTGAACCTCCTTAGACCTACCTGAGTATTTGGATCTCTTAGTGAACCTCTGGAAACCTTACCTACGTGCCCTTCGGATGCTCTCCTTGCCCTCCAACCACACACCCTCCTGATCACATTGGATCTTCTTATGTTCATACAGGACTTTGGAACCATACATTTGACCAACCCCAGTACGAGCATGTTCTGAGTAAACCTCCTTTGCTGAGCTCTGGGCCTGATACATCTCCTTGCTCCCCAGGGTTCCGGTTTCATCCTGAATTATTACTCACTGTAAATACAAGCACTGAATTGATACTTTTGTGTCGGAGTTGTTTATCATCTGTTCTAGAATTGCGTCGCTCAAGGTGGCTGCATGTTGGAGCAGCTCTGTTACTTTCATTCTGAGATTTTGCTTTTGGAAACTGTAATTCCTCTTTTTCTGGATGTAAATCACTTTTTTTTTTTTTTTGGTTGATTGTTTCCTCTGGTATCAGATGCTGTGCAGCTGGAAGGATTTTTACTGACACTTTTTTTTAGTTTTGGACATTTTTATGATGCATAAACATGGCAACAAGGCAGTTTTTTACAACCAACAGCAGCTGATTAACATCTCATAAGCTCAAATCCTATCTTAACTACATCCCTAAATCTCAGATGAGTTGAAAGGATGGTATGTGGACGCATTCTCTTCTACCTGCTGGCTGTGCTCAAGTGCCTGAACACTGAGATCCTGGAACTAGTAGGAAATATGGCTCGTGACAGCAGGAGGACAGGATGGTCCCTCGGCACCTGCAGTTGATTGTCCACAGCGATGAGGAGCTTGGCAGGCTGCTGGGAGGAGTGGCCATCGCTCTGGGAGGAGTTCTGACTGGCATTCGGACAGTCCTACAGCCCGGGAGAACCGAGAAGCCAGCCGAGTCTGGGTGGATGGATCGGACAGCATCTGCAGCTAGTTTCTTAGGATCCACTGTGGGATGGACCTTTACAAGAGATCCTTCCTGCCTACAGCCACCAGCATCTATAACATCTCTTAATGGAATGAAGATGAGTTACAACAACAAATAATTTCCCTTTGGGACTAATAAAGTATTTTTGAATTGAATTGAATCAGTCCTTTCACTCTGGGTATTCTGTTCTTGAGATATTAATATTCACAAGCAGTGCTGAAAGGGGGCACACCTAGTTCCATGTCTGCCTGTTGCTAAGGTATACAGTAGAAATCACTGAAGTTTATGGTTTTAAATTCAGCATTATAAGCCAGGGGCATGTCCTCCCAATGGTCACTATAAAACTCTGGCAATAAGCTGTGGGGGTGTCATCTAGGGTCATTATCAGCAATATAACTGCAGACTGGAAATTATGCAGAGGTAATATAAAGTTATCACAAAATTAATTGAAGTTTCATTTACTTTAATTGGTGTAATTGGCCAGAGTTCTGCAAGTCTCGCAAGTAACTGATGCAACTGAGAACTCACAGCTTTCTAAAGACATCTAACAGTTTCATTTCAATAATCCGAATGGATACTTAGAGTCAGTAATGTGGCAAAATAACTTTCTATGATCCACAATCGGAGTCCCTTATTATAAAAAAAAGCCTTGCAAGTCACTAAACCTCAGTTGAAAAGTAAGATAGTTTCAATATTGCAAACTTTTACAGCAGTTCTTGATTACATTGGTTAAGAAAGTTTTCCCACTTGCTCATTTAGGCTTCACAAGGCCATTAACAGCTTCAGTTCCTAAAGGTTTAGTCCACCACCCCAAGGCAAAGAGGGCAATGTTTTGTAATCCAACAGAAACTCAACTGCTAGCAAAACATCTTATGAATCATTGAACAGATTTTAATGAAAAAAAAAAAAATCAGAAAACGAACATAGGATGAACACCTACAGCAAATTACTTGTGAAGTCAACCCTATTCAACACAGCTGCCACAGCTGAGCAATCTAAGAAAACAAAAATTGCTATAACTTAGCCAATTTTATAAATTTTGAGCTAAACTCTGGTCTGATAGTAGCTAAGAGTCATTCTAAATACATATTAAAACAGTATTAAATCGTGCAAGATCTTGAAGTTCAACATGACATTGTGTGGACTTTGAATTGTGAGGTTTTACTCAAACAGTTAAATGAATTCCTTCAAGGAAATGCTATGTCTTTAAAAGACAAGCGTATTAATGGTAACCCAACTTTTGTTTTTGAGGACAATAGTATAAGATGGGAAACAATGAAATGTTGCCAACATTTTCCAAAACTAAGCAAGAAACTAATTAGTGTTTAGGCTAGGCTACCATGTTTTAGTGCTACTGAAGATGCACTGTTATGTGCAAAAAAAAAAAGGTGTTGACAAGATAAAAAGGTGGAAAAAAGTATCTTCTTGTGGATCACTGAGTGCTTATGAGACAGAGAGGGTCATTTCATCAGTGCTGATGTTTGTTTCTTTTTATGTGTGGAAACCTGTGACATGTTAAAATGTTTCCATTCAGGTGGAGACATGACCATTGAGAACTAGTAGATGTGCATCTTTTTTTTGTTTGTTTGTTTTGTTTTTTGTATTTCTTGTAGATTGCGATGACCTGCTGTGAACTTGACGAACTAGGAAGTGAGGCACAGTGGCATACAACTCATAACCTCCAGGTCATGTTGGCTCACCTGCAAGACAGGTAGGTTCAGTAGGCTTAATGGAAAATATTGCAGAGTTAGTGTTGAAGTTATAAATAACATAAAAAAACAGAGGATGCAATGGGCTAGGTGAGTGGTTCTTAAACTTTTTGTTGAGCCCCACTATGGTTAGTAATTGTATAAAAAAGAAAACTTGTTTTTGTGACATTGTTGGGAGATCTTTTCCTCCTTTGGATGAAAAAAAAAACATTTGAAAATTAACCACATTTTTCTATAAAAATAATGACATTTCATCAGCCCCAGGTTATTAAATATATTACTAATTAATTAATTATTAAATAAGCAGAAATGTATAAAAAAAAGGTGCTTTTAATTGTAGAAACAGACAACCATCTGTCCATTATCTTTACCCACTTCTTCCTTTCTGGGTCAAAGGGATTGCTGTGCCCATATCCAGCAGTCGAGAGGTGGGGGACACCCCAGTCAGGTCTCCAGTCCATCACAGGGACACATAGAGACAATCGAGAAACAACCATTCACTCTCTCACTCACACCTAGGGACAATTTAGAGTTACCAGTCAGCCCAACATGCATGTTTTTGGTCTGTGGGAGGAAACCGGCATGCACCGAGAGAACATGCAAACTCCATCCAGAAAGACCCCATGCCGGGATTTGAACCGGGGCGACCTGCTCACCGAGAGGCGGTAGCTCTACCAACTGCTCCACCGTGCTGCCCAGCATGTCAAATATAAATTTAAATGTGCTCAGTTTGATCACAGTATTAATGGATGCAAAGGGTGTAATGTCACTGTCCTATATTTAAAGAGACAAATAATAGATTTGCACCAAAATAGCTTTTTTTTCTTTCTTTCTGAAATATGAGTGTTGATGGTATTGTATTCATCTCTTATTGGGACTTAGTGCTTCAAGTTTACCAAGGCCAACTTTTAAATCAAGTTTGTTTGTTTTTAACTTAAATGGCTTTCTAATGTTACTGCAGTGAAACATTTCAAATGGGGTTGTTAATCATTTTTTTTCATACTGTAAGTTGACAGTGGTCTCACACAATATTTTTTTAGTCTCTTACCCTTACTGCAATTCTAAAATGGATATCTCCTCTGTCTTCTTTGATTTGAAGCAGCTTTGTTTCATCTCACGAGTCCACATGGACATGTTGGCACATGTCGTGAGGAAAGAGAGTTTGCACCATTTCAAAGGCTGGGATGTTTTATATGCTGGTTGTCCTGCTCAGATTCACTTTTTGTTGTCGTTTTTATTCAGTCATATAAAATTTAATATTAGACAAATAAAAAATATAACAATACATCTAGGAGGTAATTTCTGACAGAATACAAAAATTTACCAAAGTAGAGAAAAGTCTAGTGCAGAAATTTGTGGAATAAATTAAAACGGAGTTGTTCACGATAAAAGTTGTGAAAATTCTAGATAAAAGCTGAAAGTAATAAAAACACTAAAAAGTACCAAAAGTTGAGCTAAGAATAAAGTTTACAGTGGGTGATTTAAAACCTAAAACTAGCAAAATAGCAGCTACAAAATGCGTCAAAACACTAGCTGAAAGCTAAATGCTGTAAAATACTAGCTAAATGCTAAATGTAGTAATAGGCTAGCTAATTGTAAAAGTAAGTGCTAAAATGTTAGCAAAAAAGTAACAAAATAGCAAGCTAAATGCAAAGGGGACCAAAACCTAAATTCTAACAGTATTAAAATGAAAACTAGAAGCTAAAATATGTAAAAAGCTAGTTGAAAATTAAAAAGAGAAAACTGATAGCTAAAAGCAGCTATGGATTAAGCGAAAGCAAAATATAGCAAAAGGTTTCCTGATGCATGTTCAATAATCCAGGTAGAAAAATCTAAAATAATTAAAAAAATAAAATAAAGCTGGTCCTCTGGACATTCAAAAAACATATAAATAAATACATAAAAAAAATGTAGAAACGTTTCGTTTTTCGTCCGAAAGACTTCCTCAGTCTGAGCTGCTGTATTCAGCTCAGTCTTATAAATAGC
>JARVGQ010000781.1:23000307-23012458 GCA_031762355.1 Hypsolebias martinsi
CTTCAAGACCTCCGACAGCTGGTCTACTCAAGTCCTTCAAGACCTCCAACAGCTGGTCTCAAGTCCTTCAAGACCTCCGACAGCTGGTCTACTCAAGTCCTTCAAGACCTCCAACAGCTGGTCTCAAGTCCTTCAAGACCTCTGACAGACGGTCTCCTCGGGCCCTTCAAAACCTCCGACAACTGGTCTCCTCAGGGCCTTCAAGACCTCCGACAGCTGGTCTCAAGTCCTTCAAGACCTCTGACAGATGGTCTGCTCAGGTCCTGGACATCTCCAGACTTTTGAGATTCACTGAACAATTTTCAATTACAATCATCATTCAACGTTTTGGCTTCCTCTTAATTAAATAAATAAATTTAAATAACACTGAAATATAAAATAGCTTTAAGGTACACATTACTGTAAGTCTTATTATTTGTATGTAAATTATAAAAATAAAAAAACTTTATGTAATCAGGGAAAACAACGGTCTTTAAAAAAGTCCCTCTTAGACATGGAAACGTTTAAACGGAAATTTACGCAGATAAAACACCTGATGGACCAGAATATGTTGAGCAACACCTTCGACAGGAGCGTTCTGGGCTTTATGGGAACCAAAACACCACATTAATGTGACAATAATCTGATTTTGTAATAAAATAACGTGACAGCCTGCTAATTATTGCATTTTATTAAAGGCAAAGCACAAGAGGCTAGTTATAGACACTAGAAAATTACAATATCAAGACGAATTTAAAATACGAGAGTCGTTGTTTGACTTTTGTTCTATTAGTCTTGAAGTGCTATAAATTTGTTTGTTTGTTCTGAGTGTTTTAAACTCATTTATGACTCGTCGGTTTGAATTGGGGAGCGGATGTAAACACACCGACTGTCAATGCTAACAGCGTTAGCATTTTTTTTTTTTTGCATGGCTCGCTCCAATTTTACGTAAATACGTACGTAAAATACGTAAGAAAACACACCGGCAGCGGTAGATAATTTGTATTAAATTCTGTTTTTTACAGATGTATTTACCCCTCGGTGTGTGTGTGCGGACTCACGTCAGCCTCCTCCACAGGCCACGGCTCGACGGTTCAGCAGCACCCTCGGCTCGGTGAACTCTCGGCGGGTTCGGGTCGTTATAACGTGCCGCCGACGCAGCTGCGGAGCCTCCAGGCTTCAGGCGGACTCTTCATAGTCCGGTTCTGGCACAGACTTCCGCGGTCTCTGAACGTGCCGTGGTGGTGTTTAGTGGAGACAGAAGCCGCTGAGCATCCAGGTCGGAGACTGTCTGGCAGGAGGACTGGGCTCATTACGCTGGAAACCCCCTTCCGCTACTTCCGCTCAGGAAATCCCCCAGCTGCCCGGGGAGCTGTTCGCCGACAGGGGGCGCTGCTTCCCGGGGACCGAGAGGTGAGCGTGCCGAAGGAGAGACTGCCCGCTCCGCGTTGCCAGATACAATAGTTATCGTCATTATACGATAGGTTGAGTAACAAATAGCTTCTACAGCGCGCAAATAAATTGTTTATTCACGCAAACACCAACATATTACAAACAGTGCTCCCTCACTCCACACAAACGACAGATGGGATCAAAAAAACGAGTTTTAAAGCGACGGTACGGAAGTTCGTCATTTTTCTACCTGGATTATCGAGCATGCATCAGGGTATTCGTCATTTTACTATCTGGCAACCTATTTCCCAAGATGCAAAACATACACCTTTTAGTGAAAAATAAAATACATAATTTTTTTTACCCACAGCCACCTATGCACTAACATGTTTTATTAAATGTAATTTAAAGCACAATTAAACTCTAGTTTGTAGTTTTAATCAGGAATATAGCTATTGAGGAGCCTGGAGTGTCCAGAGCCCTTCTATTAAACTGCCAAAATTATGTTTTTATTTTTAATAAATATGAAAAAAAAAACTCCCAACAATTTAAAATGAATTAAAGTGGCATAACTACTTCAATTTTATCCTTGGTTCTATTTCAAAGATTCACGAAGGTTTCATGTTCCGTACCAGTAATTAGGACACCAAGTTCTGCCATCGTACGACTCTGTAAGGAGACGGGTTTTGTTGTGAGGCGCTCGGAACAAACCCAGAGCAGAAGTTGCAGGCCTTGTGAAGATGCCGTTGAAGTCAGAGAATCAGAACTACAGAGAAATGAGAACTGGACCAACAAGGACTGAAAGGACACCCAGGTGATGAAGACATTACTCATAAATAGACAAAAGCAAATGTTAGTCCACGCAGGGACAAAGACCTTTATGTTTAGAGACATGTTCAGTCCTGCCGTTTGGATCAAGTAAAAGTGTAAAAATCAACATTTAGAAAAACAAACCACACTTCCTTTGAGAAACCATTCATTTTATTAACCACACTTTATTTTACCGTACTTGCATGAAAAATATTTATAAATATTAAGAAAATTCTGTTTACATCCCTCACCCCGCCAAGAAACAAAACGTTGCCCAGGAAAAATGGAACAAAAGGAAACCTCTGCCTTTGATGTCAAAGGACAAAACGACTAGGTCGTGTGCTTGTGTTTATTGCATTTCTTCAAAAAGTTTGAAAAACTTAAAAATAAAAACCCAACCAGGAACAGACACCCTCCCCCCCAGCCCCCCCACACCCAAACAGGCTTCATTGTTTAACGTTTCCACGCAACTCACTGAGAAAATACTAAAAATAAACAAACAAAAAAAATTAAAAACAGACAAATACGGCAAAAACTGTGTTTTCACATTTGATTGTTTCAGTGAGCTGTGATGTCATAACTCCAACTTCATACCTGAGCCGTTACAGGTGGGAAAAAAAAGGAAAAACAAAAAAAGGAATAATAAAAACCCCTCAGAGGGTCAGGGTGGTCTCAGTTGGCTGGAGGCTTTTCAGAATGCACAGGAACATTAAGGTCCTGGAAAAAAAAATTAAAATACAAATGAGCATTATTACCATGTAGAACGACAAGCAGGTGTTCACACCTGGACTGTCCTGCAGGTGGTGCCAAATATGGCCTGAAAGTCACCTACAGGAAACTCACCATCACTTTCTGCTCAGAAGCAGCTCCTTCATCCTCGGCAAAACACACCTCCATATCTTTCTCTCCCTCCTCCTCCTTTACTCCTCCATCTCCTCCTCCTTCCATTTCCTGTTCTGCCTCCCACTCCTGAAGGACCTCGTCTAGGTTGAACCTCCGCCTGTAGTTCACCAGGAAGTTCTTCACCTGGACCACAGACTTGTTCCCGATCACATCCGAGATGGCCTGGAAGTCTCGGCCATACTTTCTGATGCCTGCAGAGGTTGGACAGGAAGGAGAGAAGTCCAGTAAGAGGTTTGATTAAAAGGTGGGTTTCACCAGAACCAACCAGAGTGTGAAGTGCAGGGTGATCAGCGGCACAGCAACGAGACGTACTGCAGTATACAAACTAAAAAATATATATTTTCTGTGAAAACGAAGTGCTGAGTGACCAATCAGATTTACTGAAAAGGCTAAATCAACACAGAACAGAGCAGAACACAAGCCCAAATGAGCGAGCCGCTAGCTCAAACAAGCAGGCCGCCAACTCAAACAAGCAGGCCGCTAGCTCAAACGAGCAGGCCAATAGCCCAAAAAAGCAGGGCGCTAGCCCAAAAAAGCAGGCCGCTAGCTCAAACGAGCAGGCCGCTAGCTCAAACGAGCAGGCCAATAGCCCAAAAAAGCAGGACGCTAGCCCAAAAAAGCAGGCCGCTAGCTCAAACAAGCAGGCCGCTAGCTCAAACGAGCAGGCCGCTAGCTCAAACGAGCACGCCGCTAGCCCAAATGAGCGAGCCGCTAGCTCAAATGAGGAGCCGCTAGCTCAAATGAGCACACCGCTAGCCCAAACGAGCACACCGCTAGCCCAAATGAGCGAGCCGCTAGCTCAAATGAGGAGCCGCTAGCTCAAATGAGGAGCCACTAGCTCAAATGAGCACGCTGCTAGCCCAAACGAGCACACCGCTAGCCCAAATGAGCGAGCCGCATGCTCAAATGAGGAGCCGCTAGCTCAAATGAGCATGCCGCTAGCCCAAACGAGCACGCCGCTAGCCCAAATGAGCACGCCGCTAGCTCAAACGAGCACACCGCTAGCCCAAATGAGCACGCCGCTAGCTCAAATGAGCACGCCGCTAGCCCAAACGAGCACGCCGCTAGCCCAAACGAGTGAGCTCAAATGAGCATGACACCAGCCAAAATGAGCAAAACATTGGCTAAATGAGCTCAATACAAGCTAAAATAAACAGAACATGAGCAGAACTGAGCTGAACACTAGCTAAAAGATAGAGTAACAGTTTGCTAAGTGCTGACAAACCACAGTTTCATTTAAAACTCCATATGAAATGCAGAGAACAGAAAGAGTTTTTCAGGGACAACTTGTTGTTTTGTAAAATAATGTTCGTAGTGAAGTGGAGCTAAACGAAGGAAACTTGCTGCCTCATAGTGTTTCAGGTAAATTCACGTGACCTGGTCGCAGCTAGCTGAGGCGTTACCTTGGACAGCGAGCAGCTGCTCCTCTGTGGTCCAGCGGTTGTTGAACTTCTGGTTCATCTGAAAGACAGAGACGTCTCAGAGGACACTTGCAGACACCAAGCACTTCCTACAGGATGGACGCCAGCCACTGAAGGCCACGCAGGATGGGCTGCGTTGCCACGGTTACCTCAGCTAGCTTAAACTCCTCGACTCCAGAGCTGAGCTGCTCCTTCAGAGTGCTGTTGGCTTGTTTGATCGTCTGATTCTGAACGAAAGAAAAAGACACAAACCGGTAAACGAGTCCTCCGTCTTTCTGTCTCCAACAGAGACGGGGCGACGCACCTGCTTCTTGATGGACACCAGCTGACAGTCGAGCTGTCGGATGACTCCCTGAGACGACGAAGACGCCAAGGACACCACGTCCTGCTGGTTCAGAAACATCCCCCTGGGAGGACGTTTCTTCATCCGCTGAGACACTTTACCACCTGTCTGCTGGTTCAGAGACAGACGGGTGGTGTGAAGACAGGTTACTACGACTCGTCAGACAGAAAGAAAATCATTAAAAAACACAAACGAAGGGATCGAGCAGGTGACGGTGCTCTTACCTTAAAAGCAGAAGCCGGTTTCACCTCGGACCTCTCGGACTCGGAGCTCGGCTGCAACAAGTCAGACGGGTCAGTCAGGACTCGGTAAAGAAACTAAAACTTACAGGTCAGCTGCAGTTACCTCCTTCTTGTCTTTATTTGGGTAAACCTCCGAGTCACTGGGAGGTTTTCTGGTACCGGGCTCGGCTTCGTCGTCACTGCTGAATTACACAGAACACACCGCGAGTTACTGACCCGTCGCACGGCACGGTCCACCATCAAGAACACATCCCGGTCTCTGCTCACCTGTCGCCCTTCTCCTGCTTGGGTTTTCGGGTCTGTCTGTCGATCAGACTCATTTTACTGCGAGTTTTCTTCCAGGAGTAGTAGAACCGAACCAGGCTGGCCATGGATTTATCCGGCAGCTGCAAACACAGAATCATCCCTTTAAGTAAATACAGCCGGTTATTTAACAAATAATAATAATTTAACGGTTAGCAGGTCTCAACGTTCGATACAAACGTTAAATGAAGAACGTGTATTAATTCAGAGCGGTGGAGCTGACCCAGATGTTCTCCTCTCCAGCTCCTACTGAAGGATCTGGAGGTGCTCCCAGTCCAGAGCATTCAGAATTCTAATCCCCTCCTGGGATTAATAAAGTACTGGTATCCATTTATCCAGCTATCCATCCATCCATCTATACATACATCTATCCATCCATCCATCTATACATACATCTATCCATCCATCCATCTATACATCCATCTATACATCCATACATCCATCCATCCAGTCATCTGCCCATCCATCCATCTATGCATCTATCTATCCATCCATCTATACATACATCTATCCATCCATCCAGTCATCCATCCATCTGCCCATCCATCTATGCATCTATCCATCCATCCATCTATACATCCATCTTTACATACATCTATCCATTCATCCATCCATCTGCCCATCTATCCATCTATACATACATCTATCCATCCATCCAGTCATCCATCCATCTGGCCATCCATCCATGTATGCATCTATCTATCCATCCATCCATCTATACATACATGTATCCATTCATCCAGTCATCCATCCATCCATGTATGCATCTATCTATCCATCCGTCTATCCATCCATCCATCTATCCATCCATCTATACATACATCTATCCATCCATCCATCTATACATACATCTATCCATCCATCCAGTCATCCATCCACCTGCCCATCCATCCATGTATGCATCTGTCTAACCATCCATCCATCTATCCATCCATCTATACATACATCTATCCATTCATCCATGCATCCATCTATACATACATCTATCCATCCATCTGCCCATCCATCCATCTATACATCTATCTATCCATCCATTCCATCCATCCATCAATCAGTCCATCCGTCCATCCATCTATCTACCCATCCATCCGTCTATCCATCCATCAATCAGTCCATCCATCTATACATCCATCCAGCTATAGATCTATTCATCTATCCATCCATCAGTCAATTCATCCATCTATTCATCTATCCATCCATCAGTCAATTCATCCATCTATACATCTATCCATCCATCCAGCTATATATCTATTCATCTATCCATCCATCAGTCCATTCATACATCTGTCTATCCATCCATCATCCATAAATCCATCCATCAATCAATCAATCAGTCCATCCATCAATCAATCAGTCCATCCATCCACTCATCTGTTTTTCTATCCATCCATCCATCCATCAATCCATCTGTCCATTTATCCATCCATCCAATTCCTCTGGAAAGTTCTGGGCCTGACCCGGGGTCCCGTCCCAGTGGGAGGTCCAGATCTCTCTCCACTGCCAACTCTTCTGGGAGGACTCCAAGTTGTTCACAGACCAGTCGAGATGGTCTCTTCAGCGTGTCTTCCCTGGGGTCTCCTCCCAGTTGGACATGTCCAGAACACCTCCTTAAGGAGGTGTCCAGGGTCCATTCTTCCCAGATGTCTGGAAGATGGGAGTTGGAGGAGGAAGATCTGGGATTTCGGTTGCTAACCGTGGAGAACCTCTGTTTTGTAAATCTGTTCCCAAAGAGACAGCCACCGTTTCTAACAGATGGTGCGGGAATGTGCACCTTCGCTGTCCGACCGAGGAGCACTCCCTCCTGGGGGGAGGAGCGCTCTCTCTCGGTCAACTCACCCATGGAGAGCCGCTGGTTCTCTGTGCTGTCTCCTGGGTGTGCAAAATGGTCCAATCTCCTTCTACGAGTTGTTTTTCTATCTTTACAACATTTATTTGATTCTCTTGAGCAGTTTTACTGAAACAGTCGTAATCTTGGCATTTTTCTCACAGCCTCAGCCAGCAGCTCCTCAGCAGATGCTGAGATCAGCCGACTGCAGCCACTTTACATAAACCACGCCCACAAAGTTCTGACCAATCACACAGTGCTCGCTGCATGGTCTGTAAGAAACTAGTTCTGACTGGGGGCAACGCACAAGACGGGGTGTCAACTGGGGGAAGAGTAGAAAGACACGCAATTTTGGTCATGTGAGACACGAGACTGGGCTTCTCATCAGCCTTCAGGGACAGTCCCCTGTGGAGAAAACTCATTCCAGCTGCTTGCATCAATGAACGTGTTCTTTCGGCTTCTACCCAAAGCTCATGACCATAGGTGAGGGTAGGAACGTGGACCACGTGAACCCCAGAACCACCTCGGTCCTCCAGGGTTTGCTCAAACTGCGGGCGAAGTGGTTTTACCATCTGCTGGATGCGATGGAAGCTCTTCCCGTGGAAGCTGAAGGCCTGTTCGAACAAGACCCGGTCCTCCACCGTCCACTCGCCGGGAAACGGCGTGAAGTTCGGCAGGTCGGCCAGAGATTTCTCAATGTTGTGTTTGTGCCAGAAGAGCATTCCCAGAGCCTGCAGGAGAAACAGGAAGTCCGTTAAAGACAACGACAGGCAGGCGACGCTACAAGCCTGGTTCATCTCGTCTATCCGAGCAGAATCAGAAACAATTAATTGACTAAATGTCCGGTATTCTTTGAAGGAATGCACATCGCCCGCCACCTTCATGTCAGAGCTGAAGCTAAGATCATCCTAAGATGAGAGGTGACAGCGGCCATCTTGAATCGGACTGATTTAGGACAGTGTAAATACGAACCTGCTCCATGTTGTAGCCGTGCTTCTCCTTGGCGATGTTGATGTATTCGTCCACTGCAACGAAACACAGGGTCAGACTCTGCTTCCAGACGACATTCAGCGCGACAGCAGCCGGTTCTTACCCTGGTTGTTGTTCAGGCCGCTGCTGGGGATCCAAATCAACATCCCCAGGTTGTCTCTGAGCTGAGCCGCCTGGGCCACATCTGGGAATGAAAATTAAAGTGTTTTGTTTAACTTCACATAGTAACGGAAGCTCCGCCCACACAGGAAGTGTTACGCGAACGAGCAACGCGAACGTAGTCGGCGAGTTTTACATGTTCGCCCAGTGACCTTTTTATGAAATTCAAGAGATATTTTGCTAACAGGGTTAACTTCAACAGTTAATGCTGAAGTCTTAGACAAAGAGCTCAGAGTAGGTGTTGTTGATGACTCTCAGCTACTACCACAACAGATTTTAGGTCGGTCTCTGAAGTGGAGGTGCACCCATCTTCAACTGGCTGTGGCGGCCATCTTGAATGAGGTCCACTCCAAAAGAGTTGTAGATGTACAGTGAATCAGAGAGTTTGAGTCCAGTGGTTCATGAGATATTTTGCTAACAGATGGATGTGGTTTTGAGGAGAACAAGAACGAGTTTCTGACCAGGATCAACTGGACCAGGTTCCATCAGAACCGGGACTGGGATTAAATGGAACCGGTCTGAAGAGGCTACCGCTCAGCTAACTGGGCTCTGGTCCAGTTTTAGGTCTCACCCGGGTCAAAGTCCGGAACCACGGCCTGGTACTGCGGTCCGACCCGCATCCCTCCTCCACCTGTCCGAACACACACACACAGCAGTTTGTCAGAGCCGGTTCTGGTCCTGGACGGAACAGGTCCGGGCTCTGGTCGAGGCTACTACCCACCATGCTCCTCGTCGCTGCTGAAGCCCGAACTTCCTTCTTCCCAGCAGTTGTTGGCGCTGCTTCCATTACCGGACAGGCTCTTCCCGCCGGTGCTCGCCGCTGCCCCGGGCCCGCCGCCGGTCGGGGCTCGGCCTCTCCTCTTCCCCGGAGCCTCCGGGTTCCTCTCCAGCATCGCCGGCATGACGAGGGCAACAAAAAGTAGCTGAGGCTAGCGCTAAACTTCAGTTAGCCTGTTAGCTGCTACTGCCGGGGGAAACAATAATAATAATAATAAATAATAATAATAAAGCGCTTGGCAGAGAGATGACCTGAGAGTTTGGGTCGGAACCAGCAGCAGCACGGCCCTTTGTTTAATTAAAACTGCAAATGAAGAGGCGAAGAAAAGTTTCACACGGCGAAGCTCAGCCTGCGATGCTAACCGAGGCTCCGAGGAGATGCCCCCGAAAAGTTCAGGGTCCAACGAACAGCCCGAACCGAACCTCCGAAGATCACATGAAACCGGGTCCGCATGGGTCGGGAATCCGGCTCAGACCATCCCAGAACCACCGACCCACATTTATTAAAATAAATGAGAGCAGAAAGAAGGAGCCCATGTGATCATCGTGAGCAGCTCTGAGATCTCTGCTGCCATCACAGGTCAACTTCAACAAGCACACCAGCAGAACATCCACATTTACTAACTCAAACTGTTCATTTTTATCACTTTAATATAATCCCTACAGAGTATACTGCTAGAATCACAAAACCACCACAGAGGATTTATGTTTACATGTATGGAAGACCAACTCTGCCACAATAAAGAAAAATAACCTTCAATATAATTATCTGAAAATTATAATTCAGCTCATCATTATCATAAATCATCTTAACACTGATTAATTTCACAATTGTGAATGTGAAATTATTTGACAGTATTCACAATAGTATGGATACTTATTAAGCATTCACACTATTGTGTTCCTGTTTATATTTATTGTGTGAATGCTTATGAAGCACATTGTGATCCATTTTTCTTCTGTACATTTTTTCGGCATATCTCTCATTCCACAACTTTTGTGCTATTTCAACAAGTCATTAATCAAAACGTTCAGCTCTTTCAGGACAATCCTACCATGCCTTTTGGTGTTGGTACAACTTTAGCTTTTTGAAGTACAGTATTTAGCCTTTTCTGCCACTTTTTTTTCTCATAGAAAACGAATGGAGCTCATTTTTACATTCTTCAAATCTTTACATCTTTTTACAGACTTTCACTGCTCCTTTCACATTTTGTTCTGGTTCAGCTTCTTTCCATCCATCCATCCATCCATCCATCCATCCATTATCTTTACGTGCTTCTTCAATTTTGGGTCACGGAGGTCGCTGGTGTCCATGTCCAGCCATCACTGTGCGAGAGGCAGGGGACACCCTGGACAGATCTCCAGTTCATCACAGGGACACATAGAGACAAACCATCATTCACTCTCTCTCATTGTTTTTTGTTTGTTTGTTTGTTTATTTGTTTTTTGCCAATTTTTACTTATTGTGCTCATTTCTGCTTCATTAAGCCTAGGGCAAACATGTTTATTTTTTATTTTTTCTGCTTTCTTCTGCTAATTTAAGTGTATTCTAACTTTTCAGCTACCTTTTTAGCATTTTCTAGCTAATCTCGGCTGTTTTCAGATAAATTCAAGTTGTTTTGTGGTAATTTCTGCTACTTTCAGCCTATAATTAACTTCTTTCTGATAATTTCAGCTTCTTATACTCCTTTCAGCTTAGTTATGCTAATTTAACCTTTTTCTGTTATTTCAGCTACTATTTAGTTGTTTTATGGTAAGTTTAGCTTTTTCAGCTAATTCCACATTTTTTAGCACATTTCAGCTCTTTCTGCTTCCTTCTGGTAAGCTTCTTTCTCCCTTTAGTCATTTTTTGCTTCAGCTTTTTTTAAGCTAATTTCCTTTTTTAAACTAATTTCTGCTTATCTAAACCTATTTCAACAAATATTTTTCTATTTTCCTCTGCTAATTATGGCTTGTTTTTTCATTTCAGCTACATTTCTGTATGTTTTTTAGCCAATTTCAGCTACATTTCAGCAAGCTCTTCAACAAGCATTCACACATGCTTTTTTTTTGCAGGAAATGCAGTTGTTCTCGTTTTAATTACTGTACTATAGGCCAATCACAAAATCACCACAGAGAATTTATATTTACTGTTTACGTGACAGAGTAAGCCCAACTCTGCCACAATAAAGACAAGGTAATCCTCAACATAATTATGAGATTGCATCCGAAAATTATAATTCAGCTCCTCATTATCATAAATAATCTAAATGTTGATTAATTTATGAGGCATTTCATAATAATGAGCCGTTCAGTCTCCATTTAGAGATGCTAAATCACAATTTTAGGATAAGTTTGAGGTATTACTCCTAACTGTGACATAGTATCTTATGAGATGCTAATCATACTGTAATTTAGAAACCTCATATGGGTCGCTAATTTGTAATGACAGTTATATCAACTTTTTGACGAATCAACGTAAACGTATTTGGCATCTCATAATTTTGTGGTGCTGTCATAATTTTGCTATTGTATCTTGTATGTATACATCAAGATAGTGTTTTATAATTTTGACATATCTTTTAAATATGAGATATCTCATAATAATGAGAAGCTAATCTGTAATTAGGATTAGCTCAAACTTGTTTGTTGATTTATCAATTCATATTGATGGGATGCTAAATCTTAACTTTAGGATTAGGCCTATATGTCATAATGTTGGGAGACTATGTCATAATTATGGTACCAAGTCATAAATTTGGCTTTTTATCTCATAATATTGAGTTTTTCTTTTTTGTTTGTTTCTGTTTGTCGCTGCAAAAATATTAGTCTGATATAATTCGTGAGACAGGCTACAGAAAATATTAGGAATGTGTGTACAAATTTATTTATTTATTAATTCATTTCATTTCAGTTCCATTAAAAAAAAACACAAATACAATTTAGGTAACTTAAAAAATAAACATAAAATGAAAGGAAGCAGAAGAAGAAAAATTTCTTATCAAATCTGCTCCCTTTTTAACAGATC
>JARVGQ010000781.1:23019941-23032987 GCA_031762355.1 Hypsolebias martinsi
GCAATGATCACTTAAAATGTCAGCAAATACACCTGTACCAGGGAATTTGTGAGGTGTATTTGTTAGAAACAGGTCTAAGATAGAAGATTTTTCACGACATTTTGTGTTCGGTCTAGTGGGAGAGTTTATAAGTTGTGTCAGATTGAGTGATAGGCAACATTCCTTGAATTTATCACAGAGGGGGGTTGACTTATTCCAATCAATGTTGAAATCTCCTGCCAAAAAAATCTCTTTGAATTTTAAATTTCCCAGGAATTCTGTCAGGGAGGACAGAGCTTCTGGTGATGCTGAGGGGGGACGATAGCAACTCACTACAGACTGGAATTGAACAAAGAATGAAGTAAACCTGAACGTTCTTGGTGCAAAACAATCAAATGGTGAATGGACTGTACTTATATAGCGCATTTCTATCCTATCGAGATACTCAAAGTTCTTTACACTATTATCTGTGCCCTCATTCACCAATTCATACAGCACTCTACTAGATCTATACAAAGATAATTGAACAAATCATTCTAAAGAGACTAATCAGTGCTTTTAGAGCACATTCATACACCGATGGGACACACATTAAAACATCGAGGGGTTCAGTGTCTTGCCCTGAGACACTTCAGCATGTGACTGCTGGTGGATTCAAACCCCCAACTCTTGCACTGAAGGACGACTGCTCTAACCACTCGGCCACAGCCGCCCCATATCAAGTGGGGGAGGAATTACCAGTACACTGTGGAGAAGAACAGAGGTAAGTTTTTCATTTTTTTGTCTTAGGCAGCAAGGAGAGACAGATCCTGGTGAGCGATTATATCCACCACCAGGTACAGTGTTGGAGCCAGGGGGTGGCCACCATTGTGTCACCTCAATCTCTTAAGGACACTATAATCTTACGCAATGTAAAATATATGTATAAATATGTATATAAACAGACAGACAGATACCGGTAGATAGATTTCGGTATATGGCGGTGGCGATTGTGGATTTTGATGTGGCAATCTAATTTTCAAAAGATTTCTTACATCTAGATGTGGCCACACACCAAAAAAGAAGACTGTAGCTCACTTATTTTTCAAGTTCTCACATTCACAAGATGTACAAACAGAAAGATGGTATTTCAAATTACCGTACGCTTCCATGATGGGGGACAATAAAAACAGCTATCTTTGATCTTTTTATGTTAATATAGCTAGAATGTGTTGCATGAACGAGATAAAAGGCTGAAAGTCCTTTTTGCAAACATCACACTTCCAACTAAAACTCTTCGACTGTGTTGCTCGGTGTTGAGAGCACATCAATAAGGCTTGAGGTTTAATAATCCTGGTGAGGGATCGAGAGTTAGAGGTTTGTTCAGCATCGGTGCAAACACTGAGCTGCATGTGGGGTCATGTCTTCTCACCCTCTGCTGATATTGCTGATGCTCCCGTTTCCTCTTAGATAAGTCTTTCCTCTCTCTATATAACGCCTTCAGGCAGTCATGTGGTCTTTGATCGTGAGAAGGGCAAAGAAACTAAAAACAGACCTGTGACGGCGTCTCTGTCTGACACATATTGACCTCGGACCCGTTACACAACCTCAGGCTGTCAGGATGATGGAGAAACACAGCTGACTGTGTGTACACGTCTAAATCAGTAAGTGGAGTCTGACACCATTGGCAGGATGCTCGTGGCTCAGCGCCCGGGCTGTTGTATTTCAAATCAGTGCTGTGGTTCCTTTCCGCCAAACCAACATGCGTCAGAGTCACTGAACACCACATTAAACCTAATACGCCTAGCTGGATCACCGCCCTAACATGAATCCTGATACTGGAGTTCTGTGTTGTCTGGGGTACCAAACACTGGCATAGTCTCTTGTGGCAAATTAGTTTCAGAATAAGAGCAACTCAAAAACTCACAACATGACAAACATTACTAGGACCAGAGACTGGCCTCTGCAGAACAAAGCACAGGTGTCTCAGCTGGTCCTGACCCCTGGATGGCAGGAAGTGCTACAAGGCACCCTGCAGCAAGCGTAAGTTCAAATAAATAACTACAACATTCAAAACGTTCACACGCTGTACCAAAGTTAGATTGCATCATCGCAGAATCTTTATCTGCTAACTTTTAACCGCTCGATGAAAGGATGGAATTTGTTCTTCTCCAGATACTCCTGGTGTCAGTGAAGAGTTCCAGAATGGTTAGAAATCCTGCCTCAGGAGCTTTTAATGATCTTCTCGTCACTGATGACTCATGTTTATCTGTCCCGTTAGTTAGTTTTTGATTCAATATCTGCCCTAGATTCTGTCGATCACAGCATTCGTTGGTCAAGAGTCAGACATGCTGGTCTTAAAGAAAGCTGGCTTAAGCTATGGATGGACAAAAGACGGATGGACAGACAGGTAGATAAATTAATATTTAGAAAGGGACAACACAACAAAGATCTACTGTGGTATAATCACCTTCCTTGGCAAGACCAGTGCACCGTTTGGAGATCAAAACCCAATCCTAACATGGTGGAACATTGTTGTTGGGTTATGGGCGGGGCCTAATTTGAGCCGGATCCTGCCGGAACAGGATCTGGGAACTTTTATTTAGACAGGGCGCTTTCCGGTAACTGTTTGCTTGGATCTGGTAACTCTCAGGCTTACTAATAATAAAGTTATGAACAAATATGACTGCCTCGAACAAATAAAACTTTTAATGGATACTGAAAATAATTACATAAACACTCATTTTAAACATAACAGCCACTTCAGAGCTTCTTAATATCACATAGGAGCCTCTTCAAATAAGCATTTCCACCCTTTGGAAAAATCTCCGCTCCTAATGAGTGGTGAATGTGAGTGCTGAGCTAACTGGGCAGTCATGCACGGGCAGGAGCCCACAGGCAGCAGCCATGAACTGAAGGAGGAATCGGGCTCAAAACTGGTGGGGGGGGGGTGGGGGGCGCAGTAGGACGCTTGACAGAAGTGAAGTCTTTGCAAATGTAGGTAAATACATATGTTTAACAACCCATTAAAATACAATAAAATGCAGAAAATTGCATTTACTTTATTCAAAATTTTCTGGGGGAGAACTCCCAGACCCCCACCCCTCGGCCCACCTGCTATTTACGTTTTGGAATCCATCAGTTTACAAATTAAGCCCTGCTTATGGGTCAGGGATCAGGTGGGGGCTGAAAGTCAAGGGTCAGGGTTAAGGTTTGGATATAATTTAGGGGCATTTCATGAGGCAGATCAGTTGAACTTTGAGTTTTAAAACGACACACTTGGTGTTTGCTTGTTGGACTTGGAGAGACATACCAAGCTGGCTGAGGTCCAAGGGGGTCCAGTGAAGACCGATGGGACAAGAAGAAGACAAGGATCGAATGCTGACTCGACCGTGGCTGTCCAAACCCCACAAAGCATCATGGCAGGCAGACAGGTGCGTCAACTCCATCTGAGCTCACAGGTAGAGGAGACAAGAGGAGCACAGACCATCAGAGAGGGACCAGAAACCAGTAGAGCTGGAAGCAGAGACCCTGCAGGAGCTTCTACCTCAGGTGGAAGAGAGACGGAGGAGGGCCGAAGTTCTCCATCCAGATCTCGAACACAGAACAGGTCCTTTCTGCTTTGAGCCAACCACAGGAATGTACCTGAAACACAAGAAATGCTGAAAGAACTGTGTCAAGCTGCTGAGATCAGGGTTTGGTCCAGGTGTGTTACCTTCACCGTGACAAACAGGTGAAGATGTGATGAAGGTCCACCTGGTGGCTGAGACCGTTCCTCTGGGGACGACATTCTGCCAGAAAGTTCCTGATAGCCCACAATAAAAATGTATTTAAGAAGCCACAAACAAAAACAAGCCGAACTGCTCTGCAGTACTGGACTCTACTGACCCACGAGGCTGCCGCGGGCCAGGTGCACCTGGTTCTGTCCTGAAGCCACCCAAACTCCACTCCCGTTGGCACTGACTAGGCTGGGTTGGCACTGAGAGTACTGAGACAGAAAGGCAACCACCCGGTCCATTGGTGCTCTGGTTACCGTGGCGATGCTCTGTGTGGCCTGTAGCAACGTCTGGAAGAAACTGCCCTGATCGAAGACCACGTAGTCTGAAATACTGATCTGATGGGGAAGATAAGAACCGTGAAACCAGAATGAATGGTTGCTCAACCCAAACACCACACAAAACCCAACTCTTGGACCAGATATGAAGGTCTTTGTGAAGATGTTTGCAGCTGGACGCCATACCTGCCACCAGTGGTTGTCGCTGCCCTGCGGTTTGGATGAACAGATGCCGGTTCGAAACCAGAGACTGCCGCTGGCATCTAGTGCCCAGACGGTTCCACCGTCTCCCAGAGAAATACAGATCATCTCCAGACCCTGAGCTTCACTGCACCACAAAGAGACACAGGGTCTGAAACGCTTCGATCCAGAAACCACAGAGGTTTAAACACCAAGAAACAGTGAATGAAGTGTTAGCTTCATGCTAACATAAAATACAGACCATGACATGATCATATTAAAAGATCAGATCATTTAACCAAAGAGATGAACGACAGCTGAAATCTGCTGAAGTACCTGAAACATTTAGCCACACCAAAAAAAAACCAAACCAAAAAAAAAAAAAAAAAACTAAAGTTAACAAAACAAAAGTTAAAAGCTAATATTAGCTAGTCTAAATGCTAAAACCAACAAAACAGTAGCTAAAAGTTAAAGTTAGCATAACTTAAACTAAGAGCTGAAATAAATTTAAATAATTAACTAAAGGCTAAAACCAAAAGTTTGAATCAAGGCTAGCAAAATAAGAGCTTAAAGCAAAAAAAAAGCAAACAATCAATTAAAGCCAAAATGAGCCTGAATAGTAGCTAAAATCTAAAACTCAAAAAACAGAAGCTAAAACCTAAAATGAAAAGAACAGAGACTAAATGCTAAAGTTAGCAAAACTACAACAACAACAACAACATTAAATTAGCTAAACTTAAGCTAAAAACTAAAAACATAACAGTAGTTAAAAGCTTAATTTAGCAAAACAGCAGCTAAAAGCTACAATTAAACAAATCAAGAGGTAAAGGCTAAAATGAAAAGGGTCATAGATTAAAAACAAAAAAAAAGCAGAACAGATGCTAAACGAACAAATCCACAGCCAAAGGTTAAAACGAGCAGAACATAGCTAAAAAAAAAAAAATAATTAAAAAAAGAACAGTTAGAAGCAAATCAACAAACAATAATTCAAAAAGTATAAAAGTAACAAAAAACAAAGGTTTTAGCCATCATCCCCTGATCAAACTGAAAGTTTTGGTCTTTAAATTATTAGAATAGCTAAAAGTGTGCTGAAGTAGTCCAGCAGTCAGAATAAAATGAAGTTAGTTTGTGAGGTTTAACACTCATATTTACACGTTCTCACTTCATGTCCTAATCTGTGGAACATGTGACAATGTTGTGGTTTAATTCATGTCTTATTTCCTGTTGTCATAAAACACTTTGGTCCACTGTAGTGTTTAAAGAGCTTTACGAATAAAGTTGGACTGAACACTACCTGACGGTGTCGTACTTCCAGCCCTCGCCCTCGCTGCAGTAGCTGTTCAATCCTTCTCTGTAGAACAAGGCTTTGTGTTCACTCAGAGCCCAGAGGACTCCGCCTCTCACACACACCTGGCTGAACACACACGGAGACTCCACCTTCACGGAGCGAGCGCAGGGCCGCTCCACGCTCAGGCCTGAAACCATATGTTAACATCCCAACTGAATATCACGGTCCCGTCCGTGTACGTCGTCGCCGACAGGTGGGACGTTACCTGTCTGCAGGTACAGATCTCCGTTGGTCCTGATGATCCAGGCAGAGTCATCGCTCAGAGCGACGAAGGCCGTCTGCTCCACAGCTTTGTACCAGTGGCGTTTTCCTTTAGCTAACACTTTGGCACAAGCGAACGCCGTCATGCTCTTCTGCTCCACCTTCCACAGCAAATTACCTGGAGAACAACACGCTGTTAGCGTTGAGCTAATGCTAAATGCTACATGAGCCCAAACGTCTTTATTTATACAGGACAAGTCTCTCAGCTATAGGACCATTCCAAACAACTGCTGAAGAAGCTAAAACTGAGGTGTTACATCTAACACTAGCTAAAAAGTTATAGGAGCAAGACACTACCAATAAGCTCAGGATACAATAAGCCTAGCTAAAAGTCAACAATAGAAAAAAGTAAGCTAAGAGCTAAAAGAACAGAACAATAGCTTACAGCTGAAAGTAGCAAAAGTCCAGCCTAAAGAGACAAAAGCCTAGTTAAAAGCTAAATGTAACAACACAAGAAAGTTCATGCTCAATCATCCAGGTACCAAATCCAATAATTCTCAGTCGGGTCATGTGTCCGTCCGTCCGTCCGTCCGTCCTTCCTTCCTTCCATCCTTTCTTTCTTTCTTTCTTTCTTTCTTTCTTTCTTTCATTTATTTATTTATTTATTTATTTATTTATTTATTTATTTTTAAATAGAAACTCTTCTGACTGATGAAGCCCCCAGATAGAGGGTGAAATGTTTCTATAAAAAAGAGACTGTCCGCTAGCTTAAAAATAAAAGTAGCAAAAATGCCAGCTAATAGCAGCAAAGTGGTAGCTAAATGATAAAAGTAAAAGCCTAGCAAGAAACTAAAGTAGCTAAAAGCTAGCAAAAAGCTAAAGGTAGCAGAACAATAGCTAAAACCTAAAGGAAGCAAAACAGCAGCATAAATTTCAAAGTAGCAAAATGTTAGCTAAAAGTAGCAAAAGGCTAGATAAAAGGTAAAAGAAAAAAATGCAATATAAAAGCTAAACAAAACTAAATGCTAGGTAAAAAGGAAAAGGGATCAAAACACTAGCTTAAAGCTACAGTAAAAAATGGACATTAAAACCTAAAGGAAGCAAAATAGAAGCTAAATTTAAAAAGTAGCAAAATTTTAGCTAAAAGTAAAAAGTAGAAAAGTGTTAGCAAAAAGCCAAAAGTAGCTTCCTAAAAAAATAAAAACAAAAAAGTAGCAGAAGGCTAGCTAAATGCTAAAGGAAACAAAATGCTAGCTAAAAGGGCAAAAGGATCAAAACACTAAGGTACAGCAACAGAAGGATATTACAAAGCTATAAGTAGCAGAACTATAACTAAAACCTAAAAGGAAGCAAAATCAGCTAAAATTTAAAAGTAGCAAAAGGCTACAAAGACACAAAAAGAAAAAGGCTAAAAGTAGTTAAACAATTAGCTAAAACCTAGTAGGCAAAAAGAGCAGCTAAATTGAAAAGGCTTAGAATGCTTGCTAAAAGCTTAAAAACAAAATGCTAGCTAAATAGGTGAAAGGAGCAAAGCGCTACTAGTAGGCAGCAAGGCAAAAGGGTAGCTAAATTCTAGCTAAAAGCTAATAGTAGCACATAAAGACAGATATAGAAGACCTTTGTTCAGAAGTTTCAAAGAGAAAAATGTTTTTGAAGGAATTAAAGAGAATTTCATGTATTTTTATGGGGAAAATATATGAAAGAAAATTAAATACATGTATTTTAAATTCATTAGTTACAAAAACGTGAAGTGACAGCACCGGTCTCCTAAACGAGCCAAATGTTTTGATTTATGAGCAGCTAAAATAACACAAAATCAGCATAAGTAGTTGGATAGCAATAAATAAATAAATAAATAAATAAATAAATACTTTCAGAAGAAAATAAAAGCGTGAACCAGCTCAGCATTAGGGATTTTATTTATAAAGCAGGTGGACACGTCCGCAGCTCACCTGAAGGGGACAGCGCCACCTGGTGGACACTGTCTTCAAAGTGTTGCCAGTTGAGTCCGGTATCAGGAAGAGCGCTGCAGAACAGTCCTCCTTTGAAATCCAGACACCAGACGTGCCTGAAACCACAGGAAGATGGTTAGACTCCTCAAGTTCTCCCGTTGGTCACACGGAGGACATGGACCCACCTGTCCGTCACCTGCAGGCTCAGTATTCCACATCCTGGACCCGAGTATCCCATCCAACTTTCTGCCAACTACAAATAAAATAAGAAATTTTGGTTGAAAATATCATTTGAGAGCAAAATAAATTCACCACTTTTTCATGTGAGACCTTCCTGAAGGACACGTCTTCCTCCTGAACTGGACTCATGTCTCACCTGGTAAGGTTTGAGCCTGTCTCTGTTCTGGGCGTCCAGGTCTGTCTGTCTTTCTGCCGTCTTCTCAGGCTCGTTCGATGGATACGAGACGACATTTCCTCCACTGGGAAGACCAGGACAGTAGATATCGTCGTCATCGTCACTGGAGACACTTGGATTTCTGTCCAGGTTGGACACAGTGGAGTAAAACATCTGGTCTGCCTGACCGTCCAAGGGAGGCAGGTGGTCCTCCTGCTCACACAAAAGACACATTTACACAAATATTATTTTAGTGGTCCACTAGAGCATGTTCTAGTTGTGATTTATTGGTAGAAAAACAGTTTATTAGTGAGTGATCATGATCGACTGCAGCAGCTAATTTAGATTTATTTGACAGTCTTCAATGGACAGATGGACATTCATCTGTCCTCCTCAGATGGAAGGACCAGCGTTCAGATGTTCAGGAACGACCCAGGAGACACCAAGACGATACTGTCATGAACTGGAAACTGCTGGAACACCAGTGTCCCTGTCCACCTTTTTCACTATTCACCAGTGTCCCTGTCCACTGGTGTCTCCGTCCTCCCTCACAGACAAACCTTCAAGCTCAATGGACGAACCAAATGTCTTATGAAAAAGTTTGATGGTCAGACGAGACAAAGACTGAGCAGTTTGGACACAAATAGAAGAAGTCCATTTGGAGGAGTCAGACATCAGAATACTGAACCAGGTGTCAGGCATGGTGGTGGCAGCATCATGTTATGGTCCAAAGTGAGAATGACCACCTCCAACTTCTTCTGCTTCACCTCCAGCCAACAGCTGGACGGTTGAAACATGGACACAGCTGGATCCAACACGACAATATTCCCACACACCAGAACTGGTTCCTGATTGGATAAATTAGGCTCACGTGAAGCTTCTGGACCAGTCTTGCCAAAGCCCAGACCTGAACCTGACTGATAATTTATGGACTCCAATTAAAACCAGGTCCGAGCAGAAAACCACCAAACTCCACCAAGAAGAAGAAGAAGAAGAGTGGTCTGAGATCAGCCAGAAGTTTGTTGATGGAGACAGTCTGAGGGGGGCCTGCTGAGGGACATCTAACTAAGTGGTTCCCAACTGTGGTCCCTGAGGAACACCATCCTGCTTGTTTTAGTTGTTTCCCTGCTCCATCACACTTGATTCAGTGATTTCATTACTTCATCAAGTTCTGCAGAAGCCTGTTGATCACCCACTTATTCAAATCAGATGTCAAAGCAGGGAAAACAAAACATACAACATGGTGTTCCTCAGGGACCAGGGTTGGGAACCACTGAGGAGCCTGTGTGGATCAGAGAAAATCCACAATGAAGAAAACAAAGTTGTACGTTGTAGAATTCAAATGAGGCTTGGTGAAGAGCACACACAGAGGTCCAAACATTTTATATTTCTACATTTAAAAGTGTCCAGGTGTGTAGCAAACGGTACCATCTCCTTCTTGAACTCAGCCAAAGGACTGAGAAACTCCTCTTGCTCCTCGTTCGGCCGCCCGTCGTCCTCCTCGGACCTCTTCATGTAGGAGAAGGAGCACTCCAGCAGCTGGTCTACATCTGGGGTTGGGAGGACGGCAGGTTCCTCTGAACAAGGATCAGAGGTCCTCTTTGGGTTCTGTTGATCCTCCAGGCCGTGGAGGATCAGGGAGCTGGGGTCCAGGATGGAGCTGAAAGCAAATGTGACGCAGTTTGAACAGCAGGAATACGATGAGGAACAGACGGGACCAGAGTTCAAGGATCCTCCAGTACTCACTCAGACTGGCTGAAGGAACGTTCTGCTTCTTCTCCATTCTTCAGAACGTTACCCGAACCTTCATCCCCTGCTTCCTTCTCTAGAGTACTCCAGCTCTGAACGTCGAGGCCATTCGACGAGGCCAGGTCGACCGGAGGAGTCCCACTGTCTTCGCTGTTGCAGTCGCCATCTTGGACTTCGAACACGGAGTCCGAGCAGCTCGTCTCAACCAGACTGTTTCTGTTGCTGCCATCTGAAGACAGAAACAGACCGTAACACACCTCGTCCCCTCTACCTGCCCGTTCTGTCCACGTCTACTCGCCTTGCTGTCTCCTCTTCTTCTTGTTCACCCGGACGGCTTTCACCACCAGCTCCTGCTGCATCCGGTCCTGAGTCAGCGGGGCGCTGTAGCGTCTGAAGCTCTGCTCGCACGAAGAAGAAGCTGCTGGGTTTTCATGAAGACTGCTGCAGGAAGTGACGGAGCTGCTGAGACAACAAACGCTGCTGAACGAACCAGACGGCCGACGTAGCTCAGTCACCTGGACAAACACAGACCACAGGTGGGACAGTCTAGTTTACAAAATGTGTTCACCCTGCGACACTTAGGTGCTGATCTCAGAACAGTTAGCCCGTTTCGTACCTCCAGCTGGTCGTCCAGCTCCTCTGCTTCCTGCACTAACAATTCCCCCTCCTCATCCTGATGCCCTCCCTCCTGAGACAGCTTCTCGCCGTCACCCAACTCTTCTTTGTCCCCTTCTTCCACAATAATGGCCACCGTTCTGATTGGCTGAGCTGTTCCCACTGATCCGGTTGGCTGGAGGACGAGGGGCGAGGTCAAAGGTGAAGACAGATGACTCCAGAGCTGCGGCACTAAGGAAAAGCAAAATGGAAATGTTTAGACATTTGTTGCACTATTATTATTACTATTATCATCATCAGTGGTAGTAGTTCTCACAGTTGGACGCGACGCCCTCTGGAGTGTTGGAAAGACGGATGATGTCTCTGTCTCCTTTCAGGATGAAGATTTCGTTGTCACAAGCCGACACCGACACGATGTCTCCACAGCTTTCCAACGCTCCGATTATGACCTTAATTAAACGTGGAATAAAGCAACAGCTTTGAACTTGAAAAAAAAAAAAAGACAGATGCTACGTCTGCTCTTCACTAGATTCTAGTGTGTTAGTACAATGCCAGGGCGGAACGCAAACAGCAGTGCTGCTCAAAGAAGAAAGAGTGTTGTTTGGGTAGAACAGGTGACTCCTATCTGGGAAAGCTTTACACTGTTGACCGTATGGTCATATAAATAGATATTCCTGCAGTAAGTGAAACAGCTAGCTGCCGCCGCCACCATTTCACTTGCAAACGACCTTAGACTTCCATAAAGAACCTTATAATGTAAAACTGACAGCGATGCAAAGGTTTAAACTACAAAACTCAAACCAACCATGCTGAAATTTAGTTATTTTAGGACGGCAGAAATTCACTTTTTTCTTGGCTCCGCCCCAACTAGCCATCAGCTCATCAGTGTGGTCATGACTAAGCTCTATTTTCTAATCAGAGGCTTAAGAGCCACAAACAGCAGCTAAAACATGAAGTTTCATAACCTTTCCACAGAACCCCTTCAACCTTTATAGAAATGCTTTGGAAACGCTGACGAGTTCGCCTTTAAAAGCTACAAGAAGCAGAATACGAGCTAAAAGCTAAACAAAGCTGAGGGTAAAGGTAGAGAAATGGTAGCTAAAAGCAGCAAAAGGTTAGTCAAATGTGGCAAAGTGCTAGTTAAATGTAGGTAAAGGATAGCTAAAAGCTTAAAAAAACAAAACAGTAGGTAAAAATGAAAAGTAGCATAAGAAGACACAAATAGAGCCAATTAGCTGATGTAATGTAATTCTATCGGGGAAATGTTTATAAATTAAGTTAAATATTTAGAAAATGACAGAAACCAAAACTTGTAGCGCCCATCTCCTGAACAAGCTGAATGTTTTAATGTATGAGCGGCTGAAACTGCATAAAGTATGCCGACGTAATTAATTTGCAGAAATGCACAGAACCATTATGGCTTCATGTGATGCTCAACAGAAACGATCTCGAAAAGGTAAAAGATGCAAAACCAGAGAAAACTGTGCGAGTGCTGCGCAGAAACCGAAGCTCTTACCTCGTTCAGGCAGTCAAACACGTAGATGCAGTACTCGTTCCAGCTGAGGATCCAACCTTCTTTGAGGAAGCAGCCGAGCAGACCGAGCTGTCGATCTGCAGGGCGGTACGCGCCGACCGGACCGGGGCGAGAGAACAACTCAAACTGAGGTATCTGAGATGGACAGAAGCATTGGTCAGACCTCAAAAAGACGTCAGAATATGTACAACCACATCGAAATTTAGCTCAGTACCTGTGAAAGTGACTATAGCCAGCAGTTTTTCAAAAGATATTTTGCTAACAGACAAACGAGCACAGGGAAAAACACATTACTGCCCTTTTTGCCTTGGGCAGTGGGCTTTCTAAAATAAAATTAAAAAGACCTTTGAGGTAAGCTGAGTCGGTGAGACGTTCGTACCTGAGTGTTGAAGAGGGGTTTGAGCAGGCGGGTGTCCTCCACCTGACCTTTGACATTTGACCGCCACAGTTTGAGTCCAGATCGGGCGGCGTACACCTGCAGGTCGCTCTGCTTACAGAGAGCAGGCAGGAAGCAGGCTCCAAACCTGCCGCTGCTGCCACGGCACACAAACAACAGTACGGTCAGTGTGCTGAGGCGAGAAGCTGGGCCGCCATCTTGCTAGGTGCTAAGTGGGTTACTGCTAGTCTGGCAGCAAATGACGTATTTGAGTAAAACAATAAATGCAGCCAAGGAGGCCAACATTTTGTCATCAGTTGTTATAATTATCAGACCTAGCTCTTCAAAGAATGATTCATAACAGTTCACTGGAGAACTTTGATGCAATTTTAGCTCATAACTCATTACAAATGTGATCTCTGCAGCTCTGACTAGGTTTGTTCATTGAATATTTCGCCTATGCTTTCTAAAAAAAAAAAAACTAGTAAATTAACTTTTATCAGCCTTTGAGACATGAGGACACAACTCCATACAAATTATTTCAGTAAGTAATTTTATTCAGAATTAACTAGTTTTTTTGTACAATACAACTTAACACACTTGCAAAATTCATTCAACTTTTATTTAGGCAGGTTAATCCCATTGAGCCTCGAGGACTCATTTACAAGAGAGACCTGGTTTCAAC
>JARVGQ010000781.1:23193880-23209833 GCA_031762355.1 Hypsolebias martinsi
TGTAACTGATGTTCAGCACTTTGTTTCAGCTGTGGCTGTGTTAAAGCGCTTTATAAATAAAGCTGCTGCTGCTGCTGATGATAACATTTTGCTTTTTCTGAGTCTTCTTCAGGTTCCTGTTTTTGTTAGCATGTTGCTATTTCTGCCTCTAAACTAGATTTTCTTTGCTTTTTTGTTTTAATTTTGCTACTCAAGCTAGCCTTTTCTTTATTTCTTGATAGTATTGACTAATGGTTCTAAGCTAGTGTTTTCCTGCTGCTTGCAAATATTTCTGACTCTTAGCTAACAATTTTAGTTTTGCTTTAAACTCACTTACTTGTGCCATTATTCAAACTACTTTTAGCTTCCCCCTTTTTTTTGTTTTTTGTTTTGCTAAGTACTGCTTTTCAAAGTTCTTTATTGTCACTTGAATCACATGTGGTACATGAGTTGGAATGAAATTGTGTACTCAAGGTCCCAGTTATACCCATAATTAGCAAAAACATAAAGTATACCATATAAAAAAAGAAATGATAGGCCTTACAAGGATCTAAGATACACGCTAAATAATAATAATGTAAGATAATTCTGTTCAGTGCCCTGAGATGACTTCTGTCGGGACTTGGTGCTTTATAAATAAACTGAATTGAATTAATACAGACTGAACAGTCTGTTGTGAGCAGATTGTATGAATATAGCAGCTTAAAAGTAAGGAAACAGCAGCATGGATAAAGTGACATTTCACCAATCAAAGTGGCATTACAGTGATTTTTCTGGTTAGGGATTTATTCAAGAATTCAAGGATTTTTTTTTATTGTCATACCAGTTCACATTTGCATGTTTATGATACAAAATTCAGCCTTAGGTCCCAGATCAAGAAGCCTAACAAGTAACAAATAAATACATGCATGATAAATAATTAAATAATTTTATGAGTCTAACACTAGAATAAATTAAATTGCTCAGGAAGCCACAGTTGCTGAAAATCAAGAGATTTGGACTGAACATTCAGCAGTTACTGTCATTAAGAAATTTTGTTTAATGGTTTAAAATCTAGTTTAATTTAAAAATGAACCCATTGTTGGGCCCAATTGAGTTCAACGGCGGGCCTGATTTGGCCCCCGGGCTGCCAGTTGAATAGCCCTGGACTAACAGCTTCAGGGTAGAAGCTGTTCCTCAGTCTAGTGGTTCTACACTTAATGCTTCTCATCCTCCTTCCTGAGGGGAGTGGGGCAAAGTGTGTGTGTTGGGTGAGTGGGGTCCTTCATGATGCAGGTGGCCCTCTTCCTGCATCTGTCTGGGGAGACTGACTCCACCAGTCTTTTGTGCAGCCTTCACCACGCTCTGCAAACCTTTTCTCTCCAGCTGTGCAGACCCCGTGCCATATATCGATGCTGGAGCACAGGATGCTCTCCACTGCACACCTGTAGAAGGAGGTGAGGACTGAGCTTCTCAGTCCAGCTCGCCTCATCCGTCTGAGGAAGTAGGGTCTCTGATGAGCTTTCTTGATCAAACTGGTGGTGGTGTTGTCCCAGCTGATGATCTAGCTGTATAAATGAATAACACACATGTGTGAGAGACGTTGACAAGATGAATCATTGCTAATTTAATCAACCACTAATTGATTCATCTCCTTTTTTTGTTTAAGTTTATTTTATGTCGCCGTGTTTGTTAGTAAATCTTACATCAGGGTGTGTAAGTGGCTGCAGTCCAAGATGGCTCTGTCAGACCCTTAAGACATATGACTTACCAGACTCAGACCAGGTCCTTGCTTATGTTAATGGAACCTGGGGAGGAGTTTCAAAGGGTCCAGCTCTTTGCTCTACAGTGAGTTCTTCTGGTGCAATGTGGCCTGAAGCTGCAACCAACTCTGCTTTAATTAAAGCTGAAATGGAAAGCACATAAGAGACCAGTTCAGCAGCCCAAAGTGTTTACCTCCATTTCTGCTTCTTTTACCACGGTGAATGCAGACTTTATTTATGAGCAAGCAGGGACTTTTAAAGCAAAAAGTGGTAACCATTCGCTGTTAAGAAATGAAAAGAAGAAAAAAAAATCAAGCAAAATCACATGAAGCATCCAGCTGGCAGCCCCTCTCTGCAGGGCTGAGGCTTTCCCAAAGCTGTGATATCTCTGAATATTTTTAAATGCACGATCAAAGTGTCTCAGGGTTTTTGTCAGCTTCATACTCACTGCAGTGATTCATACTATCATTTTAAGTCTGACTCATCTTCAGCTGCTTATTTGGTTTCATAGAGTTGTGAGAAATAAAAGCACAATGTGTGATTTTGATCATCTTCACTGGCTGGGGAAATACTGTTTATTGTCTTTTCTGATTGATTATTGTATAATTAAAGCTGAAAGATTAGATTTGTCAAGCAAGTGTTTGGTTTTGTGCATAGAAGAATCAAGATTTTTAGCATCTTTGTGCGTTTGTTCTCCTCCATCACGCAAACTGATGTCATCCTAGAAGGGGCTTCCTTGGATTTTTCCCCCCTCCCTCCCTTCCTTCATTTTCTCCCCTCTCTCTTTCTCGTTGTCCTTGGCTGATTGTGCTAATCTGTTCTCCCAATTGTTATTCTGATAGCGCAGCTGTTACATAACTGCCTGAAATAAGAATTGAGAGATGGCAATTATTGAAAAAGATCCTCATCATGCCCAAATAAAAGAAAGAGAGCGAAAGAAGGAGAGTGAGAAAAAGGTGATATGTTCTAAGAGGAAGAATTTGATATGTCATTGCTGGACAGCTTGTGAGGAAGAAGCTTAGCTGTTGGTGTCTGTTACCCAGCCTGAACCGTTTCCCCTGAAGCTCCTTCTGGCTGATGGTGGGGAGAGGTGAGGCAGTGAGCTCAGTGCAGCTTCACGTCCAGGTACACCAAGTTCTGCCTCAAAATGCTCATACTCTCCGGCTGATAAAACGATCGCTGGAGCCTCTGCAATGTGCTGCCTACCATTTACTGTATTGATCTGCTCTTCTTTCCCTAGTAGGAAAAGATTTTATCAGTCTTGTGTGCTCAGCTTTAAACACTATAATGTATGTACGTGCTACAGATTGATGCATCTCTATTCTCCTTTAACTGAACTGAACACCTACTACTTGGGAGTATCAAGCAGCTCTGATATTCAGGTTCACAAGGGTACAAATTGTACCGACTGTCCATTTTGCACCAGTGCAAAAGGGACAGTCGGTACAATTTGTCAGTACAGGTTCAGTTTGCATTATTTATAGACAGGTGCTCAGGAAATTTATTATGTTGATAAAAACTTTTTCTGTTTTGTGACGTTCCCCTCAAACTACTCATACAAGTTTGTGCATTCGAGGCAAGCATGCCAGCATAAATTACCGGTAGTTTATTTTTTTTTTCTGTATGTGGGAAGTACCTTAAGTGTTTGTGATTGTGAACAAGCCTTTAGGTGTGAAGACGAGCGCTCAGACCCAAAACATACAGCTCTCAAGGTGGAGTTGTGGAAAGGAGGGTGTCTGGTTTGGGAACCTCAGGTTCTCCTCTCTGTTTTATGTGGATGATGTGATTCTGTTGGCATCTTTGGGCCATGAGCTTCAACGTGCACTTGTTCACAGTAGAGTGTGAAGCTGCTGACATGAGAGTCAACTCCTTTAAGTCAAAGGCCATAGCTCTCAACTGGAAATGTGTGGAATGCCCCTTCTGGGTCGGGGAAGTATCTTTATTTCAGGTGGAGGGAGTTCCAGTATCTTGCCGTCTTGTTCACCAGTGATGGTAGGACGAAGCGAGAGATGGAACAATGGATCAGTTCCTCATCCTCAGTAATGAAGGTGTTGTTTTGGTTAGTTGTGGTGAAGAAATACTTAAGTCGAAAGGCAAAGCTCTCGACAGACTGTTATGTTCCAACCCTCAACTTTGGCTATGAGTTATCTACAGATCATGACCAAAAAAATTAGATCCCGAATACAAGCGGCCATAATGGGCTTCCTTTGTAGGGTAGCCATTGCTCATCCTTAGAGATGGAGTGAGGAACTCTGTTATCCGGGAGGATCTTGGAGTAGAACTGCTGCTCCTTTATATCAAAAGGAGTCAGTTGAGGTGGTTCAGACATCTGATTAGATGTATCCTGGATGCCTCCTTTTAGAGGTGTTTTGTGCATGTCCCACTGGGAAGAGGCCTGGGGGCAGACTCGGATATTGTTGAGGGCGTGCATATTTTCTCTGGCCTGGGAACGCCTTTGAGTTCCTCAGGTGGAGCTGGAGAGAGTCGCTGGGAAGAGGGATGAGGCTTCTCTCCTGGACATGTTGCCTCTGTGACTCGACTATGGAAAAGCTATAGAATAGGGCTATTCAACTAAACTGCTCAGGGGACCACCGTTACTGAAAACCAGGAGCGCAGAGGCCGGACATCCAGCAGTTTTTCTCATTAAGTAAGCTTGTTGTATGATCTAAAAAATTTTTTGATTTAAAAATGAACCATTGGTGGGCTGAACCCGTGGACCAAATCAGGCCCATGGGCTGCCAGTTGAATAGCTCTGCTATAGAAGATGGAGATCAAGTTCAACTGCCTTCCCCATCAGTCCTCACTAATCTTTTCCAAGAGAAGATAAATAGCTTAATTGAAAACCCAACTCTGACAATATATCATTATAACAGCCGAGCTTTCCTGCTGTAATTCTCACTTCCAGTGTTTTGAATTTGAACAATTTCAAAATATCAGAATCCTTTTTAACAGTGTATGGCAAATAGATTAGGTTTATGACTAAGAATTATTTTTATTTATTCTAACCAACTTGCCCATAGGACAGCCCAGAAATGTGTTTTATACAACAGGGTCAGAATTTTTTAAGCAGACAAGGTGGGGATTAGTCTTATAGTTAAAGTCAATCAGATGTTGTTTCATTCAAAAACTATTGTCCTTAATGAATGGCAACCACCATGTGTCTTTTAATGCAAAACTGTTAAATGTTGTTCCCCTTTGTTTTTGAATAATATTTGTTTTAAAAGCAAACAAATAAACATCACGGAAAAGTCTTTAAATAATAATAAATAAAATAAAACACACACACACACACACACACACTAATATATACATATTTTTCTTCTTTCGGCTTCTCACTGCGTCAGGGGTCACCACAGCGAACTAGTCGCACGAAGACTTGGCAACTGTTTTTTTTACGCCGGATGCCCTTCCTGACACAACCGCATACCATCGAGCTACCACAGCCCTCTGTGTGGAGCAGAGAGCTGATATCTAGGGTGCCTGGGGGAGCAGATGGTGTGGGTTAAGGGCCTTGCTCAAGGGCCCAGAGTGGGGCAGATGAGGGTGGAGACAGGTGTGACTGCTTCACTTATCCCAACCACATTCTTGATGTTGTCAGTACCGGGGCTTGAACAGGCGATCTTCCGATCACAAGCGCACCTTCTTAACCTCTGCGCCACCACTCCCACTATTATTGTATTATTATTGTCTTCTTTGTTTTTAGTGTAAAATTCTGATGGCAAAAACTGGAATTGTACCATGAATTTATTAATGTTTACTATATTGTGTCATACATTGTAACTGTTGTTATTACAGTAGAATATTTAATAGTGGGTTATTTTGCATACATGTCTTTTATGTTTGTATGGTTAAAAAAAAAAAACTGGCTTTTGCAATTTCTGGTACTTTACTGTAAAGTCCAAAATTATCATCATCTTTACAATAAAATTCCAGTTTTTGCAGAACTTTTCAGCAGTTTAAAAAGTGTTTTTTACTGTTTTATGCAGCCACTTTATGTGTATTTTACTATTTTATTTTTATACTGTGATTTATTATTTTGTTTTTAACCATGTTTATTCAGTTCATGCTGACCTTGGTCAATTTTTTGGTCAAAGAAGTTCACCAACCAACGGGTCAGACTTATAATAATTGATTTAGCTGACATAATAGAATATATTTAGTTGGTAAATATTCCTGTTGGACATTTATTAAGGGAACAATAAACAAAATATAACTTATTTACACACATACAGGTTTGTAAATTTCAAACCTACAAAATTATCACATCTATTACATTATCGCTTAAAGCAGGACAGATTTTATATCCAAAAAAATCTCTTATAAACTAGTTTTCTGGTTATACTAAATGAACAGGTGAGGCAATAGTAGATATTTACTGCCCTCTGCAGGTACAAACAAAAATAACCACAGTATTTCTGGGGGAAAAGGCAGTTTTGTTGAATTTTTCCAGATAGTTTAATATTTATTGACTGCTTTAAAATCTGAAACAGACAGTAAATTAAAAAAAAAAAAATCTCTTTTCTTATGCAATTATTTATTTAAGCGTCTTAATTTGTTATTATTATTGACAATTTCTCTGGAATAGATCTATTCTTTTAATTAGTAATCAGTTCACAACTCACATCTGAGCAGCTGGACAGACAAAAGTGAGAGGAAATGATCTGTGTAGTTTTTTTTTTTTTTTTAAACGACACTTACTTAAATGACTCAGATGTTCACAATTACACGCCAGAAAAGGTATGATCATGTGAAATTACGTTAAACTGACAGATTATTTGACTTTATGCTTTAGTCTCTTAGAGCAAATTACAGAAAAGCATTTATATAAAAACAAACTTCTCGTTTGTTCTGGATGTTTATCACATTTCACAACTATAATGAATGAATAATTGTTCCTTTTCCTAATTACAGACTGTAAAATTAGCCGTACTTGAAGTGTTGACTTTCGATTGTCAATCCAGCATTGTGTCAGTCGAAATCAAAATGAATAATACTGTATCTACAAGTGGAGCCCGGAGCGGCCAGGCCCACCCAGCCGGGTCGTGTTTGTGCAGAAATCCATATCTGATGGTCCGTGTGTGTGTGGTCTGGACCTGATCCAGCTATCAGAGATGAGCTTTCAAACGTTATTTCTCCTCTCATTCGCTCCTCCACCTCTTCTCATTCTCAGACACTGAGTCAGCGGCCTGTCAGTGCGTCTGGCAGCTTTTAATTCCTCCCATCGCTCACTCATTCAGCACGACTCCCTGCCTCTTTGATCCTTTCCCTGCCATGGGCCTTTTGGAGCGCTCCATGTTTTCCTTTGGGTTCTGAACTAATTTCAGGTAAAACGTCCACAGGCGGCCTCGTGCAGTGCAAATACAGAAGACAGGGCGCAGAACAACCTGAAAACACAATCACTACACCTTGCTGCACGCCGCCTCGCTGAGGGTTTCTTGTTCTGATTTTTAGTCCAAGTTCTAACAATCACAGTTGTGATTTAATCTTGTTTTCATGTGTTGCATTAACAAGCGTCAGGATTTGTGCTTTAGCTAGAAGTTTTCTGTGTTTATGATCAGGTTTGTTCTGTTTTTATTTTACGCCGTCGAACGGCTGACGTGTTCTGGGAAAGCTTCAACGTTCACTTGTCTCACCCCTAACTTCTGATCCACTCATAATTTATTTAAACTTAATACAATTTTGTATAACCACTAGACATTGTTGTGTAATCTTTTCATCCCCAGCTTCAAAGTCAAGGTCATAAATCAAGATCAAATATAAAACAAGTTCTTTATTTGTCTAGATCATAACATCTCATCTGCTCAAGATAATTTACAAAATGTCATACACAGAGTCATCACTAGACAGTGTTGCATAATCTTTTCATCCCCATTGTCAAGGTCAAGGTCATAAATCAAGGTCAAATTAAAACAAGGTCTTTGTTTGTCCAGATCAACATGTCTCATCTGCTCAAGATCATTTACAAAACGTCACACACACACGAGTCGTCACTAAACGGTGTCACATAATCTTTTCAACCCCAGATTCAAGGTCAAGGTCATAAAGCAAGGTCAAAGATAAAATATGTTTTTTTGTTTGTCCAGATCTAAACACCCTATCTGCTCAAGACAATTTACAAAATGTCATACACACACACGAGTCACTAGAGGCATCACTAGACAGTGTCATATACACCTCTTGACCCCAGCTCAAAGGTCAAGGTCATACATCAAGATCAAAGGTTATACAAGGTTTTTTCTTCTCCAGACTATAACTTCTGATCTGCTCAAGATAATTTAACAAAACTGGAAACACATTTGTATCACCATTAGACAGAGTATATCATAATCTTTTCATCACTCCAGCTCTAAGATAAAGGTCATAAATCGAGGTCAAAGTTTATACAAGTTATTTGCTTCGTCAGAACATTACTTCTGATCTGCCCAAGATTATTTAACAAAAACTTTAAACACATTTGTATCACCATTAGACAGAGTATCACATAACCTTTTAATCACTCATGAGCTCAAGATCATAAATCAAGGTCAAAGATAACAAGGTTTTTGTTTGTCCAGATCATAACGTCTGATCTACTCAAGATAATTTACAAAACGTCATACACATGAGTCATCACTAGACATTGTCGCTACACCTCATCACCCCAGCTCAAAGGTCAAGGTCATACATCAAGATCAAAGGTTATACAAGGTTTTTGCTTCTCCAGACTAAGTTCTGATCTGCTCAAGATAACTTAACAAAACTTGAAATACGTTTGTATCACCATTAGACAGAGTACATCATAATCTTTTCATCACTGCAGCTCTAAGATCAAGGTCACAAATCAAAGTTAAAGGTTATACAAGATGTTTGCTTGTCCAGGCCATTGCTATAGATTGCTGTGTAATAGTTTGTTGACGGGCGTATAATGAGCTGTATTCAGTACTCTAGTTAAAATGTGTTTTGTGATTCTTATTTCTAATTTCTGTGCATTTTTAATGCCATTAGTCATTTCTTTACAGTTACACTACATTCACGCTAAAATTCAGATTTATTTGCTCAGTTTTCTGTGCGGTCATTCAGATTCTAATTTAGACCTGACCTCCATCAGATTCCAGTGTACTACAGAAGGAAACATGGACGCTACACATGTTAGCGTGTGTGGATCAGTTAAATTATTCTCCGGCACGTTTGTTTGGTCCAGTGTTTGATCTTATCTCTTGCTCTAAAGATTGGAACAGGAGCGACGCATGGCTCCCATCATGTTAGTAATGTTGGCATCATGTGCTGCTGTAGATTCCCAGTCCTCCAGGACATGACAAGTTAAAAAAACAGTGGAGCAACTGGACTTCTGTTCATTAGCTGAAGATGTGTGGAGATCCGAACCTTAAACTGCACGACGTTGATGCCATTGCTATCTGGTGAACTCAGGCAACAGTTGCTGTATGCGCAGTCTCTCCCATCTCACCTGCTGGAGATTGCAGCTCCTACAGAGTGGTCTCAGATGTGTCTTGGTGGTCTTTCTCACGGTTCTCCTTCCACACAGTCTCTTCTCTTTGTAGATTTACACGTACCATATTCCTTTCATTTCTTGATGATGGATCTAAAAGAATTCCTGGTGATGTTTAGGGCCTTTAAAATCCTTTTGCATGCATCTCCTGACTTGTAGTTTTTACTTAAATAATCTTTATTCTGAGTTGCATTACGACCACGACTTTAAATGCAATCACTTATTTTCCATTACATATTTTTGTACAATTGGTTAAAAATTGTGTACAATTGGTATTACTCTGTAGAAATGTGTTTTCACTTTGACATTCAAGTTGTTTTTGTTGTTAGTTGTTTTTTTTAAAGAAGTTAAATTTTATTTATCACAATTGATTTATGACAGCAATAAAACCATAAAACACCCAGGAACTGAATACTTTTTATAGGCACTGTACAAAACAAGACATTTCTAAACGTTTTAATCATCTCATACATTAGTGGTTCGTGACTTGGCAAAGTTACAAAATAAAGATCTTGTTTGATCACGCTCTGAGTATGTGTTAAGGATCATGCTCAGCCACCACTGCACCAAATTTTTGCTCAATATCTATAAAAATGACAGAATTGGAGCCATTTTGGTGATTGCAAAGTTGATTGTGTAATGGTAAACATACATCCAAAGATTTGTTTCTGAGACTTTTCCTAATCTGTCCGGTGGTTCATGAAATGTTTCATGGCAAAGGACAATAAATCCAGATGAATGTGGAGGCCATCTTTTTAGCTTGTTTTGTGTGTCCCTGTGTCGCTTTTTGTTTTTCTGGGTTAGCGGTGGTCTTCGGCTCAGTTCTGGCACAGCTCCAGAACCATGGGATTACTGTTGAACAGGTATAATCTCTGCTGTTTCCTCCATCAACCCAGGCCCTTCTGATGGGAGCTGGTGTTTAGAAGAGACTCCACAGGATAAGATGCTCTTTAACTCTAATCTCAATAATCTCTTCTCTTAATGCAGGCCAGGGTCCCACAGTCTTGCTACCTTCTTACTCTGTGGCTCATTGTACCTCTCCCAAAGCCATTTGACAGCCTGTAGTTACTTCAGATAAAATAGTCATTTTTTTATTCAAATACTCAGAAAACTCTGAGACCAGCTCTTAATGGGCTCAACAAGATGCTCTGACATTTTTTTTTTTAAACTTCAAAGCAGTAAGTAGAACTGAAATGTATGGAAATTCTTCATAAAAACTGCAATAATTTCTACATTTGCTTAATTTAATTACAGACTGCATAAACACAATGTTTTCCTGTTTGTTAACATTGGTAACGCTCCTTTTACCGCAGCCCTGGTTAATCATTGAGTACCCCAAGGCTCTGTTCTCAGACCTCTTCTCTTTACTTTCAAATCATCTCTCATTATGGATTCAAATGTTACTTCTGCCAACGATACTCTTGAGTATCAGAATTCAAAAAGCCTGGGTATCTTTAAGCCTTAAACACATCTTTTTTCACTGGAGAAACATCTCAGCACTCAGGCCATTACTCCCCACTCTGTAGCTGAAACCCTCATCCAAACCTTCATCTCGTTTGGACGACCACAAGAGAATCATGTCTGGAAAGTTCTTTTCACCCTTCAGCTTTGTGTTTTATTAACAGTTCAAATATCAAAACATTCATTTCTTTCAGGAGATGGGTGCTATCACTTCTGATTTTTGTATATTTCATTCTATCAACATGTATGTCACTGCACATGTACAGGAACATAGCTACATAGTCTGTAGAGAACTACATTAGTCTATCAATAACATTAGTCAGGAAAGAATAGTAGCCAGTAGGGAACATTAAACTGTCAGGAATTAGCCTGTTGGGAACATTAGCCTGTAGCGAACATTAACTTGTTGGGAACATTAGCCAATAAAGAACATAGCATGAACTTTAGCCTGTAACGTGTTGTAAACTGTCTTTTAATGCTTCTGAAGCCCATCGGCTAGTTTTCTCAGGAATCACTAAGTCAGTAGAAGTAAATGCCGTCAGTCGCCGTTTTCTCACTACGAGTGTGTGAAATTAATGCTCGGTTCTGCGTCAGCGCTTCCATATTTCCCAGGAGAACTGAATCCTGTAAATCTGACGTCTCTCTTCCTGGTCCTGGTCCCAGGAGGATCAGTGGGAGATTCCACCTTTCCCACATGGCTCCTTGATCCACCTGACTCCTTCTCGCCTCGCCCATAAGCCTGCCTTTGTGCACAGCCCTCAGTTTGTTTGTACATCCAGGAAACGGGCTGAGAACGTGCCACAAAGCAAAACAAAACAAACAAAAAAAAGGTCTCGTCACATTCAATATACCAAATACAAAAATGAAGGACTGAATATTTGATCATTATTTTAAATTATTCCACTTAAAACCAACAATATCTTAAAATAAGGATGCTTTAATTGTTTTAATCATACTTTTAAAAAAATTACATCTTTATTTAGCATCAAAAACAATTTTATCCTTTATGATAATTTTATTGAACATTATGCACATTTTTATCTTTTTATGAAATAAATGATTTGTTTTAAAAAGTTTAAAGTTGGCTACATATTTTAGGGGGGTTATAGCTAAGAAAAACTGACTTAAATAAATATGAACTGATCATGCTGTTTTAGCTGGCTTTTTTTTCACATTACATTTTAACACATTAAATTTTATTTAAATTATAAACACGTTATAAAAACTACCTTTTAAAGCAAACTATTAGTATGCAGTTTAACTGTATGCAGTAAAATTTAAAACTGCCTGTGGTTTTTAGCTAAATTTTGTGATGTTTCAACCCTCCTGCTGCTCTTGGGTCAAAATGACCAAAGAGGTTTTAGTTTTAAAACTGAAGGCTAAAAATATTTTGTCTGATTTATCTGATTTAAAGCAGCAGACCATTAATTTTCTGCTACTTAATTAAATATTAAAAAAATGTAAAAAAAAATAGGTCAGAACAATTTTTTTTTTTTTTTAGAAAAATGTGAATTAAACAAATTAAGGAGAAAGGGAAAAAACAATTGCGTAAAAGCAGAGCGAGGGAGCCTCGTCTCAACATGTTGTGAACGTGAGACGCTGTAATTTACACAGATTTACATCACTTTGGCACAGCGTTGGACCACCTGCAGGGACTTCCAAAGCCCTCAGAGCTCAGCTTCTGATCCAAGTCCAGTTCCTGGTTCCAGCGCTCCTGTGACAGACCCATCAAGCCTCTTATGGTGCGCAAACATCAGTTTTAAAATGTCTTTATGTAGCAGAAGAAAGAAGTTTAAAAGACCCTTCATGTCCAGTTTGGAAGAGAAGTTCAGATACAATGGAAGTCATTGAGGTTTGGGAGTGGACTCTGGTGGGATTTAGAAGAAAACCATCAGTCCTAAAGCAGCGAGACCGTCAAAATCTGCTTTTGGTGGACAAAGTTAAAAACAAATATTTTCTGGTCTTTGGGTCTGAAGTGGGTGCAAACAGTTTGTAGTGGAAACGACTTCAGGAGCTCAGAAACACTTCAGAAAATCCCCGTCTGTAAACATTGCTTGGTGCTGCAGCCATGTTTACCATCCAGACAAAAACCAAACATGAAGACCCTCAGAACAGCTGGATGGACTGGTTCTCATCAGCTTCGAAGACATGAAACTGGTCTAAGTCTGGATGAAAAAAACTGAAAAACTAAAATATTTCTGTGGGTGCTGAATGACTATTGAAGAAATGGAAACTGTGCTGTAAAAGCTACATGAAGCAAAACACTAGCTAAAAGCTAAAAGAAGCAGAGCACTGAGTAAAATAAGCAAAGAACATGCTAAAAGACTAGCCAAAAGTTGTAAAGTCTTAGCTAAAGGTTAACAACAAGAATTTAGAATCTAAAAGTAGCCAAAAGCTAAAAGGAAAAAGCTAAGCAAAATTTAAAAGTAGGTAAAGGCTAACTAAAAGCCAAAAGTATCAAAAGACTAGAAACCAAAAGTAGCAAAAGACAAACTAAAAGTAACCAAACAGTAGCCTAAATTAAAAATATATCAAAAAGTCAGCTAAAACCTAATTTTAGCATATGTCTACCTAAAAACTAACAAAAGATAAAAGGTGTAAACAGTATGTTTGCTAAAATCTAAAAGTAGCAAAAGGCTACCTAAAAGCTATCAGTAGCAAACGGCTGACTAAAAGTTAAGTAGGACAAAGAGACAAAATAGAGCTAGAGGTTAGAGAACAGTTTATCAATAAAAGTTGAGTAAATCTCAATGAATTTTTAATTTTGTTTTAATAAAGTTTTACGTTTTATAAAGTGCTGCAGTTAGAAAATAAAATCTCTCGTCAGCACCATTCTCTAGAATGAGCCAAACATTTTGATGTAAAAACAGCCAAAATAGCCCAAAGTACTCAGAAGTATTCAGGAAAATAAAGAAAACAAAATGTTTATACCAAAACCATGCGTTCTGATAATGCAAGACATCCAGCTGGTTCTGACCCAACCCACTCCGCTGAGGTCTTGGTGTTTGGCGTACAGTTTGCCCAGCGCTGGACGAGGACGTGGACCTTTGATGTGCAGGAAGTGACAAGCCGCTTCCTTTGAAGCCGGCGTCGGACCGAGACTCACAATTAGAGGAGCGAGGAAACGGACTCGGGTCACCGCCGGCCGCTGACCCTTCCAGTCGTTTTCACACAAGATTAAGAGTCGCTCAGCGGAGGAAGAACCAGGCGAAGTCTCCCGACCTTTGAACCTGTTTTTTAAAAATCTTATCTGCTCAGTTCTGTGTACCACAACTACAGAAAGAACAAACCAGGACATCAGATGTGATGGATCAGTCTGAAAACTGAGCTAGAGCATAAACACCCGGGGACTAATTTGTTCAATGCAGTTCTCGTTGTCTGGGTAAAATACACCACACTTGAAGTTGGACCCACAGCATTTATCTAGAAACCGGTAATTCTTCTGCTTGTGGTGTGTTATGGTGTAACGGGGCCAATTGTCAATCACTGCGACCCACAGAGGAGTGGAAGACACCTCTGCCAGTACCTGCCGTGTAATTAGCGTTAAAACAAAACTCTTTGTGTTGAAACGCAGAGACAGGCACCTCACCTCGCAACCAAACCCTGACGGGTGGCATGACAGAAACATCTCCCTCTACGTCGAGCCGTGGAAGTTTCATTGATCCAGAACACAAAACCACTTTCACAAACTAATTAAAAAAGCATTTGAACTATGTGCCACCCATTCTGCAACTGCTTCTCCTGAGGTTTGTGGGTTTGGGAAGCCGCAGTGAGAAAAGCCACCTAAAATCCACCTGTTGGCCCCGGGGCTTAGGAGTAAACTAGAAAAAAAGAAGACTGCAACCGTAAAAGGTAAAAATCATGTGATTTATTAAAACCTTTTATGTGTCTTGATTGTCTTGAGCCAAAATGGAACTTGGTCAGAAATAACAGTTATCGCCGTTTTAGTCAAACCTTTAAAATAATGCAATCCGTCTGCCTCTAAACCAAATTTTAGCTCAGTATCTGTAAAACTGATTGTATCACAATCTGTTTTTGTGTTGTCTAAGGTTCATAAGGCAGCCATCTTGAGTGACTCTAAAAGTCAATTAGTAGTAAACGTATATGTAATTATCACTTTCTGACCCATTAAGTGGATGATTGTTTTGGTAACTGAGCAACATTTTCCAAAATGAAGGCCCTGGTAAGTGAAATGTCCAGTCTTGGTTTCATCAGCCCTGTGGTCCTTTGTCTTGGACACTTGAGTAAAAAGAAGGGAAGAGCTGCCAACTGATCACCACCTGATGGTGAGTTAAATCTGGTGGAAGAAGAGACCACAGGACAGACTCAGCAAACTCAAACAGACAGTGAGTGTGAATTGGGAACTTCTGGCCATAAATTCACACCACCGGGAGAGTTTTTCTTACGTACCAGGGAAGGTCAAGGACATGGAATCTGAATGGGCCATGTTTAAGGCCTCTCAAAGGTCAATGGTGCTTCTTGCAGTCAGAAGACTAATTGGAGGAAGTCATCTTGAAAAAGACCTTTAGGTCTTGGTTGTCCCGGAGGACTCCTGAAGCAGCTGACAGATACAAGATAACCAGAAGCACAGCCGCTTCTGTGGTTGCAGATCAAAAATTCCAGCATGGAAGGAATTCGAAGACGGACTTGCATTTGGCTCCAAGGGTTATTAAACCATTCAGTGCTTCAAATAAATAAAAAAATAAAAAAATAAATAAATAGATAAAAGAAAAAAAAGCGGGTCCACATCCCAGGTTGTGCTTGGCTTAGCTGAGGAACTGCTGACCTGCACTGAGAATACTGTATTGTCGAAATGTGGAAGAAACGCTTTGAGGATCTTCTTCATCTGGTCACCATGTTCACCTTTGAGGAGGCCAAGTGTGAAGACTCAGGTAAAGAGTACCAAGACTGTATCACTACCTTGACGTGGTAGTTAAAAGCTTCTTGACAACAGAGTGCCTGGAGTGAACGTGATTCACCCCAAATGCTGAAGGCTCCGGATGTTCTGGTTTAGTCACGGGTGACATGTCTGTAAAATGTCACAAAGAGGACTGGGTCAATGTCTGCGGAGTGGCCACTGAATGGGACTAACTATAACTCTCTGCGTCCCCAGGGAAGTTTCTCATGAGCCATGCCGACAACCGCTGAGCCTCCTAACCAAAAAACATTAAATAAGATAGCTATATTAATAAATAAAGTATCTGTCTGTCTCCTGATGCATGCTCAATAATCCAGGTAGAAAAATCTAAAAAAGCTAAGTCTGGTCCTCTGGACATTCAAAAAAC
>JARVGQ010000781.1:23254718-23265297 GCA_031762355.1 Hypsolebias martinsi
ACAAAACGGCTCTGCAGCGCCGTGAAAGACGCGTAATCGCGCGACACAACGAATCGATGATGAAATTCGTTGCCAACGCTTTTAATAATCGAAAATTATCGATTTTATTGATTCGTTGTTGCAGCCCTAAACATAATTAAATGACATGATGATGTATCTTTAAAAAATGCACAATAATATGAAATATGCTTTTCTTTTTATTTATCATATTTAAATACAAATTTATATCTTAGCTGAGCTTAGTTATCCAAACTATGCTTTTTGACTAAAAATACCCTAAAATGTTTTGGTTATATTTGAAAATTTCTTATATTTAAATTATTATTTAAATTACTTTGTAAATTATATTTTAAATATGGTAAAAATTTAGGATCTGTCTTTTGTGTTGTTTTTGTGTTACTTTTAGATTTGTTTTCTATGTGTTTTAATTTTTACTGGAGTCCCTGGTAATATGGGTTCATTCCAAGTCAGTTTATGTTCCTTTGCTCCAGCCCCGCCCACTCTCACCTGTTTTTACTGTTGACATTTTGCCTAGGTGCCTCCACTCTACTAATCAGCCTCTCTCCATACACTCCTTCAGCTTTCAACTCACGTTCAATTGAACTGTACATCAGGCAGGTCCAGTTCTCCTTCTTTGCTCCCCGTGTTGCTTCTACTGACTTGGCAGCCATATTTGTTTCCATATTAAAGTTTGTGTTTATTTAGTTTTCCCCTCTTGCATTTGCATTCCTGGGTTCAGTCTCCACAAACCGTGACAGAATGTTGGGATCCCTGTTAAACTTCACTACGTTTAGAACAAACAAACAAAACATTCAGCTTTCATTTTGCTGTAAAGACAAAGCTGAACAGAAACATCCGTCTCCAAGATGAACGTTTAGAGACATTGATGCATGCAAAGAGAATATTTAAAAGTTTTTTTTTTTTTATTAAAAAAAAGGTCAAATACTTGTATTTGTTGCATCTTATTTAAGATTTAGTTTGATATAAAACACAAGTATGAAAATAAAATACAAGTCATTTTGTAGCAAAAACCTGGATGAACTGAGTTTCTTTCCTTAAAGAAAATGTTTATACAACTTATCTTACAACTTACTTTTATATAACTTATCTTTAGTGCATGTGATGCACAACATAAAAACTACAAACTTTAAGTTCAGGTCTATTTAAATTGTGAAGTTTAAAAACAAACTACACCGATAAACATTTTTTACATCAGTTTGAGTAAAAAAACTTTTATTTAACAGATGTTTATGAGAAAATTCAATATCATTAACATGAAATTTTAACAGTTTCTATAATATACCAGGATTTTTATCATAAAATTTGTCTTTCTAGAAAGATTCTTAAGTTCTGTCCAGAGTTCCTCCATCTCTCTGGATCGTTTCCTGGCCAAAGGCTTTCTGTTTGGCCTCAGGAGGATAAAAACAAGAGGCCATTCTCCGTGGAGTTGTTAGTGAAGTTGGATGACAGCTCAATGAGCTTTCTGCAGCGTTAGCAGGAAAACTAGCAGCATGGGATGATGGGAGATTTGAAAAGTGTTTTTATTTTTTATCCCTTCCCTACGGACTTCCTGCTCCAAGCCGATCAACGAAGACAACTTCACCGGAACTGAAGCCAAAATCCTCAGGAACTTCCCTGACCGCAGCTTTGATCGATCTGCAGGCATCCATTTTAACTTTAAAACATTCTTATCCTCATTCGTCTTTGTAGCCATAACATTGTGTTGTTCAGTGATTGTGGTAAAATATATGTAGGATCTATAAAATGTATTACTTATGTAATATGTTACTTTAAAATTAAGAGTAACATTAATATCAATAACATTTTTTTCAAATCCCAAAACAAGCTTTACATACTTTTTTTTCGACCTTGTATTTTTTTTATCCTTTTAATGTTTCGTAATGATTGTTTTTAAGACCTCTTGACTATGTCACTCTTAAAAATAAGATCTTAACCTTTGGGTTTATAAAAAAAAAAAAAATCTGATGAAATAACAAATGTTAGTTGTGAAGGTTTCAAATCCTGGAGTGCAAACTACGGTGGTTGACAGTTGCAAAGACAAAGACAAACAAAAAAACAAACAGAAAAATGTACCAACAAATGAATGCAAATACAAAATGCTAAAAAGCACTTTGTTTTGCTGGCTGTATGTTTTATTTTTCTATGACTATCTTCTGTGATTGCAGAATTCTTTTGCAGTCTTTTTCCTGTTGCAGTTTTTTTTTTCCATGTGTTTACAGCGCATTTCACTGTTTGCGATGCGTTTGCACCCGTCGGCCACCGTAGCAACCCCCCCCCCCCCCACCAAAAAAACAAAAACCTTAACTTTATTTGAACGGAAACCAAAAGTCTTACTCAGAAACAATGACTGTGTGAGGAGAGCAGGGAAGCTGTAAGGACTGGGACTGTTGAGGAAAGAGGCTGCAGCTGTGACTAATGACACAGAGAACAGGTGTAACTGGGCGTGGCCAGCTGACAGGAATAAGTGGCTGAAACAATTGAAGGAAAACACAGGAAGAGAAAACTAAACAGAAACAACTCAATCAAACTTCAAACAGACAAATAAGCTGAACCCCACGGATTGGCCCCTGAGCAAGGCCCTTAACCCCCACCATCTGCTCCCTAAAAACAGGTCTCTCTTGAAAATGAGTTCTTGTGGCTCAATGAGACTACCTGGATAAATAAAGGTAAATGGAAAACATAAGTGAGAGGGTGAATTGTTTACATTTCCCTGCAGACCTGTCCATTTGTCTCCCGCCGACAGACACCATCTTTTTATGACCCAAAAAATGCACGCACGCACGCACGCACGCACGCACGCACGCACGCACTATGTAACATTTAAAGACATGCATGATGGTTAGATTTAAAAGTGTATTCCGTCTGTACGTTACTGTAACAACGAGCTGTTTTGGGGTTGATACAAGTGTAGCAGTGCATCTCACTGGGCTGAAACTGGTTCTGACTCTGAGGCAAATTATCTAAGCAGCACCATCAAAATGAGGAATTCCCTGATGTGTTTCCTCGTTTGTCACCTAATTAATTCCCAGGGTTGGAGTCACGAGCACTGGCAGGATTAATCATGGTCGCGCAGCGACGAGGACCTGATAATGAAATCAGATTAGGAATTGGATTACTGGTGCCATCACGAATGATTGCTGCCCTTCCCTGCAATTAAAAGTCCATTTAGGCTGTGTCCTCATTCTAGAACTTTTAACACATGAAACTTTCAGGCCCGGTCAACCTCTGCACCCACAACTAATCTACTGAATGCATTTCCTGATTGCCGCCACAGCCAAGTGGTCCATTTTACTGATAATGAGCTCTAATGTCCCGTCGAAGTGGGAAAGACAGAGAATCTGTTGAGCAGAGAAGCCAGATCACCTTGAATACTTTGTCTCCCTTTGTACCGTTTATCACACCGATGAGGCCGACTTGACCTTGTGTCAAAATCCGACTCCTGTTCCGGCTGCTGGTGAGAATGACCTTGCTCTCACAAAGATAGTCTGTAAGGGTTTCAGAGAGAACAGGAAGTCAGAAATCCCTTTCAGACTGTCTGCTGTGAAATATAACGGATGTAGTCAAGGACTGCAACAGTCTGTGGCCTTGTTCCCTCTTACGTTTTCAAAAGCTCTAACCTATTAAAGCCTAGCAGTCCTTGAAGGAATGCATCTCACCCGCCGCCTTCTGACCGGGTTTAAAATAAAAACCATCTTATCAGTAACAGAGCTACAGCCATGTTGGTCCATCACGTTTAAACCATTCTGTCTACTGGACAAGAAGACGGAAACATTATCAGTAAATCATAAATCAGACGCAACTCGTCCTGTTTTACGTCAGTTAGGAATCCCAAAATATTTCTTTGTTTATTTTTTATTTCTTTAAAGCCAGATTTTCGTGTTTCCTTCACATCTCACAGCAGTTTGGACTTTTTTCCCCGGTCATTTGAACAGAACTGATAAAGATTGTCTCCTTCCTAGTCCGCACCATGGAACCCAGAACCCATCTCCTTCCTGTTTCCTCTTTCCTGGTTCATAGGATGAAACGCAGAAACCTGTATGTTGGACCCTGGTTTAGTGCCTCTTCATTCTTTTCTTTTTACACGATTCTGTTTGGTTTTTAGTCCGGCACTCAGGTTTTTGTGTCCTACGTTCCTGCTCAGGATTCTGGTCTTGTTCTTCAGGCTCACCTGTCCGCAGGTGTGATCGACAGGTGTGTTCTCTGTCAATGATCCAGGAGATCTAAGCTTCTAGTTTTTACCTCAGTCTGCACCCGGTCCTCATGGCTCAGACTGTGAGTCAGTCCTGGTCTGGGTCCTATGCAGCTCCCGTCACGTGATTGTTTTTGTAAATAATTTTTTTTCATAAAAAGTTCAAATTTAAAACATACTTAATAGGTAAAGTTGAACTCTGGTCAGAATCCTTCTTGATTGTTCATTTTAAAGTCCTGTGATGGGTCCCAGAACCTCCTGTCAGAGGACTAAAGGTACACAGAGGACAACATGTCCTGGTTGTAAAACCCCTGCAGTATCTCAGCTCCTCTCTGGGCCTTCAGAACCAGGCATGGCTCGGTCCCTGGCATCAGGGCTCTGTGCCGGGCTTTATAAGGCTCTGAGCGAGAACTGAGCTATTCCTGGAGCTCTCTGTGCCCGGGAAGCTTTGTTTGGACCGGCCCAGACCCCCCTTTCTTCCTCGTGTCACCTCTTAAATCTTAAAAAAAAAAAAAAAAAAAAAAAAAGAAAACTGAGTCAGTTGGTTTTGGTGTGCCACCCTGTGAATATTTTGCTAACAGATAGGCTTGACTACAATGCTCCTGCCACAGCCTTGTCTGATGTTTCGGACAGTAAGAGAAGAACAGATTGATTTTCCATCATGAACTTTTTTTTTTTTTTGAGGATCTCTTCCTCTGCTCAGCCTCAGCTGTCTGACGGCAGGATGGTACGGCTGCTGGTGTTTACACCAACGGGTCCAACTGTTCTGTTCGCCTCTGCAGTGAATTGATGATCCCAACGGAGGGGGCCCGAGTTTTCTGACGGGGAGTTAGAAAGACACGTGCTCAGCTGGGCAGGGGGTGACGGGAAGGTGAGGTCCAAACACCTGGACAACCACCCTGATTGTTATTACAGTTAGTCATTTAGTTACTCTTTCAACCCATCTTATATTTTAGAAGCTAAGTTAAACTTTATTTACCGGTATGATCTGACGCCCTAACGGAGATTAATTTGTGCAGATTAGCTGATTGAACCCTTAACCGTCTCATCCTTCATACCTGACAAAAATCTGATATTAAACGTTTCCACTCATCGTGGGCATGAAAATTATAATTTATTTGATTAGATTTTGGGTTTCCAACATGATATAACACAACTTCAGTTTTTTTTTTTTTTTTTTGGTTTGTTTTTTTGTACGCCTGTTGAAAGGCAGACATTTCACGGTATAGTTTCTATTTGTCAGTAAACTTCCTCTTGTCCAAGATAAATAAATGAAACTTCATACAGACATGCATCATCTCTAGATAGTGTCTTGTAGACTTTTAATCACCCCACTTCTAAGGTCAAGGTCACAAGTCAGAGTCAAAGTTTGTGCCATTGCTATAGATTGCTGTATAGTAGTTGACAACAGGCCTATGATGTGCTGTATGTTTTACCCTTTTTTTTCTTTTAAACAAGAATTGATGGAAATGTTTAAATTTTTAGTGGATTTCTTCTGATCTAATTATACACACAAGGTCAGATATTTCTATACATTAATCTAAACCTGTTGGTGGAGATATTTTAACTCCACTGGCTTCTCGTGATTGACCACATCTGGTCATTTCTCTTTTAAGTTATTTATTTGATAGCATTTACTAGAATAAGAAAAACTCTCCTGTACACTTGTTGAAATTTGGTTAATATCCCTCAGCAAGTCGGCCTCAGACTGTTTGTCTCCATCGTCCATCTTCTGGTAAATTTCCAGCTGATATTTGACTGCTCTTCTTTTTGGCAGATTGATTTTTGAATGAGCTTCAACTCGGAACCCACAAATCCTCAGTCGGATTGAGATTGGGGCTGTGGGCTAGCCACATCTGGTCATAGCATCTTTTATTCAACCAGGAACCAGTTCTGATGTGCGTTTGGGATCATTGTCCTGTTGGACCCAATTGTGTTCAAGTTTCAGTTGTCCAACTGATGGTTAGAGAAGAAGTTGGAGGCAGTCCTCCTCAATTTGTATCACAGCATGATACTACCACCACCATGCCTAACAGTTGGTTCAGTATTCAGAGGTTTGACTCCTTCAAACTTAAGCTTTTGTCTTTGTGTCCAAGTCCAGTCTGACTAGCAAACAGAGAACATTTGGCTTGTCCATCAAGTTTGAAGGTGTCTTTTGGAGGCAGAGCTTCTTTCTTTGTCCTCTCAATTCATGGTGATGTCAACCAGACCTCACTGGTGGACAGGGACACTGTTCTAGTCAATACAAAAAAAAAAAAACGGAATTAAAATTTAGAAAAAATGTGTAAAAAGCTTTTGTTTCCAGCATATCTTGAAGCAATGCATATCGGCTACCATGCTGCATGGCGAACTTTTAACAAAGATGTTGCATGATTTGTCAGCTTTCAGAGTTTTTGTTGGAGATGAGTCTCAGCTTCCACAAAACCAAATCTTCTGGCCTAAAATCAGGCCTCAGTCATAACACTGAAGCCTTGTGTGTCATTTTGACCCAAGGGTAACTACTGTACAGGTAGAGGATTAATTTAATATGAATGTTTTTGGATTGTTGGTGGAAAACAGAGTACATTTCTTGAAATTCTTTTGATTGATCCAGTCTAGAACCACTTAGAACCTCTGACCCAAAAGCACACATTGTTTCTGTGAATCATTGGGTCTGCAGAGAAGATTAAGTGCCTTGGAGGTTCCTGCAGTAACTTATCTGATGTATACAGTTTGACTGGTGTCTACGCTCTCTCTCTCTCTGTAGCTGTTTGTGTTGGAAACAGGTGCCCCTGGGTTCTGGTCATCACAAGCTCTGTCAGATTGAGTGTGTAAAAATGTCCTGGAAGTTGTTGTAAAATCCGGAGTTGTCAGGTTAATAAAAAAGCTTGGTACGGCCCAGAATGCAGCCATTACTTGTGAGGAAGAGTTCGGAGCATTGTGCTTACCTTTCTTAGTCAAAGTGAGCCCAGTACTAAAGGTGGCGTGTACAACTCAACTGAGGGCTGATGAGAGAAGAGGTTGCAGCTGCAGCTATTGAAACCATGAACGGTGTGGCAGGGCTGAGGAGCAGAGGCTATCTGTGGAGTTCTGAATGAAGTGGCTGGTGGGCACAGAGGAACACAAACTGAACACATGGGGGACGGAAAACGATGAAGCAAAGAAACTGAAATTAGTTCAAAACAAAAAAATACACAAAAAAATGCAACAGCACAAAAATACGCGTGATTCGTCTCATGATCTCTTGATTAAACACAAATAGAAGTTGTACCAATAATGCAGAAACTAATAATAATAATAATAGTAGTAATAATAATAATAATAATAATATTGCAAAATAGCAATTAAACCCCCCCTTAAATACATTCAAACAGATTAATTTAACTGTTTACAAAAATGAAAAATTTAAAAATATTTGAATTATTTGCATATTGACATATAGGTTTGATAACAGTTCTGACTGAGGTCCAGTCTGAATTATTATTTATTTTAAACTGATAATTTTTCTCTTTTCATGCATTTTAATAAAACAATATTGTAATATCCTGATGCACCACTAGGCGGTGAAAACATCCAAACCAACAAGAAAGTTCATGCTCAATAATCCAGGTACCAAATCCAATAATTCTCAGTTTGCTACCTGGATTACTGAGCATGAACTTTCTTGCCTTGAACCACATTGGCTGTGCCTGCCTGGGAGGAGTCGACGAGGGACAGGACGGCCCCCAGAAACCATCTTAGCTCCAGCAAACTTGTTGGTCCACTTAAGGTGTTTACTGCTTGGTGGGGAAACAGTTTGCCGGAACTCCTCCTTCTGATGATGCCCTCCGGATGGAGGGCAAAACTTCTCTATAAAAAAGAAACTGCCCAGATGACCCGACTGAGAATTATTGGATCCAAACCAACAACTCAAACTACGGAGAGAGAACGTTGTCACTTCAGATGAAATTTCTCATCACACTCTTCTTTTATTTGAACCCGTTAAAAATTTTATTTGAACATTTTTCATTAAACTTTGTTTTCTGGAGAAAAATAAATCTTTAAAAATGGCTCTGCTCTTTTGGATTTTAGTGGTGGTGCATGAAATGAGCTGGTACATCATGGGTTTTGGGAAGCTCTGTGGCTCTGATTCACACAGATTCATCATCAATCAAGTTTGCAAAGTGAAAAAGACATACAACATCTGTGTTTTTAAGAGTTATCTGGAGTGCTGTGAGCAACACTGAGGTGTCTGTGTAAATTGGTCCAAACCCTCAATCTGTATTCGGTTCAGCTCCGATTTTGGCCTTAGTGGAATATCAGCAGACCTGAAGTCCAGCACCACCCTTCAGCTTCTCTCAGCTGACAGACTTTGTTTCAGCTCCTGTCCCTGATTTTTTTACACAAAATGTCTGACGGTTTGTTCTCTCCTGCACCTTTCAGCGTCCGCCAGCTGGTTAAAAATATAAATTTCTTTTCGGGACACAGACGACGAGCAGATGGGCTGCTTGTTCTTTCTTCGAATCAACACCTACCTTCTGCTGCATCCGAGGTCTTGATAAATTTCAAAAATATATTTTATTTTACTTAATTTTTTTTCTCACTCAGACTGACATTACAAAAACTGTAAGGATTTCATAATGTCTCTGCCAGTTCTCAGGTTTTATGTATCAGAACATAAAACATTTCTGGTCTTTACCAGGTTCTGAAATTATTTCAATTTAACTTCAAGTTGAAAACAAGGCGGAAAGATATCAGCAATTACACTTCGAAGAAGCAACTGTCAATCTGTGAAGGGTCAAAGGTAATTTGAAGTCCATTGTTCCGAAGCGAGGGAGAATATTCACAAGTGGAAAACACTGAAGACATAGCGGTCAGTCTTCCCTGAAGAGGTAGTAAATTCTCCCCGCAGATCAGACCATGCTATGCTAAAAAAATGAGCTCCACCTCAGTCTCTACAGGCCTCAGTCAGCAGGTCAAATGGTAAATGGTAAATGGAGCTTACTTATATAGCGCTTTCTAACCCCCTATGAGGGGCCCCAAAGCGCTTCACAGTACTAGCCATTCACCCATTCATACACACATTCACACACCGGTAGCGGTAGACTGCCATGCAAGGCGCCAGCCAGTCCTACCGGGAGCGTTGAAACAACATTCATAGATTTTTAAAAAAACATATATATTTTTTTTTTATTATTGTTTTAATATATTTGGAAATCTCAATTTTAATATGAACTATTATACAGTATATGGCTTTGATGTGTAATTGTTTAAACTAAGATGTGAGCTTATGTATAAAGCTTTTATGATTTTGTTCTTCTTTTAAAAAGGAGGGGGGTGCTCGTAAGCCCATTTGGGGATTTTATGATCTCTACTGCATATTTTTAAAACTTTTCCTTTATGTGTGTTGTTTACTTTTTGTGCAAACAATAAAATAACAAATTCACAACAAGTTATTTCTTACTGATACAATACTTCCATGTACAGTACTTTATGAAAGGCAATTTTTGCCAAAGTTGTTTATCTCAGGAAGCCAGCAGTTGCGTCAAATCTTTGTTGCCATACCCCATTCTGACCCGGCAAGGAGGCGACAGTGGAAAGGAATGACTCTTTTCAACAGCAAGAAACCACAAACAGGGGCAGCCATCTTCCTTAGCACGTTTGATATTTGGAGGATAGGAAAGAGAATCAGACAGACACAGAAAGGGGATCAAGGTGGAGTTACTATGGGAGGAAATAACATAAAATGTAAATTACATGTTCAAAAGTGGTAGAGAAAATTAAGATACAACAGAGTGAGATGTGATTGGTTTATCTTCCAACAGTTTAAGCATATAGCATCATAACTAAGGGATAGCCCAGGAAATTGCATCAATAAAAAAATTGTTAAAAACAAAAGTCTTGTGTCCAAAGAACGTCAGCCTCACAGACAAAAACTTAAAGTTGGTCTCACCAGAGAGAAACCTGATTACTGAAAACTCTGCCTCCAGTTCTACTTTTAGAAACTCTAGGAACCACAAGTAAACCTTGACGCAAAACACTCTGGACAACATGGAACAATGAGATGTTTAAACATAAAATGGAGCTGGGAGTTTTGTGATAAAGATTTTCAATTGCATTCCGAATGAGAGAACTTCCTTTGAAAATGTGACGTGAAAGTGTTTTGCTGAATGATTTGGAAAAATAATTAACAGAAAGGAAAAACTGAAATAAATAAACAAATAAAAAAGTAACTGAAAGGATAATTTTTAAAAAGCTGACATGAAAAGAAAAAAATGAAAGGAGCATACAAGTTGAACTTGTTTTAAAAAAATCATAAAAATGTGGAAACGAGACACACACACACACACACACACACACACACACACACACACACACACACACACACACACACACACACACACAAAAGTA
>JARVGQ010000781.1:23267215-23282416 GCA_031762355.1 Hypsolebias martinsi
TGAACCCACACGTTGAACCCCCCCCCCCCCCCCCCCAACACACACACGCTCAAACTGTCAGCGCACGGCTCACGTTTGTCTGTCTCACCCTCCCCCACCCAAAAAAAACAAAAAACTGTCTCTACATGCAGCACGCAGCTTAGATGTGTTTGTCTCTCCTCTGCCCTGCTCCAAAACAGTAAAACTGTTGGTGCAAACAGAGCTCAGCTTTGTCTCTGTCAGCATAAGTGCTGTGCAGCTCAGGACGTGTCTCTGTCCGTTCGTCTGCATGCCCCCCCGGAACAAAATCATCACGGATGAGATGAGCTGCCCACCATGGCAAGTTATCTAGGGGAAACACTGATAGAGGTAGAGAAAGCTGCTTGAAGAAACAGCAAAAAGCTACATGAGAATTTACTAGGCCATACAGAATTATCAGCGGAAGGTGCGGGGTCAAGACAATGTAAGGAAACAAGCTAATGATAGCTTGTTGACAGTAGTGAGAAGATGCGTGTCGAACCGGGCCAGTGAATTAATCCAACGGCCTGCAGTTTGCTGACGTCAGCTCTGCAGCACGACCTGGCCCGCATGGAACCCGGGGTCTCTTGAAGTGAGCTGGACCGTTTAGGACAAAGACTCAGAACTCAGGCCCATGCTGGGCTGTCCGAACCTTTCAAAGTGTGCAACATATGAAATAGAACTGTGCATAGAAATGTAAGATGTGCAAATATGGTTATAGACGTGTACAAACAAAAGCAGCATTAAGTTCAGCTAAAAGCAGCAAAAATGTAGCTACACAAGCTAAAGTAGCAGAGAACTCTCATTTAAGGGGCCCATGTGACAAATTTGTTGGGGGGGACGGTGTTAAGAGCCTTGCTCAAGGGCCCAGAGTGCGGCAAATGAGGGAAGAGGCATAGCTAGCTAGCTAAATAATAGCCAAAAATGAAAAGTATTAAAACTCAATATAAAAGAAGCGAAAGGCTGACTTAAAAACGTAGCTAAAAGCAAAAAATAAAGCAAAAATACTAAACTTGGAAGCAAAAACGGCAAAAGGCAAGATAAAAAAATAGAGGGTGCTGACTGATAGCTAAAAAGTACCTGTAGCTGAAGCAGATTTCCAAGTTAACAATGTTTGTAAGGAGTTAAAGATAATGTGTTTTTCTGGTGGAACAATTTGTTAAGAAGGTCACATTTTTCAAAAAGTATAAACGTAACAAAAATTAAAATCCACAGCACCCATCTCCTGCATGAACCGAATGTTTTCATGTACAAAGTGCTGACATACCACAAAGTGTGCAGAAGAAATCTGATAATTCAGCCTTTACATGGATAGTTCTGGATGGGTCTGTTGAGCCGTTGTTGCCTCCGTTTAGGTTTCCTCAGGTGTTTTTCTTTGCTGGACTCATTTTTTTGTTCCCTACCAGCTGAAAACTGTTTGAATTTGATTCAGTTTTAGGATTCTGGACAAATCTGTTAGAACTGAACCTGTTAAGTCTGGAATAGATTCTTCTGTTTAAATTTACAAACATAAAATATGAATGAGCTGACCTAGAGGCACTGCTGCTCAGTTAACCGTTGCCTAAAACATCTTTGATCACAAACTGGCAACTTTTGTCAATTTCAGGCTGAAAGCAATGTGTTCAACATAATGGCACTTCTATGTTTAACTGTCAATAATGGTGTACCACAAGGCTCAGTCTTAGGACGTGCACTCTTTACAATCCACATAAGTAATGTAGGTCAGAACATTCCTGACGTATCCTTGCATTTCTATGCAAGCTGTTTGTCGTGCTAAATCAGCTGCTAAGGTTTTCCAGCTTTTACAGTCTGCATTCGACACCATTCAGTCTGATTTGTTCCATCTCAAACTGGTGCTAAATGCTGATAAAACCAAAGGGATGTTTTCAAACAGGAAGTTGGTACCAACAGTCCTTCCTTCTATCTTATTTACAAATGGTGTTCCTGTTGAGTTTGTGGATTCTTACAAATACTTGGGGATCTTGGTCAATGCACGTAAGTTGCATTAAGTTGCATGTTGAAAACGTGATAAAAAAAAAAAAAGAAAAAATTAAAATAGGGTTTCTCTTTCAGAAATAGATCTTGTTTAACTCTGAATGCTAGGAAATACCTTGTAACTGCTACTTTCCTTCTGGCCATTGACAATGGTGACATTTACATGAATGCTCTTGCAAGCTCCTTGCAGGTGTTGGATGATGACTACCATGGCACGCTATCATTCATAACTATATGTAACTACTGTACCCATCACTGCACCCTGTATTCTCTGGACATTTGGTCATCATTAACTTCACGCAGACTCCCACTGGTACATTTTCATCTTTAAATCACTCCTTGGTCTGCTGCCTTCATATATATCCTCCCACATGTCATGTTGTCAGTGCAGCTACAGCGTGCGCTCTCATTGTCATCATTACCTGCAGCGTTCCCTCAGTACGAACTGAACTTGGCAAAAAGGCCTTTTCTACTCTGCTCCTGTAACCTGGAACACCTTGCAACAAGAACTGAAGCTGCCAACTTTGATTTCTCTAAGGGATTTAAGTTACGTTCAATGCAAAAATCAAAGCAGACATGTTCCTGTTTTTTTAGTATTTTATCTCATTTCATAATGTAGCTTGATTTTATTTTGTTTATTACCACTACTTGTATTTACTTTTATTTTATATGCATTTTATGGCTGTTTATTGTTGTTTACCTCATCTGTGGTTTGTCTAAAACAGGTCTCTCTTGGAAATGAGTCCTCATGACTCAATGAGACTAACCTGTGTGAATAAAGGTTGAATTAAATAAGACTCACCATGCCCCCCTTGTCTTCCCCCCCGCCACCCAAAGAACAGTCTTTGTCCTCATGTCCCTCCTTGGGAGAGTCAGGGGGTGGTGTTAGGACGAAGGTCCTGTAATGAGCTTACTGAAAGGCATCCTTATGAAGAGTCCATTTCACACATGACTGTGCCTCCATCTTCTGCTGTGAATGAGCCGAAAGAGGAAAAAAAGGGTACAGGCAGATTCCAGCTGATCTCCTTAAGCTGCCAGGGCTCAGCTGAACTCATCCAGGAGCCAAAGCTCGGCTGAAGGTGTCTCAGGCCTCCACTTTGCATGAGAAAACCAGGATTAATCCAAATATTTATCCATGCTGAGAGAGATGTTTTCCCAGTCGAACCCCCCAAAAAGAAGAACTCTGCTGATGGTTTCTTTTCTTTGGAACCTCTAAGGTCAGAGTCTGGTCTGTGATCCTGAGCGTCCTTTCTTTAGAAAGTTGCACAAATCTACCACCTCATCCTGGTCATGGATCCATTTTGATCAGGTCTTTTGAGACCCTCTGCAGAGAGGTATCCATGGCAACCGCTGCCAAAACCACAGCGTCTCGTGAGCTCCCTGGTTTCTCCTTCGGTGCACAAGTTCAGCAAGAGATAAAGGCTCAGCGCTCCTCCAAGGAACGCATATCACCCGCTGCTTTACCGAGCTCATCTAAAGATTTCATGTGATTCAATAGAGCAGAAACTGGTGACCACTCAGCTACTACCACTCCAAAGGTCAGCTCAGTTAAACTGACTGAGTTGCAGCGGGCTTCGTGTTAGTTTTTGCGTTTTTGAAGGCGATCCATGGTTTCCTTTGAGCTTTAGGTCGTGTTAATAATAATTTCCAGATTTTTACAGTTTTTGACCTCTTGATGTTTCACAGACGACCTCCTTAAGATTAGCAGGGATGAGCTTAAATTAATACTTATGAAGCATTCACACTACTGTGATCTATTTCTCTTCCGTACATTTTTAGGCATTTTTCTCATTCAACAATTTTTGTCCTATTTCAACAAATCATATATCAAAACCTTCAGCTTGTTCAGGACAAGGGTGCCATGACTTGTAGTATTGGTGCAACTTTAGCTTCTTGAAAAATTTAGCTTTTTCTGCCATTTTTTTTCCTCATAGAAAATGAATTTAGCTCATTTTACATCCTTCAGATCTTTAGATCTGTTACAACCTTTTACGGCTCCTTTCACATTTTGTTCTGCTTCAGCTTCTGTCAGCTTACTTGTGCTAATTTAAACTTTTTTCAGCTTCTTTTAGCTATTTTCAGCTGTAATTTCAGCTATTTTGTATTCAGCTTTATTCTGCGAACTTCAACAGATTTGTATCCTGATGTACGCTCAGGACGAAAGAAGAAAAGCTTCTACAATTTGTTTTTGTTTTGTTGTTTGAACATCCAGAGGACCTGACATAACTTTTTTAGATACAACAGATTTGTACTTCTTCTAACTTCTTTCTGCTAATTTCAGCTTGTTGTGCTCCTTTCAGCTTATTTATTTCATGTTGCTGTGTTCATTCCTACTCATCTGCTTACACAGACTCATGTTCCTGCTGCTGTTTGGCATATTGTTTTTGTACTAATAGTGCTTAGCATATTTTTAGTTTGACATTTTTCTTAGAACTTAGATCTTATTACTGTTTTCCTTTTACATTTGACACTTTTGTTGGATATAACTGGGAGCCTGTGTACACAATTTCATTCCACCACATGTGGTCCGTATGACGAATAAAAAATAACTTTGATTATGACTTCGTCTGCAAATTTCTGCTTCTTCTGCCATTTCAGCTACCATTTCACAGTTTTTATGCAAATTTAAGCTTTTTTAGCGAATTCCACATTTTTTGCACCCAAGTTTTTCAACCTAAATCAACAACATGTGCTCTCCTCCCCTTATTGTAATTTCAGCTTTTTTCTTATTTTTTTTTGCTACTTTTCAGCAGTTTTTGGGGCTAATTTCAGCTTTTTTCAGATACCGGTAATTTCCACATTTTTTGCTCATTTCTGCTTCGTTAAGCAAACATGTTCTTTCTACTTTCTTCTGCCAATTTAAGCTTGTTCTTCCTTTTCAGCTACGTTTTAAAGCATTTTTAAAGCTAATTTTAGCTGTTTTCAATATAATAAAAAAATTTCATGGCAATTTCTGCTAATTTCAGCCTAATTAATATATTTAGACTAATTTCATTTGTATATTCTTGTCCTTTTTTTCTAGTTTTTTTAAAGCTGTTTAGTGCTAAATTTAGCTTTTTCAGCTAGTTCCACATTTTTTGAGCTCAATAGTCAAGTCAAGTCAACTTTATTTCTAGAGCACATTTAAAACAGATAAACTGTTATCAAGGTGCTTAAAAATATAATACAATACTGCTCCTTCCACTTCCTTCTGGTAGTTTCAAAGTCTTTTTGACTTGTCAACTACCTTTCAGCTTCCCCCCCCCCCCTCATTTCACCTTTTTTAATCTTATTTCCCAATTTATTTGTGCTCATTTCTGATTATTTAAACCTAATTCAATTCAGTTTGTGTAATTCAGCAAATGCATTCTTTCTGCTTTCTTCTGCTAATTTAGGCTTGTTCTTTCATTTCAGCTAGATTTCAGCATGTTTTTAAGCTAATTTCAGCTATTTCTCCTTAATTTCTTTTGCAATAAGCATTCACACTTCATTTTTGCAGGAAATGCAATTTCTCTGGTTTAATTTTCTTTAACGCCAGATATTTTATTCCAGGAGTTTTTATATCTTGACCCAGATTGATCCAGTTAGAGGAACGTCTCGACCAACAGTTTGTTGTTGTTTTTATTTAATGAAGTCCAAACCTTCGTCCTCGTTACGCTCGTTAAGCTCGTTTATAATTTAATTTCTTCACTCCTGGCTCGTCCCACCTCCGGTTTTCTCCTCTGCCTCCTGGTTTCTCGTCTTTTTATTTTCCGGTTTGTTATCTTCTCACCTCCCTTCCTCCCTGCCTTCATCTCTGAACTAATTTCTTGGGAACCTTTTTTTTGTTGTTGTTAATTTTTTAAGCATCTCAGTCATATACTGAGCTGTCACACAAACGCAGCATCGCTCCAGAATCTGAAATGTTTTAATTATTTTATATTTTTGCGTTAACTCTTAAGTCAGCATGTTTTCTTGTTTTTATTTTTTACAATTCTAATTACTTCTTTGTTTTATTTTAGCTGTGTAAAATGTTCAGCTTATTCAGAGGATGAGTGCTGTGACTTGTTTTTTTTGAAACTATTTATACTTTCAGAAATACGTAAACTTATAAATATTTTTCCCATAGAAACACATCAAAATATTTTCAATTTTTTTTTCATTCATTCAATTTTTATTTTTACATGTTCCTACAAAATAAAACAACACAGTTCCTCAAAGACTTAAAAAAAAAAAATCTGTTTCACCTACACGCTCTGATTTAGTCTTATGCTACTTTTAGCTTTTACTGAGTCTTTAGCTACTTTCAGCTCTCAAATCCTCTGTTACATTTGTTTAGCTAGTCTTTGGCTGCTTTAGCTACTGTTCTGCTGTTTTTATAATCTAGCCTTTCAACGTTTTTAACCAAGCTTCACGTTTTAGCTTTTAACCAATCTTGCTTCATTTAAAATTTGACCCTTTTTTTGTTGGTCATTTTAACTTTTGATGAACTTTTTGTTACATTTAGCTCTTAGTTCGCATTTGTCACTTTAAGCTATTGTTTTACTGCTTTTATCTAACCTATTGCTAGCTTTATCTTGCCTAACGCTATTTTAGCTACCATTTTGCTACCTTTAGCTTGTAGACAATTTACTGCTACTTTGTAGTTTTAACTATTTTTTTCTACTTTGAGCTCATTGCACCTTTAGCTACTTTTATTTAGAGTTTTTTTTCTGCCTTTTAGCTAGGCTTTTGTTTAAGCAGCTAACTTTCATCTCAATTTTCTCAGAATTTGTAAATGGTAAATGGTGCTTACTTATATAGCGCTTTCCAGCCCCCTATGAGGGGCCCCAAAGCGCTTCACAGTACCAGCCATCCACCCATTCATACACACATTCATACACCGGTAGTGGTAGTCTGCCATGCAAGGCGCCAGTCAGTCCTACCGGGAGCAACTCGGGGTTAAGTGTCTTGCCCAGGGACACAACGAGTTGTGCAGTGACCGGGGATCGAGCCAGGGACCTTCCGGTCCTGAGCCGGCTGCCCTGCCTCTACACCATCTCGGCCCCAGTTTGTGCAGAAACTTTTTCTGTTTTACTTTGATTCGGGGCTCCACTCTAACCAAGCTGAACTTTGGCTGTTTGAGGCAAAGGACTGTTAGTGACTTAAGAGGGCTTGGAAAAACGAGGAGCTCGACACAAACTCAGAACTAAAGATGTCAAACAGAGCTTTTGAGACAAAAGAATGTCTGGGCTTCTTCAAAAGGGGACAGGGTGACAGTCCAGCCTACACAGCAGGAGACTCGCTTTCCTGAGACATGAGGACAGTTGAGGATACATGAGAACATGAGGACAGTAGCCTGAAGCCTCTCAGAGAGACAAGTTTATTGTCAAACGCTTAGAAGAAAAATATTGAAACTACTACTTTCATCGAAACTGACGTTCAGAAAGTATTAGAACCAGATCCTGGTTCTGTTTGGTTCATCTCTGATTGAGACCTGGTTCTGTTTGGTTCAGCTGTGACTGAGACCTGGTTCTGTTTGGTTCAGCTCTGACTGAGACCTGGTTCTGTTTGGTTCATCTCTGATTGAGACCTGGTTCTGTTTGGTTCAGTGGTCGGAAACACAGAGAGCCTCGGGCCTCAAGTGTTTGTTTGAAATTCTATGCCTATGTTTCATTTTGTCAAATATTTAATTTTTCGTCTTTTAAAAAAACAAAGGGCTCATAACGTTTGAACCTGCACCACCAGAAGGAGGCGACCTCAAACACACCAACACAGTCGGATCTCCGCGTTAAAACCACCTGTTTATTCTCTTGAAAACAAAACAAAATGTTGGATCTTGATCCTCTTCCACGTAGAAATTTGAATTATTGTGTAAATATTTATGAAGCATTCACTATTGCGATCCATTTTCCTTTCCTTATGTTTTTCAGTGCAATTCTTGTCCTGCAGTACTCAAGCTAGTTCAACAAATCATAAATCAAAAACATTCAACTCTTTCAGGACAATCCTGCTATGACTTTTGGGTTTGGTGCAACTTTAGCTTTTTGAAATATTTAGCCTTTTCTGCCATTTTTTTCCTTATAGAAAATTGAGCTTTACAACCTTCCTTTTATTGCTCCTTTCACATTTTATTCTGCTTTAGCTTCTTTCAGCTTCCTTGTGCAAATTTAAAAAAATCAGCTACGTTTAGCAGTTTTTCAGCTGTTTTGCACACCTTTCAGATTCTTTCTGCTAACTGCAACATTTTTGATTCTCTTCTAACTTCAGCTTCATTTCTCTTTATCTAGCTGTTTCCTACTTTGAACTTTTCCTGTTACTTTTAGTTTTTATGTAGCCTTTATGTTCTAGTTAGCATTTTACTAATTTTATCTAGCTTTTCGCTATTTTTAGAGTTAAGCTAACCTTTTTTCACTTGGTGTTTTAGCTAACGTTTTGCTAATTTCTCTAGCTAACCTTTTGCTACCTTAAACTAGCTTTTTGCTATTTTTAGAGTTAAATTAACTGGTTTATTTATTTATTTATTTTTTTACTATTTGTTGCTGGCAGCCTTTCACTTCTTTTACTCTTGAGCCAGCCTTTTGCTACATTTTAGCTTCAAGCTAGATTTTGATAATTTTAGCCAGCATTTTGCATCTTTTAACTGTAAGAACTCAGTTTTATCTCCTTCATTAGCCAGTCAGAGCTCAGTGCTCACGCTTTGGTTTAACAGAAAACTGTTTTTCCAGATTTTTTATGGTTTTCTTAAAAATGTAATAATTATGACAACAGGGGAGCAGTGACAACTGGAAAAACAATAAAAAGTTAGTTTGCTTCGAAATTACTTAACAAGTACTTTATATGTTCTAAAAAATGATCAAACATATTTTTCATTGTTTTTCAAGTGTTTGGCTGCTTTACTTCAAATTTAAATAAAAAGGGTCCGTTTTTTCCCCTGCCTTTATATTGTCATTCACTGCTATGGAAGGCAGGTGATCATGTATTTACCTGCATTTCTCCTGTTCATTAAACATATATTTTAGCATCAATGTTTATACACAGCATTTGTTGGTATTTGGAACAAGAGTCTGTGCAGAGACGATGTGTCATAACGACTTTAAAGTTTTGATAATTTAGATATAGTTGTCACAGCCATAAATATGTTCAAGCCTTTTTACCACCCAGAATTAGTGATAGACCCTATAATTCTTCCTGAAACTGAACCTGAAACAGAGCAGTCAGGTTTTACATTTTAAGATTGTTTATTGTTAAACTTTGACTTGTTCCCTCAATTTATTTGGCGGCCCACATACTGTCGGTCAGTGAATCAGAAGTAAAAACTGCCTCCACGCCCAACAGAATTAAAATGGCTGTGAAAAACTAAAAAGGACGATTTACTGAAGGCGTTCCTTCAGACAACCAGACAATAGCGGTTTCCTCAGGAGGGCCGGGAAGCCTTTTCTGACACCATCATGGAGCTGGAAAAATAAGAGAGTGCTCTATAATTACATCCAGTAAAGCATTCATCTCTCTCGGCAAAAACAAGATGATTTCCCCTGGTGATGTTCGCCACATTTTAATCAGAATATTATAATGGCCGCACAAGAAACTGGTCCAGGACAGAACCAGCCACAGACCCACGGATGGGATGATAAAAAAACCCGAAATAACTCCGAAACCACGAGCAACTCATACGGTCCAGTTTGGTTAGTTAACCTGTTTTATCTCAAGATTTGTGAAGCTTAATTAGTCAAGTTCAAGTCAATTTATTGTCATTTCCATCACATGGTACATAAGATGGAATGAAATTATGTGCACAGTGTCCCAGGTACTCCCAAAAATGGCAAAATATAATGTATAAAAAAGAATAGTAAATAAGTATCTAAGATATGCACTAAGATATACGCTAAACAAACACCTGACGGTATGCTAAAAGATCTAAGATATACGTTAAACACTTGTAATGTAAAACAATACGGTGTAACAACAGCAGCCCAAACATGAGTCTGTGATGAGCAGACGGGTATGAATGATTACAGCAGCATGAGCAAAACAAACGTGCCCTAAAATGTGGTCCTCCCCTGGCCAACATTCTTAGATGCTTAATCTTACTGTTAGCAAAATATCTCTTGAACTGCTAGGGGAATTTTAATGAAACTTTCTGATGTAATGAAGAAGAATCTTTTCATCTTCTGGTCCGTCTTTGTTCCAGCCTTCACCTGTGGCCATAAGGTCCAGGTCATGAGTGAAAGGCAGAGATCTCAAATCTATTCACATCTGTTCGTCCCATTTGAGTGTCTACCCTATCAACTTTCGCTAGCGCGTCACACGCCTGCCATGATGACCACGGCTAACGGGGAATCGGGGTTCGATTCTGGAGAGGGAGCCTGAGAGATGCACAAATTACCCACTCCCGACTCGGGGAGGTAGTGACGAAAAATAACCATACAGGACTCTTTCGAGGCCCTGTAATTGGAAAGAGTACACTTTAAATCCTTTAGCGAGGATCCATTAGATCCCCCCAGGCATTTTTAAAGTATCTATCTAAACAAGCTTCCTCTGTTGGTTGGCTGGGCTCAGCCTGAAGCTACCTCACTGGGCTTTGACCAGTTGGTGAACAGCATTCGTAAGGGTCTTAATGTTTCCGAGCCTTTAACGTCCTGGCATGAGCCAGAGACTCAAAGGGTTGTCCTTTCAATTCTGAACATGTTAAAAGAACATGTATGTAAAGTTTTCTCCAAAATGTCCCAGTTATTAATAGCATCTAAGAAATCTTCTATAGTTTCCTACAATGTATTTGACACGTATACAGGAGCTCTGCTTTAACTGAAACCATGTTGTCTAGGTCTGAACACCCCACTGATGATAAAGGATTGTTGAGAAACTAGTCCAACTCCAAGTTTAAACATGTACTCCGGTGGACTTAAGAGCTTCACATGGGGGCTGCCGCCAATGTTATTGTGTTGTGGAGAGGTGGGAAACAAAATAATGTGCATGTCCAAGAATGCAATGGTGTAAGCAGTGCGTTGAAAAACAAGCCATGATTTTAAAAAATGGCAGAACCGCTCGCTGGCTGCAGACACTGAGTCCAGTGAGGCAGCAACAAATATTCAACTAATTTTCCACCATTTTGAGTTTTGACTGGTCTCAATCTGGTGAGATACAAACTTTAAAGATGAGTCGAGGAGTTAAATGTATTAATGTGTTTATATAAATATTCTCAGGTGGAGGAGTTCAAGTATCTGGGTGCTCCTGAGTGATGGTGGTATAGAGCGGGAGATGGATCCATGGACCAAGGCTTGTCCTCAATAGTGACAGTGTTGCTTCGGTCGCTCCTGGTGAAGAAAGAGTTGAGTCTAAAAGCAAAGCTTTGTATTTACTGGTTTGTCTATTTTCCAACCCTCACCTGCAGTCATGAGGTTTGGACCATGACTGAAAGAACCAGGTCCTAGATCTAAGCAATTGAAATGAACTTCCTTCATAGGCTGGAGGGGCGCAGACTTAGAGACAGGTTGAGGAGCTCCATCATCCGGAGGGAGCTCAGAGTAGAGCCTCGGGAAATGGAAATGCCACTGGGTCTCAGAGGAGGGAGATTTGTGTTTCACTCCTGGACCTGTTGCTTTCGTGGCCCGACTGCAGTTCCATGATAGAAGCTGTGATGATAAATAATGATCAGTCATTGGTTTTTTTAACACGACAAAATAAAGATGGTATTCATATAAAGGTAATGGATTTAGCAGGTTTATCCTTCTAAGAACTGAACTAATATTGTGTTGTTTGTACATTATTAATATTATTTAAAATATTAGTTTTTGCCATTTTTCCTACCATGATTTAATAAAGCTAAAACTGATGAGTGACTTGTGCAACTAAACAAAAAAGAACGCTTCACTTTATTTTGAAAATCACGATTTAAAACTGAACTGTGATGTTTGTTGGTTTGGAGAAAAAAGCCCAAATCTCAACATCAACATTTGACTTTAGGCTACTCTGCTCCAAAAATATGCTTCTTGATACAAATAGTTTAAAATATTATTTAGACACAACCTGACCTAAAAACGGTGATATAATGAAATTATTGCAGGAATTTAAATTAAACTTACAAATTTCAGTACCTTTTACCTGAATATCTTTACCTATTCCTCCACATCCAGTCAGCCTGTGGTGTTTTTTTTTTATTTTAAATAATTTCCGAGGATGACGCCATCAGATGTGAGGTCTGGACGAACCAAATGACACGTAGACATGTGAAACTGAACACTTCCATGACAAATATTTAGCGGAGAGAGGCGTGTTTTGTTTCTCGATGGTAATTCCTCACAGCTGCAGAAATAAAACAGTCTGGGATTCTAATTTATTTTCTACAAGGAAATGTCACAATCACAAAAACAGATAAAGGGGGAAAAAAGTGAAAAATGCTGGAATTTTCAGGAAAGCTGCAAGAAGGACATAACAAGGGTGTCCAAAGTGCGGCCTAGGGGCCATGTGGGGCTCTCTGGGTGATTTTATGTGGCCCGCAACTGCAATTTGGAAACTATTTAATTTTGGCCCCTGAGCTTTATTTGGTGATATTTATATGAAGGATAATATTTTGTAATTTTTACATTTGAACACAAATTGAATATAAAATAATCATAAATTTGCCAATAAAGTAAATAATTTTTATTTAGCCACACTTCCTTTTTTAATGTTTGCAGTTTCATGAAGGAAAGTACTGTAATGAAGGAAATTGGCCCTAGCTAGGATAATGTGCATAACTGCCATCAAATTTGATTACTGCCAGCAACACTTTTTCAGTTCTTCAAGCACTTTTTGATATCGGTCTATCCATGGTTTCAGGTAATTAAAAAAAAAAAAAAACTGTTGGGAGGGATTTGAAATATAAACCAACAACATTTTTGCTTCAAGGATCCACCACCAGATCTTATTTTTCAAAGAAAAGTGACTCATACAGTAGGCTTTTGTTCTTAAGAATAGACTTAAATAACTTTTCAAGCACGAAACAAACCCCCCCCCCAAAAAAAACAAATCAAAGTAACTTAGTGTTTTTCTATGAAAACATCAACAATTGTGAGGGTTTTAGTTTTGGAACTGAGATTTTAAACAAATTTTACACCAAAATATACATTTGCCCTTACATGAAAATATTTTGCTTTTTTTCTTTTAATTAGGTAATTTCTGAGCAAATTTTTTTGGACCAGGTGGGTGCATTTAATTGGACAGTTTTGGCCCACGTGTCTCCAAGTTTTGACATCCCTGTGGCGAACATTACCGTCCCCCCCAACAAACTGCGGTTCTAGGTTTTTTTTTCCACCGGGGCTGAGAACTAGGAGTGTGTTCCTCAAGGTGGTGGGGTAAAAATGATTGTTTTCTCAGATGTTCTGCGGCCCCGCCGTTCCCTACGGTGACGGTGACAGACCCACTCTGGAACAGGCTGCGGCTGCTCTTGGCAAGCCTCAAAGGCGTCGGCGCCATTTCTCTCGGGACGTCCTGGCACCAAGGCCCAACCCGCACTCCGCTGCATCTACCTAATTAAAACCATACCACCCCTCCTCACAGCTACACCCCCGTCTGTGCTCACGCCTTCTCATTAAAAACAAATCTCTGTTGCTGTTTGCAAATAATTCTCACTTAAAAGGTTTGCTTTAATCCAACGGCAGAGCAAATAGGAGCCGTTTTATAGCATTGAATGCTGTTAGATGAGTTGTCAGTCACTGCACTTGGGGCTGGATAAAGTTTCAAACACTTCTGTGGTTTCTGAAGAACTTTCTGGCAGTGATCGTGTTGTTACGTGTGGTGACAACCACCCATCTGGCTTTAAAAAGGTGAAATCAAACTACTACATAAAAGTGCTTACAGTCGTGGCCCGGTTCTGACTCAGACAGTTTTTAACCTCGCGCCGACACAGAAGTGGGATATCTGCCATTGGCGGGTGTTCTTTAAACGTTTAACACACTTTTTTCTGCTCTGCTGAACAAAACACTGTTTCCTGCTAAAGGTTAAAAAATTTGTAGAGGACAGATGAGCTGAAAATAATCATGATCCATAGGTTTCCTCAATTCTGGCCTTGTTTTTGAGACCGTATTCTAGATTTGTTGTACAAAGTAAACCTGTTGCAACCAATCATTATATTCATGTATCCATTAGCTTTAAATTCATAGCTGACTTTATTAGAGTTTGAAAACCCTTCTAGTGTTTGATCCATTTTTTAAAAAGCAGCGGTGTGCAAAAAGATAGCTCTGCTAACTTTTTTTTTAAACTAACTAATAAATTAGCAGAAGCTAATGTTAATCCGCTAATCTGTACCATTTGGCGTTAGTTTAGCGTATATCTTAGTTTATATCTTAGATATCAGTTTATATCCTTATATACTGTTTATTTTTACACTATCTATTTTGCTATGTTTGGGGTATAACTGGGACCCAGGGTACATTTCGTTCCACCTCGTGCCACATGTGATATGAATGACAACCTTATCATGAACTTGAACTAAGACGACTCACAGTCTGCTTCACATGTCTTTGTCTCCTTCTAGTTAAAGCTCTGTTGACCAATCACGTCTTGTCAGATGTACACGTCAGCCAATAGCATGTCTAACTGACTCTTCGAGACATGCCCACAACAGACAGAAACAAGCTTGGGAATTTTGTTAGAAGACTTAAAGTTGGCCAAACCTAATTTAGCAAATCTGATAACTCTCAATCAGGTCATCTGGACAGTTTCTTTTTAGTAGAAACGTTTCACCCTCACTTAGCAAAGCTAATTTTCAAAGTTAATGAAAACGCTAATATGCTAAGTGAAAAATTTGTTCTGCTATTAGCTGTTAATGGATTAACAGAATTGTGCCCACTGCTGCCAAAACGTTTAGTTAGTTCTTCTAATTTTAACTGTAAAGTTTATTAGTTGTAGATGTACCAAACATCCATTGATTACATGGTGTTGCTAATTTGTCAAGTTCTAGTTCATGGTTCCGTATTGTTGTTTGCATCACATGTGGTACATGATGTGGAACGAAATTGTGTACTCAAGGTCCCAGTTACACCCAAAAATAGTAAAAATATAAAGTATAAAAAGAAACCGTATACAGGTAGTCCTCGACTTACGACGTAGATCTGTTCTCACGCGGCGTCGTAAACCGAATTTGGCGTAAGTCGGAACGTATGTAAATACATGTGACGTACCTGTTTTACCAAGCGCGTAAACTGATTTTCGACGCAAGTCCATGGTGATGGCCTTCCTTTTCCTCAATGCACTGCCATCAGAAGAGTCCTCCTTGCGTTTTGGGAGCCATAA
>JARVGQ010000781.1:23309342-23319818 GCA_031762355.1 Hypsolebias martinsi
TGAGGGTGGAGGCAGGTGTGGGTGTTTCACCTTTTTCCACCCACATTTTTTGATGTTGTCGGTACTGGGGCTTGAACTGGCGATCTTCCAATCACAGGCCCACCGTCTAACCATTGCGCCACCACTCCCCCCAATTTATATAATTTATATATGAACTGCAAATAGCCAAACATTAGCTAAAATTACCTGAATAGATACAAATAGAAAATATTAAATTAGCAAAACAAAAACTAATAGCAAAACACGTTAAAATTAGCAAAAGCAGAGCTAAAATTAGCAAAACAGTAATTAAAAGCATCAAAACTGTCAATAGGAGTAGCAAAACAAGTTACATACACTAAAACTAAATTTTACAAAACGGTAGTTAAAATTGCTAAACAAACGCTAGAATTAGCAAAACGGTTGCAAAAATTTTCTAAATTGTTGCTAAAACAAATAAAACAAAAACCTCTTGGAAATTTAAATGAGCTTCATTAAAAAATTTAAATAAAATAAAAATGAACAATTTGCCCTGTGCTTAAAATGCAACCCGTTCCACCACCGTGTCATTTGTGGTTTTCTATTTCAGATGCTGGCCATTTAAGAGAGATATGAGTGTCTGTTTTCAGCTCTTCACGCCCACAGAACCACTCAGGTTACTACGCTATGGTAATTACACTCCCTGCTTTTAGCTGTCATAACAGGGAAAAAAATGTTTGAGCCCTGGGAGAACAGGCGAGGCTGTCGCTGTGAACAAAACCACCAACCAGACACAAAAACAACACGTTTACCCGTCGTGGTTGAAAGAAAAACGTTACTGATGGCAGATGAAATACAACAGAAACATGAGCAGAAGCAAGAAAATAAAAATGTACACTGATGTTTACTGATGTGACATGGTGGCGAGGTGGTTAGAGCTGCCATTTGTCAACGAGATGGTCATGGGTTCGCCTCCCAGCCCGAGGCCTTTCTGTGTGGAGTTATCATGTTCTCCTGGTGCACGCCCAAGTTTTTACTGGGTACTGCAGTTTCCTACCACACACCAAAATATGTAATTCTAAATTAAAAGCAAGAGTGAGCTCATGAATAGTTGTTTGTCTCTGTGTGTCCCTGTGATGGACCAAAGGCCCATCCAGGGCGTCCCTTGCCTCTCGGAGTCCACATCCCCTCGACCTGGAACAACAAAATGGGTAAAGAAAACACTGTAAAGTCACTGTAAACTGCATGCGGAGTGGAAAAAGAAGCACAAACACTGGCTTTAAAAACAGTTTGACATTTTTTTAAGTGCAAGACTTCAAAAGACTGTTGGACAAAAAGACTAGAGCACAGAAGACAGTAGATGGGGACAGGGATGGCAGCAGCAAACAGGGACACCGGTGACGATCCGCTCTAATCTCACCAGATCTTTTTCTTTTCTTTGAGGCAATCAGGAGGAGTCCACTGAGGTGCTCCTACTGTGTCAGGGCGGACCAGGCTATTTGCAGATGATGGATGATACTGGCGCCGGTTCTGTTCTGGGTTTTAACGAGCAGCGGTGCTCACGGCACAGTTTGTGTGCAGGCTGCTTTTTTTTTTTTTTTTTTTTAAATAACCCACTTTAAATGTTAAAATGACACCAGTTTGCATGTTTTTAGTTTGGAAAAACAAAGACCGAATCGGTTTCAGTGCTGCAGCGTACAAATGGACCTCCGGAGAGACGTATAAATTACAGAACATTCAAAATAAAATAAAAAATGACCACAACGAGCCACTGTACTTAACAAAACTAAAGGAATGCCTTTCACCCACCACCTTTCATCCCAGAGTTTCATACTAAGATCATTTTATGTTGAGAGATGGAGCTACTGCTGTTTTGGTCAAACATTAAAAATAATGATCCGTTGAGATCTGTTAGAGCTCATAGTATGTGTTGCAAGTTACTTTCAGCTGCTACCACAACAACATTTAGCTCAATGTCTGTAGAACTAACTGAGTTAGTCATTTGTGTTTTTAATACAAGTTGGCTGTGGCAACCATTTTTAATCAGGTCGACTACAAAGGTTAATCAGTTGTAGTCATTTATCTCTGGATTATCTCCTGAAAGTTTTATTGAAATCATCTGGTAGTTCGAGATATTTTGCTAACAGACAGAGTTGGCTGTAAATAATTATTTTTGAAAACTGCAGCAGTGTGATAGCTTAGAGAAATAAAGCTGCAGTGGACTTTAAAACAGGTGAATGTCACAATATCCTCCCCAAAGGTAATTTTTATTGAACAAACTTTGTATGTTCACGTGTTTCAACACAAAGTAGTATTTTTATTACATGTTTTATCTTGTTATTGCTCAGAAGCATAAAATATCAGACGGATAAAGATGCAGCACTCTGCTTTTTGTCTCACCGTGCACCAAAAAGACCCATTTCCAGTTTACGAAGGGACCATCCCTGCTTGTTTCCATGGTAACCCCTAACCTAACCGAATCTGAGCCGATGCAACATAAACCTTCCTGCACGTTTTCATACAGATTTCCAATTAAGGTTGAAACAAGTGTTAGTCACTGCATCCCCTCCACAAAACTGGAGAAATAACCAGTCATGATTTCTGTTAAATAAGGTTTACAATAAGAATATTTTTCAAAATAAAGGCAGCAATAAACACAAGCTTGTGTTCTAAAATCTGAATAATTGCTTCTGTTGAGCAGTGACATCTTTTAAAGTGATGGCAGGGAAGTGTTCACGTTCAAAAACTTGTTTACGTTTTGGACCAAGAATGTGAGCTGCATGGGTGTTTTGTGCTCAAGGTCTGAAAAAAGTCTCATCAGGAATCTAAAGACTGTCACGTTTCCCGTTCCATGTTTTCTAAACGTCTTCCACTCTGCTGCTTCGGTGGGAGGATCGGATGCCTACAGCAATCGTAAAAAGACAAGATCTTCTGCTTCTGTATGGTTAAAGAACCTTGTATGCAAGTCGAGCATGTTTCGTCCATCCATCGTCTTGTTCTGGAGTCAGGTCTCAGGGGCAACAGCTTGAACAGGGAGGTCCAGCCACCTCTTCCAGCTTTTCTGGGAGAACTCCAAAGCATTCCCAGATCAGCTGACAGACTGGGTCCTCCCCAGTTGAACATTATGGGAGAATTCAAGGATTCAAGTATTCAAGGTTCTTTATTTGTCATACACACCACATGTGGTACATGTGGTGGAACAAAATTGTGTACATAGGGTCCCAGTTAAATCAAACAAAAGTTTTAAAACGTAAAACAGTAATAAGATCAAATATATAAATTAAGAAAAATGTTAACTAAAAATACACTAAGCACTAGTAGCATTAAAAAAACGCGTAACAGCAGCACGAACATGAGTCTGTGTGAGCAGATGAGTACGAGTGAACACAGCAACATGAAACAAATCAGCAGCAACGTGATTTTTTTTTTCCCACAGTGATTATCTGGTTAGATATTCATGATTCTTAACAGCCTCAGGGTACAAGCTGTGGTCCCACTTGGCCATTAATTTGATCACTGTACTCCATGCTTTTGCTAGTAACAGTTATTCACAACAGCAGCATAATGGCTCGGTGTTTAGCACTGTTGCCTCACAGCAAGAAGTCCTGGCTTCAATCCTCGGTTGGACCTGGGGTCTTTCTATGTGGAGTTTGCATGTTCTTCTTGTGCTTGGGTTTTCTCCAGGCTCTCCGGTTTCCTTACACAGACCAAAAACGTACACATGACAGTTAGGCTGCCTTCAGGCCCAGGCCTCCCTTGCAAAAGAGATCTGTAAGCTCAGTTGGTTTTGCCTGGTTAAATAAAGGTTAATATTCTTACCATTATGGACTGGTTCTCGAAGATTGCATACTTGTTCCCTCTTAAAAATCCCCCCTCTGCCAAGGAATTGGTAGAGATCATTATAAGGGAAGTTTATCGTCTACACGGTCTACCCGTCGATATGGTTTCTGATCAGGGGCCACAATTTGTCTCCCGACTCTGGAAAGAATTCTGTCATCTTCTGGCTATTTCTGTTATTCTCTCATCAGGGTTTCACCCTCAAACTGATGGTCAGAGTGAGAGAGACGACCAAGAGGTGGAGACAAAACTTAGCCTTTTGTGCGACGGGGACCCTAACATGTGGGCTACCAACCTACCATGAGTGGAACACGCCATAAACTCCTTATCATCTTCTGCATCAGGTCTGTCTCCTTTCTACACAGTTTATGGTTTCCAACCCCCTGTATTCTCAATTCAGGCTAAGGAGGCTCAAATCCCATCATCCCGAAGAGCAGCACTAAGATAAGATGAAATAAAATAAAACTTTATTTATTCCACAGATGCCAGCGCACCTGGAGGAGAGCCAGAAAGGCTCTCATCAAGCTGTTTAGTCTACATCAGGGAGGCAAATGGACGAGTGTCTCTCAATCCGTCATGTCAGGTGGGCCAGAAGGTCTGGTAGTCTGTGAAAGTTTTCCTCCTACGCATGGAATCACGTAAACTTGCTCCTCGTTTTGTTCGTCCATTTCCCATTTCCAAAATCATCAACTCTGTGGTTGTTCATCTTCAATTACCTCGCTCCATGAAAGTACACCCCACCTTCCATGTCTCGTGTTGAACCTTTTGTATCTTCTCATTTTGAGCCCTCCTCCAGGCCCCCTCCTCCCGGTTGACTAGTCGATGGTTCCCCAGCCTTCACCGTCAGGAGACTCCACTCCAGATGGTGGGGCCGTGGTCTACACAACCTAGTAGATCGGGAAGGCTATGATCCTTAGGAGTGGTCCTGGGTTCCTGCCCGTTACATTTTGGACAAGACCCTCATCAGTCCTGACCAGCCTGGAAGTCTGTCAGGAGCCAGACCTTAAAGACGGAGGCTACGTCACATTTCTGCCCCTTCCTGCCATAGTTTCTGTCCCTCTTGCCATGATTTCTGTTCCCCTGCTTTGTTTTGCCTGTCAGCTCAAGCCTGCTCCTGTTACTCCATGCCACACCTCCCTTACTCCCACAGCAATCATCCCTGATTCCGTGCACCTGTTTCCCTCACTTCTTAACTCCTGTCATTCCCTTCCTTGTTGCCAGATTATTAAAAATCTTTGTGTTACCAGCGTTCATGCCACAGCCATTCCTGTCTCCTGTTTGGACCCCACGCCTGTCTTCTGGATTCCTCGCCTTGCCTGTTCAGGACTCTGAAATCTGACCACTGTACCAACCCTGCTTTTGATTGTCTCGTTTATGCCCTTTGGATCATCCTCTGGATTTGGATTCTGCTCTCTGACTAACTGCACTCGACCCAAGCCTGCCTCTCTGGACTTCGCCCCATGACAACCCAAAAATCAGTTCTCTGCTTTGCCACGATTTGCTACTGCCTGCTCACAGCCATTGACATCATCCTCTGCAAACAAGAAAAGGATTACTCCTTGTTCTCGACTGTGAAGGTTAGTGACTGTTACATTTATTATTCCCAGAACCTTCATAGTCCTACTAAGATCGCTAATTCACATATCTCTCCAGATCGGACCTGGGCCCGGAACCAGACCTCCACCAGTGGCGATTCAATAATAAATCTTTTAAAACATTCCTGGTCTGTTGTGTCATGCACAAATCCAAAACCCGAATCTTGTCAGTATTTATCAAATCTTAAAGTAGAACAGCTAAAGCCAAGTGATTTCATCACCATGTGAGACAAACGGATCTCTGCCGAGTAGTAGATCATCTCCGCCTTTAAACCCTTGTGGCAATCAGCTCGAACAGGTTCCACCTGTCGGACCTGGGCTTTCTCAGCTTGCCTTCAAACAGAGGGGACAAAATTAGAGAGGAAAATACAAAATAAAAACAGAATTTTCACACGGCGGGAAATATTGACGACCTTACATCACTTCTGAAATGTTATATTGTTATTTTTATCCAATATAAACAAGCCAATCTTTTAAAGCCATCTCCATCTGGAACCAGCAACTAAGTTTAACTTAATTTTTTTCTGTCCACATACTTTTAGCCCCCCCAAAAAATAAACGTTTTTGACAGTATTTTTGGAAAAAAAAAAATGTCTGTAGTACACACAAGGATTTTTTTTGTCACTTAAAAAACTCCAGTGTTTAGGGAAGACACTCAAGCTCCTCTCACACATCTGGTAATTGATCAGACCTTCACAAGTTGGCGACAGGTATGTTTTGGATGAATCTCAGCCTGCATGCATCTGGATTTACTGTTTTGTACCATATGTATACTCATGCACAATGCAAGTGTGTTTCTGCTTTTTCTGTTCAAACTAAAACAATTTTATCAGATGAAATATGAGCCGCGGCTCCACCGGAGCGTCCACCCTTGATGGACGCCCCTCTTCCAGGTAAGATAAGAGTCTGATTTTTACAGGGTCTCTCAAATGTTCAAGCAAAGTATCACCATGAAAGCTACTGTAAATATCTAAAACAGATGAATAGAGGCAAAATAAAAAGCCATTACGGAAAGAAATGCATTATTTAATAATGACATCAAAAAATGCATTTATAATGGATTTCAGTATGATCCATTTTTCCTCAAAGGAATATTAGACGACAGTAATGTTACTGTGAGGTTATGGGAGCATTTTAAAAGATTTTGGCAGTAAAAATTATAAAAGACCCGAGTGTTAAATTCAACAGCAGGTATTTCATAAACACCACTTGTAAGAAATGACGATATGGCATTCACCTTGCTGAGAAGCTACATGTTGAACCATCTGTTAACTTGCAATTCTCCACCAGACAAAGAAGTATTTTCAAACAGACGTTTGTTTTAAAGTTGATGTTGAAAGCGCTCTGTATACTTAAGACATATTTATATAAGAACTGAGCCGTAGGACTTCACTAAACCACCCAAACTATTTGACTGACAGGTTATTAAAGCACAAAAAAAGCACTGGGATTAGCTCTTAGCAACAAAGATGGAGACAAAACCAAACAAGGAGACCACAGTTTCTCACTTAACAATGAGTTTTAGAGGAATTTGACATTTAATGTTACTTAAAGCAGAAAAGTTGCCATAATTGACCCTGATTCTCAATATTTTACCAGGGCTTACTCTGCCAATTTAATTTTCTCTGTATAAATGGGTTTAAAGAATCAGTTGAATTTGTTAACCCTCACCAAATACTTGTAGTCCTCCAGTAAACACACTGTTCCACAAATTTGTTGAGAATGTGCCTAATCTTGTCCAGAGCGAGATGTACGGCCGGTGGCTGAAGACATCTTAAGACGTTAGAGGAATGTTGTTCTCAGAAGGGAGCGGGACAGTAAATAAAAGGGACAATGACGTTGCCTTAACTGATTAATGGCAGTAACATCACCACTTTACCTAACAATAGTATTAAAAAAATTTGGACTCTTGATTAAAAATTATCTCACAAGATTTGGAGGAACATCTACAGTACTTTTTTTGATTGTGTGATTTTACTTTTTTAATGATCAGAAATGGGTATTCAGGTTTGGGCTTTTGGTCTTTATGCACTAAATTCCACCCAGTTTTTCCAAGTTTTTTATATTCATTTTAGAGCGGTTTCCCTCCAATCAGCCAACTGAGCTTCGATCCTCAGCTCTGCCACGTCAAGGTATCCTTGAATTGAGATCCTCTACCCCAGTGGTTATCTGCTGAGGCATATCAGAAGCTGAAATTCAAGAAAGTCTGACATACTATTTTTTTGAAAATGGTTTACACGTTTAGTATTCCAGCATAGTCAAATTGGTTTGGGACTCAGTTGGTTTAGCTTGCTCTAGATGGATTGTGTTCAGGCTACCAAACTGATAAAAGGGGTCCAGATCACATCAGAAGATGGTCTGAGTGAAATTGTTTCAGATGCAAACTGAATCAGTTCACACCTGCATTGACCATTATCCAAAGGCAATCTGATGGCTAACAATGCATTAAAGAAGCAGCTCTGAACAGCAACATTGAGTCCAGAAAGCTCTTACAAATAAAGGTGGTAAATCTGTTTCACTTTAAGTACTCGGGCTAATCTGAGTCACCCACTAAAAAGTTTCAAAATCATCTGAGTATTGGGCACTTTTAAGGAATCAACTGTTTGTTTTTTTTTTTTCTTAAACTTTGCTGACTCATGGATTAGCAGCAGTCTGCCAGAGATCATGAAGGATCCAGGTCAATTAAGACCTCAGAATCTTGAGTCTTAATTCAGTCCAAGGATTTGGATCTTTAACTCGAGTGAGTCACTTACCAACCATCTAGGTTCTTTGTCGCTCATAGAAGGTTTTTACTGTAATGTTGTAGGAAGTAAATTTGTTTCCTAGTTTATTTATGGCTTTCTTTGACATTGTTACCAACTAGCTAATTTTCTGCACCTTATCTCTGAAAGCGGCCAAGGTGTGTTTTGTCCTTTTAGACCTTAAGCAGGATTTTAGCATCATCTGAATAAAGATAAAATTCAGAATTTAAAGCAGTTTGAGTTTACAGATGTCTTCAGCCTTTTCTTGAGCTCCGTCTGTGAAGAATCATTAGGGGGATTTGTGGGGGTCTGATCTCTAAAAAAGATCTCCAACCTAAGCTGTGCTCCAGTTTTTAAAGAGACATCTCTAATTGACAGCTAGTTGACAAGTTGCAGACAGCTTGTTAAGGGTTCTTCTCCATTATGCCTTTTTTCTCTGTCTACTTCAAACTGACAATGAATCCCAGATAGCCTACTGTTAAAGAAATAAAAATAAACTTCTTCAACCACTCTCATAAACACACATTCACACACTTGGCTTTATTGGCCTGAACGCAGCATGATAGACTAGCACAAAAACACCCATATTAAACCCTGTGCATGCATATATCACATACAAGCGCACACATTTAGACACACACATGAAAGGGGAGAAGAGACGTAGTTTGTGTTTTGCCAACAAAAGCTAAATAATCTCGTAGTGAGCTTTGTTGTAGCTGCTATTGTAGGTGAGTGTGTGTATTCTTAGTCTTTGTTAACTTTCTGGGACCTTTTCGGGTACAATCACCTACTTTGTCAGGACTGGCGGTCCTTACAGACCAAAGCCCAGTTCTGCTACGAAAGAATGTCATTTTTGAGGCTCTTTCACTAAGCAGTAATGCAAAGTAGCCCTCAAGACCAGTACTGTGACTGGTCCAATCATCTATGAAGCTGGGGTCATCCTGGACAGATGAGAGCTGTCAGAAATGAAGATAGTGTCGTGGAAGCAAATGAGGGATGGAGCTGAATTCAGCTGGGTTGACGTGGAGTGCGATACATTAAACATAAATTAACTTGGCTCATCAATTCTATTTCTGGTAGATTAAATGTTTGAACTAAATTAAAAGTTACTGTGCATCATTGTCCTGTTTCAGCTTCCACCTGCCATAGTTTTTGCCCCCCTCATGCGGCGACACCTATATTTCCCTGCCTCTGATCACACTTCATGTTTTGTTTGTCATGCTCTGATCCTGCCACCTCTCACCACGTGCATGCTGCTCCTCCGTAGCAATCAGCTGTCATTCCATGCACCTGTTCTGCTCACTACTTGAACTCCTGTCTTTCACTTGCCTGTTTCCAGATTATCGAATACCTTGTGTTGGTAGATGTCCAGTGTTCATGCCATAGTCTTGCCTGTCTCTTCTGGTTTGACCCCACGCCTGTCTCCTGGTTTCCTCGCCTTGCCTTTCCCAAACATCTGACCACGATACTGACCCAGCTTATGTTTATCACAACTACGCCTTTTGGATCATCCTTCGGATTTGGATTCTGCTCTCTGACCAACGGTTCTCAACCCAAGCTTGCTCTTCTGGACTTTGCCCCTGGACAACCCCAAAATCAGTACTCTGCCTTGCTGCCCTCTGCTTCTGCCTGCTCACAGTCCTTGACGTCATCCTCTGCAAACAAGAAAAGGATTACTCCTTGTTCTCGACTGTGAAGGTTAGTGACTGTTATATTTATTATTCCCAGAACCTTCATAATTGTACTAAGATCACTAACTTTTATATCTCTGCAGATTGGACCTGGGCGCGGAACCAGACCTTCACCAGTGGTGATTTACTAATAAATCATTTTAATCATTCCTGGTCTGTTGTGTTGTGCACAAATCCTAAGACCCAATCTTGTCAGAATAATCTGACCACAATGGATTTGTTGCTTAACCAGGAATGGCGCTTTGGTGTGGAGGAGGTCATAATTAAACTTGAAAGCAATGTACTGTAAATGATGGTTCTGTTGTGTAACCTCTCTCACCAGCCCTATAATATAATAAAGCCTATAGTCAGGGTCGGCTTGGGTTTCCTAAGCTGTCCTTTAGTTATGCTGCTATAGGCTTAGACTGCTGGAGGACAAATTGACCACACTTTTTCACTCTGCTACTGTCTTTACTTACTCTGCTCAAGCTGTTTTGTATTTGTAATTATTTTTTCTATCCTAACGTGTTTTTATTTTTATTTTTTTTGTCTTTCAGGTACACCTGGACCTATATCTGGACCTACCTTTCTGTGTTCTTTTGTCTCTCCTTTCTGTCCTCTCAAACCAGCCGGTCAAAGCAGATGGCCGCTTGTCCTGAGCCTGGTTCTGCTGGA